>CM053501.1:97492593-97509747 GCA_028627145.1 Eidolon dupreanum
TAGCTATATCATGAGGCTGTACATATCTAATTGCCGGTTGAATGATATGAAGAGTTTTCATAGGTTCCGACTTAGCATATCAAGCTGATGTAATCAAGGATGACATATTTGTATAATAATCACTGTTCACTACATTGTAACTTTCTTCTAAGTATATTCACACGCCATACACACTCATGAAGCCTTTTTCATTTCCATAAGGTTGGATTATTAGGAATTCAAATGATATGGACACGGGATTCAGAAGAAGCCCTTAGAAATGCCAAGTTTGATAAAAAAATCATGCAGAAAACCAATCAGTCGTTCCTGGAGCTGCTAAATACATTGATAGACATCACAACCAAGGATCTGAGTTCCATGGAGCGAGTCAAATATGAGACTTTGATCACTATTCATGTGCACCAAAGGGACATCTTTGATGACCTGGTAAATACTTTATAAATGCTGTGGCATATAAAGAAAAGCAGACACTAGCCGCTATCTATATTTACCCACTGGAATTAATTTGAATGAATTCAAAGAAAAGGTTAAATTCAGGCAAAGAATCATCTTCATGATGAGAGCTCATTTGTCAGATTCTCTTTTTGGTCCTTAGCCGAAAATTCAGTCGTATTCCGATAATCTCTGCTGAGATGTTATTGAAGCAATTGGACTTTATTTTAAAATTTTTTATGTGATTACTTTTAATGCTAAAATGTCAGGTGGCATCCTGAAAAGCTTTCACTTGTCTTGTGCTCCTTTTAGTTATTAGTTGAAGATTAACAGTTTCCTGCTACAGAATTAATAAGTAATATCGCTAGTAGAGCCTCTATTACTTCCTTTAAGCCTTTTGATAAATCGCATCTTTAACAAGTTTTGCTACATCTTATGTCATTGAGTGCAAATGGTCTTTTCTAATATAGTTTGTGACATTCAGGTGTCATGCAGATTTTTGCCTTTAAAAAGAGAATAGGGTAGAAAAGAGTTTAGTAGCTGTAGAAGATAGAAAATATGAAAAGAAATGAAATTTGTCCTCTACTATAACAGAGGACATTAGATAAGAGGCAGGAAGCTCTTATTTTCATAATAATTTTCTGGATCGTGTCTTACCCCATTATGTAAAAATGATTATGAAAGATTGGTTTTGATGTAATGGAAATAAAAGTAGCACATTCAAGCTGTTGTGTGCTAATCTCATCTCTTAAGAGTTAAGCACATTCTTTGCTTCTCAGAGAAATACAAGGCCCAGGGTAATTTTAGATTTCTTACTTGTCAAAGAAAAATGATTAATGTGGCTTAAAATTTTGGTTAAAAAAATTCAGACAAAAGTATTGCAGGGCAATAACCTGCAATTAGGTGTTAGAAAATTCAGCCCACTGCAAATCATAGGAAACATAATTTATGGATTAAAAAAACCCAACAGTGTACTTTGTCATAATCACAAGAGATGCCTTTTTCCTCATAAAATTGTTCAGGTCTGTCTTAGAACTCCAAAACTTGCTTTTTATAGACTGTATTTCATGGTTAGGACTGTGGTATTGGGCATTGAAGGGTAAAATTTAAGAAATGGATATCTTACTATTAAAATATATCATGCTGTTTAAATTGGGGAGTATAATTAGAGGATTCTCTTGCATTTTCCTGTACCCACGTCTTCTAAAGTAGCTTTGTTTGCTGACCAACAGATGAATGGGTTGGATGGCGATGTCATTGACATCTCTGAAGTAGTTGGGTTGTCCCCGAGGTCCATTTACTTCACATTATGGTCTACGTGAATGTAATGTGCACGTTTGATAAATGGCTCTTATCCCGGTTTTACCATATACCTTTTGCATTTCAGTGTCATATGCATATCAAGAGCCCTACAGACTTTGAGTGGCTGAAACAGTGCAGATTTTATTTTAACGAAGATTCTGACAAGATGATGATTCGCATCACAGATGTGGCTTTGATATACCAGAATGAATTTTTAGGCTGCACTGACAGGCTTGTCATAACTCCACTCACAGACAGGTGATGGACGGGTTCTGTGGTTCCACAACCTCTCTTCCCCTCCCGTCCCCGATGTTTTTATGCTCTGGAGCTGCTCGGGGATTTCTGCTTTATGTCTCTTTAGGGTTTATAAGCTCTTTTCTACCAAAGTCTTTGAAATTCAGTATTCTTAGCTTTACGTGTGTGTCTTCACATGGGATTTAAGTTTGTGATCGAAACAGACTTTGCTTCCTTTACCTTCAGTCTTTATAGAGGCAAAGTTTAAATGACCTCTGCGGACATCACATGGGCAGGAAAGGTCATGGATTGCCATGTGTCAATACGTGCAAACCACGGTGGGCCTAGGGGGCTGCTTTGGGGACTACGGTACCTGTTGTCATTACAGACACTATTTAGATTGTTTTTTAGCAGGAAAAAAATTGAGTCTCAGTGCAGATGACAGGCAGTGGGCAGGACACTGGCCTGCACATCTGGAGTTCTTAGTTCTGCCTGTTATTTACCATCTGTGCCAGCGGGAGCTGCCATGCAACTTCCCCAGACTCAGTTTCCTCATCTGTAAGGTGACCTAGGCTGTCTACAAGGATCCTCCCATGGCTAATGTGAACTTTTTGGCATCAGGCGATTATGTACACTCTGTTCAGGGGGGTATGGAGTACTTATTATGGACAAAATGGATGTGCATTAAAGTCAATATTTGGGCTGAGTAGAAGCTGAAGTACACTATCAGTCGTTTTCACAGAACGAATGTCTGGGCTTTGGATTGAAAATATTATCAGTCAAAATGTAAAAGTTTGAGTAATAGCACTGTCATCTGCTAGATTATTACTTTTGCTCAATAGTGATGTTAAATGAAATGCTCACTTTCAACTGGGAATGGAGGATGAGCAAGACCTTTCATTGTGTGCCACTTTCCTCTAGCGTTTTCCATCCTCATACTCTTTTACAGTCCTTCCTATGTCGAGATTAAAGATGATTGGTGCCGGATGGTGCTAGACATGTTTTTGGAATTTTTTTCTTTGTTTTGAAGTCGAGAGGTGGATAATCCCAAACTGTAAAGAATTTCTTAAACCTCCGAACACCTGTGTTTTATGCTGTTCCTTCACACTTTCTCTTTTTTCAAACCTCCAGCACTTCTCTCCCCTCCCTTCTCTCCACCAGAGAGCGCGGTTCCTATTTCGTAGAGAAGGCAGATGCGAACACAGGAGAGGCATCCGCTGACCAACGCAGACTCCCCTGTCCTTATGCAGTTGGCTTTCTCCCCTGCTTCCAGGATATGTTTCATGCTGCCATTCAAAGCCATCAACCAATGGTTATTTCCTCTCTGGGGTCATCGTCCATTTTCACTTCCCCCCCGGACCATTCTTATCAACCTATAACCAGGCCGTAATTGCTTCTAGAGAGAAGATTCTCCTGTGAACCCTCCTTAACATTTCTGTGCTCCTATCAAAACTCCTCAGAAGCACAGTTTCTCTCTTGAATTCTCTCCCCTAATGCAGGCTTTTCTGCGTTAGTTCTCTGTTGCTGCCACAGCAAATCAGCACACACTCAGAAGCTTAGATAACACAAATCGAGTATTTTACAGTCCCGTACGTCAGCAGTGGGACACATGCCTCGTTGGACTAATATCAGGTGTCAGCAGGACTGTGCAAGACTGAGCCGCTCCCTGGAGTCTAGGGAGGTGGGGTGGGGTGGGAGAATCTGTTTCCTGTCTTTCTGTCACCGGCAGGATTCCTTTCTTTGCATTTGCAGGACCCACGCCCCCACTTTCCTTGTTGGCTGTCAACCCAGGGCTGCCCCCAACTTCTGGAAGCTGTAGCATTCCTTGGCATGTGGCCCCCTCCCTCCATCCTCACAGCCAGCAACTATGGTTGTTCTTTTGATTCCCTCCGTCTTTCGTCTCAAATCTCTGACCCGCACTTCCTCCTCCTTCTTCCCCTTTTAAAGACTCCTGAGATTAGATCAAAACCACTAGGTAATCTGGGATAATCATCGGGCCTCTGACATTAATCACCTCTGCAGAGTTCCTTTAGCCATGTAAGGTAACGTAGTCAGAGGCTCCAGGGGTTAGAACGTGGATGACCTTGAGAGGCCATTATTCTGCCTGTCACACTGTCTTCCCCCGCTCTGCTAAAACAGTCACCCAGACCTTCGCGTTGCTAGATCCAGTGGTCATTTGCAGTTCTCATCTTCCTTAACTAATTGGCGTTTGCACAGTTGATCCCTCTTTTTTGATACACTTTCCTCGTGTGACTTCCAGGACACCACACTCAGCTGGCTCCTGGCACTGTTCCTGCCATGCCTTCCCACCCGCTCCTACTGGCTCCTCCTCTTCTTCCTGACCCCTAAACGCAGAACACCCCAGGACTCTTCATCTACACTCATCTCCCGCGACTTTAAACACCATTAGATAGATGTTGACTCCCCCAGACTCTGCACCCAGGCGGGACTGCTCCCCTGAACTTGAGACACGAATATCCCACTCGCCTACATGTCGTGTTTGCTTGGATGCTTACCGGAAATTCGTACTTGACATTTTTGATTGTCCTCCACGAACACACCCTTTGCCATCTTCTCCATCTTAGCGAATGGCAGTTCCGTCCTTCAGCCGCTTCAGTCAGAACCCTCGGAGTGTCCTCGAGGCCTTTTTCTCTTATTTCGTTGTTCAATTTATCGTCACGCGTGGTCAGCACCACTTTTAGAATTCGTCTAGGAGGCGACCACTTTTCACTCCTTCGCTGTTATCACGCTGGTCCAAGCTACCGGAATCGCTTAGCCTAGATAATTGTAACAGTCTTTTAACTGGTCAACCTGCGTCTGCCACTTTCACCCCCTCCGTCTAGTCTATTCTCAATTCAGACACTGGAGCATAATCCTATCCTGTCATGCCTTTGCCACAATCTCCTCACTGGCTTTCCAACTCACCCAAAGTAAAAGCCTGTGCCCTCACACCGGCCTGCAAGGCCTGCATGATCCAGTTTCTGCTACATCTCTGTCTGCCCCTCATTGAGCGCCAGCCGCTTGCTCCTTGGTTGTTCTTGCCACAGTCTCAGCACACCCCCACCTGCCTCAGGGCCTTTGCATTTGCTGTTCCTTTGACCCAAAACCTTTTCTCTTCAATACTGTCATAGTTCGCTTCCTCGCCTCCTCGGGTCTTTGCTCAGAGGGGTCTTTGGACCCGCCACGTTTGATTCAGTGGTACCCACACACTGCAGCCCTCCTAACCAGCATACTTCTCCTGTTTCCTACTTTAAAATAACCTGTTTCTTTTCTTTAGGATGCCAGCTCCGGGAGGCATGACTGCCTGTGGTGTATTCATTGCTCCTATAATAATTCTTTCACATAATCCGTGCTAAATAAATATTTCCTGAATGAATGATAGAAGTGTTCATTTTCAAAATTACATCTTTGTGGTGAAAAGTCTAAATAGTACAAAAGGACATAAAGTTGAAAGCATGAGAAGAAAATTTTCTTTATTTTTAAAAATGATTAACAGTCTATTTTCTGTCCTAGAAATTTCAAATGCTTATATGTCAAAATTCTTTTTAATTTTCACATATAAGTATCAAACTATATAAACTTTTCTGTAGCTTGATTTTTTTCACTATATCCAATATCTTGTATAACTTTACCAAAAAACTCGAGAACTTTAAAAACAAAGTAGGCATTTATAATTATATAAGTGGAGGTGATTCTAAAGTTTGTTTCGGCCTGTCTCACCCTAAATGTGCACTTTGTTTTCTTTTTCTTCAATTACCGTAATTATGGGAGAAGTGAGTCACCATTTTATGCTGGTCATTGAGATTCCATTGCAAGCTTTGCTGCTTTTTTACAAAAGAATTCCTCATTAAAATTATACTTAAAAAAAAAATGAAAAGCCAGAGGCATTGACATCTTGCCTCTTTCACCGACCGCCCTGCGAACATTCAGCAGCATTGGTACCCGTTGTCTCTGAGAAGCTCACCACCCCTTTAGTGGAGTCGCATAGATTTCAGATCACAAAACAGACATCATAATACGTTAAAAGCACATAGCGCCTTTCTCTGAAACACACAGTGTTTTTCACGACTAGCCCTTCCTCTTGTGAGCGCAAGTGGAAAGGCTGGAACCATTCTTGCCACGTCTGTACTACAGAGAGAGGGCAGCAGAAGTCAGAGGCTGACTTCTCATCTGCCCAGTAAGAAATGTAGAAGGTCCGACAACATGCGTGTTTCTCTGAAGTGTTCTCACGACTTGGTGAGTCCTCCCTGAGTGCTGACCCCTGGCTGCTTCCCTGGACGGCTATGTAGTCCTGGCTAAACTCTCTGCCCTCTCAGAGTGCCTTCTGGATTCATCGTGCAGGCTAGAGGTAACACGTAGGTACCCGCACGGGGCCTAGCACCAGGCAAATGTTAGTCATCATTACTGTGTGGCTGCGACTGTTGTTTTTCTTAATCATCGAAAACACATTCTTTACCAGCTTTCCCTTTCACGTCTCCTTAAGCATATCCTGTAATCAGAGGGTCTCTAACTACACCAGTTCTTGAAAAAGAAAAATACCTTTGTGACGCATGCACCACTGTTGCCCCGAGAAGCTGTCCAGCATTTTAGCATCGGGGCTGTTTAAGAATCGGAACCGACAGCACTTCAGCCTTATGTGTGACGACATGGATATAGCGCGAAGTAAATACTTAACACCGATGCTGACGAATTTGGCCAAATTGCATGCTAATGAGCTCGGGGTCATGGAGAGGGTCATCGTTCATTTGGTGCCAGTGGTCACGTTCTTTATCCCTGGTTCCAGCAGCTGTTGGGATGGGTGGAGCCAGATAAGAGTGTAACGCTGGACTGGCACAAGCCACTTATCCAACAGATATTCCCAGGTTACCAGGTGCTAGGGGGTAGGCAAGCATTCAGGGGACTAAGTGTGAACTAGACCCAGTTCCTCACAGCAGAGAGCTTGTGGCAGTCTGGCGGCGAGGCAGAGAACTCTAACTGAGCTGCACAAGGCCACTAAATGATGTAACAGTTCAAATCCACGCACGAACGATGATGGTCTTTGAAAGCAACAAAGAGCGTGGAAAGAGGAGCAGAGGAGGGAGGCAGCGAGGCACACAGACACGGAGGATGCTCTGGGGAGCGCGCGTGCATGATGTCAGCACGTCGCGAAGATGCCCCGACAGGACCGTGCCTGCCTCTGGAAGGCACGTCCTAGAGATTTATTCCTCCGTAGCTGCTCCCAGAAATGGATTTAAGATGTGATTATTTAGCACTGTGTGACTTAACTCTCATGTGACTAGCGGTCCCCAAGCACATAAGATTAGCAACTCTTTGATTCAAACAGGGATTAATCCACTTTAACGTTCCCAGTCTGTTTGCTAGAGTACCGTTCTGTAGATGTGGTAGATTTCTGTGAAAAAGTTGCAAAATTAGTTTTGGAATTGCTGATTACTACTTTTTGTACTTGTAGATTCCCCAATATTCATTATCCTAAGAAAGGCCGTTTAACCTTTCAAAGAGTTTTCAAACTTATTTGACCATAAACCTCACCCCCTCCTTTTTTCTTAACATGTGTTACTATCCATAAGGATACGTGTATTTTAGGACACGGTTTTGGCAATGTATGTAGAGACAATGACCTGGATCTTCGGTGTTTTAATCTTGCGTGGGTTTCGGTTCACTTGATGTCTCAGAAGTATCTACAGTTCCTGTGACAACTCTCACCCTCAGGTGTTACATCACGTTGGCCCAAGCTCTGGGAATGAGCATGGGAGGGGCCCCCGCCGGACCTGCAGGAACGGGCAAAACAGAAACCACCAAAGATATGGGACGATGTCTTGGGAAGTATGTCGTGGTTTTCAACTGTTCGGACCAGATGGATTTCCGAGGGCTGGGACGGATTTTTAAAGGTGCGGGTTACATGTATAATTTTTACTTGATGAGATCTTTCAGTTAAGGTGGGCTATCTTGTTAAGATTTATTTTTCAACATTTGGCTACATTTTAGAGTTATTGTTCAACCTCATAGAACTTTTTAGAAAACCTGAATCTTACCAGTGTCCTGTGGATGAAATGTCAATATCATTTGCCTTTTGTAATGTTTCTTTATCACTACAGGCTGCTTATTTATAGATAAAGTGCCACATTTTGAGCTATTTTGGGGGCAGTCTATGTGCTATCTATTTGTTCGACTTTATTTTTGAATAGACTTATCTCTGGCTTGTCTTGGCAGCTGCATAATGTCCTTTTCCTTGGCTTTCCAAAATTACACACTAATTGGATTTTCTATTTAATTTCCTTTCTAAGGGCTGGCACAGTCTGGATCCTGGGGTTGTTTTGATGAATTTAATCGTATCGATCTACCAGTTCTCTCAGTTGCAGCCCAGCAAATTTCCATTATTTTGACATGTAAAAAAGAGCGTAAAAAATCTTTTATTTTTACCGATGGAGATCATGTGATTATGAATCCTGAATTTGGACTTTTTCTAACCATGGTAAGGGAGATCTCCTGAATTTCAGCCTTCTTATCATAATTTTCATACATCGCCTCGGTTATATGTCACCTCCTGTCTATGAATGGAAATTGGGATTCTAATTTTCACTTCTGTTCGAAAGCCTTTGGTGTTCAACAGAGTTGATTTTAGTAGCTCATGACTTACACTCTCCAGTGAAAAGGAGAGGGAGCTAGGCAAATGCATTCTCTGGTTGCCATTCCAGACTTGGGGTGTGTACATAATGAATCTTTTACCATCATGTTGATGTGTGCTCCCTGCCCCATGATCGTATCTTTTGTCCTCGGGTTGGTTTTCTGTGCAGAACCCTGGCTATGCTGGGCGGCAGGAACTCCCCGAAAACTTGAAGGTTAACTTCCGCTCCGTGGCCATGATGGTGCCCGACCGTCAGATCATCATACGGGTGAAGCTGGCCAGCTGTGGCTTCATCGACAACGTCGTCTTGGCCAGGAAGTTTTTCACGCTCTACAAGCTATGTGAAGAGCAGCTTTCTAAGCAGGTGTGACATTCCGAAGGTCTCTGTGTACTTATGCGTGTTTCATTTTCCTATTCAGTGAAATTTCCTCACTTTGAAAAATCGTAGACTGGGGCTGTTAATAAAATACCTTATTGATACAAGGTAGAAAGTTGTATCATCACAAAAATAATTTTATATGCATAGTTTATTAAGAAGTACATTGAAAGGAATTAATATTTATGGTATGGAAATGAAATGCATACTATCTGAACTCACTTAAGAGCCAAAGTATTATGGATATTAATTTTTTCTCTTTATCCCACTTGTACATTCATCACGATAAGTGTTATGTGTCCTCATGGTTTTCAGGAACCTCTCAATCATTTACTCTCCTCACTTCCAAGCTCATTCAAGTATTTAGCCAAGCTTTGCTAATTGTCTTCTCTGTTGTAACTTCCTTGCTAATTTCCTGCACTGTTTAGAGCAGCAGGTTCTGACATCACGTGGTTTCAGAATTGAGAGGCACAGAAGTAACCATTTATTGTTTCTACATTAATTATCTATTGCTGCATACCAATGTTACCACAAAATTACTGGCTTAAAACAATCCACATTTATTATCGCACAGTTTCTGTGGGTCAGGAGTCCTGGCAGAATTTAGATGTGTCCCCAGCTGACCATCTAACCAGGCTGCAGTCAGGCGTTGGCTGGGGCTGCGGTTTCATCTGATGCTTGAGCGGGGAAACATCTGCTCCCAGGTTCACCCAGGTTGTTGGCAGAGTTCCGTTTCTTGAGGTTGTGAGAGTGAGGATGCAGCTTCTTGCTGGCTGTCGGCCAGAGGAGGCCACCTTCAGTTCCCACAGGCTGAGTGCACTTCTTTGCTACATGAGCTTCCCCAGCGTGGCCACTTGCAAAGTCAGCAAGGGAAAGAGATTCCTGTGAGATAGGTGCTACCATCTTGTATTCATCAGGATTCTCCAGAGTAGCAGGACCAGTAGGATGTATATGTGTATGTAAAAGAGATTTGTTATAAGGTTTTGGCTCATGCAGTTTTGGAGGCTGAGGGTCCCATGATCTGCCATCTGTAAGCCAGAGACCCAGGAACGTTGGAGGTGTCATTCAAAGGGTTGATGGTGTCGATTATAGTCCAAGTCAAGCCTGGAAGACCACGAGCACTGAGGGCGGGAGCAGATCGGTACCCCAGCTTGGCAGTCAGGTGGAGAGAGGGCCAATCCCACTTTCCTTGGGTCCTCAGCAAGCTGGACGGTGCCTGTGACACTGGGGAAGGCCACTTGCTTTACTCAGTCCATCAATTCAAACGCCAGTCTCTTCCAGAAACGCCCTCACAGACAATTCCAGAAATAATGTTTAATCAGCTATCTGGGCATTTCATGGCCCAGACAAGTTGATACATAAAATAAACTTTTCCTCCTCCTCAATAATCCCATCCGTTTATTGATTAGTCCATATACATGGTAGTCAAAAGTGAGGTCTCAGTTTATTCTGATTCAGAATTTTAGCTTTAGAGATATGAGGACTTTTTTTTAATGGACGATTAAGAAGCAGCTCAGGGGGCTGTGTATACTCTAAGAGGAAATTTATTTCTTTCTCTCTGCCAAATTATATCTATTAGTTCTGATGGAAGGAGTTAAATTGATGATACAGAAGAGGACTCTTTTGGGTAGTCTCTATTTACTCAATAAAATATATTGATAAAAAAATTTATCAGTCCCCCGTTTGTACAAGTTTTCTAAAGGAAAATCAGCATTTATTCGTTACTGCGAATAGGTCTTCTGCCAAATTTGTATAGTTTCCATGTGTAAGTGAATGTTGAAAACAAGCCTGGGGCACTTCTACTTCCCAGGTGCATTATGACTTTGGTCTTCGTAACATCCTGTCCGTTCTGCGAACGCTGGGAGCGGCAAAAAGAGCCAACCCCATGGATACAGAGTCCACGATCGTCATGCGTGTCCTGCGAGACATGAATCTTTCTAAACTGGTAAGATTCACAGATGGAAATGTTCTGCCCATTTAAATGTCAGTGCAACTAACTAAGCACAAACGAGGCATAGAAATAGTTATGTAATACGCTCACGTGAAATGCTTAATTGTCAGAAAAAGCACCGGAGAGCACAATTTTAAACTGTACTTTTTCAGAAGTCCTTTTTGTGGTGACTCAAATCTAGTCTTACATGTGCCTATCCCAATAGAAATGGAAATGGATTTTTAAAAATCCACACGTTAAGTTTTCAGATGCCTGGAATCAGTGTTTTAGAGTTAAAGATCTCATCTTCTTTAAAGTCTCTAGAGCCTGGCAGGAAACTGTATGTAAATTTTACAAGTGTGTAATCATTTCATACTTTTATCATTTCATAGGAGAGACTGATAATCAATCGTCTAGTATCAGTGGACCTATGTATAGTGTGACAGATTTTATTTTGAAATAAAAGTGTGTATTCAGTTCTAACTTATAAATTTGCCACCATCATTTGAAAATTTGTTTTAATTTAAATGAAACATTGTAGACTATGTAACAACTCTCAAAACTGGTTATTTTGTGGAAGGGTTGTCAAGTAGGCAATATTTTCTTTCTTTCTTTTTCCCCTCCTCTTCTTCCTTTTTAATCTTTTAAAAGAAAGATTTAAAAAATCTTTTTTTTTAAAATAATTTTTAATTTATGAGAAACACTATGGAAATATCCCTTAACTTCAAAGAAAGTGATATTTTATTTACTAATGGTTGGAATGAAATGAACTAGGCTCTGTTGGGCATTTCCAGTTTACCTGGATGTTGTTTGTGCCAAAATAGTTGGTCTGATTTCCTTTTCTTTTTAAGATCGATGAGGATGAACCTTTATTTTTGAGTTTGATTGAAGATCTCTTCCCAAATATTCTGCTGGACAAGGCAGGTTACCCTGAACTGGAGTCGGCAATCAGTAGACAGGTAATGCATTTCACAGACATCAAGCTCCGTGTCTGTTTCATCTGCATTTAATTGGAATCAAGTGGAGCTGGTGGGGCCACATCTGTGGGTTCCGAGGACAGCACCTGAGTCTGTGACTACAGTTTTCAGGGAGGCCATTGCACACCAGTGAAGAGCACCTCCTGCTGGGGGGTCCCGTGACATCCCACCACCATGTCCAGTTGGCCATGTGCTAGTGGCCCTGTCATTGGAGGAAACCGTTTCACACCAGATTCCCAAATGAAATGTAGTGGGCCAGCAGGGGCCACTGGGGCTCAGCTGGTGGCCTCGCTCATGCTGGGCGTGGCTCTGTGTGCCACCCTGGTTGTTTGCCACGTGGCTTTGATCTCCAGGCTCCTGCTGCCGAGTGTCATTTGCAGTGATTTCGTGTGGCTCCTCAGCTGTCACCCTTCCTCCCCAGGATCACTTGTGATTTTTTTCTTGCCCTCTGAGGGTTGCCAGGCTATGTGTACCATTAGGTGCCTGAATTTCCCATGATACTTGGTGCAGCTTTAACCTTTTATAGTCTTCCTAGGAATGGAAATGAATTAAATAGATCTCATGCCTTAATTTCCTTTCCTACGAAGAAGAGTTTGAGAAAAATGTCATACAGAAATGATCCTTAGCCCACATTTATAAAAATATTTCAGTTCCTCGAAGATATTTATAATAAAATCAAATATGATAGTATTAAATGGATATTTTGCTTTTTAAAAAGTCAATATATAAGAGTTAATCTCCTTCATTATCAAGTAAGAGTGCTAATTCATTTTGCAAATGGTTTCCTCATCATATGGCTAAATTAATTGTAGCATTACCTAAAAAGCTAAATATAAAGTAATTTATAGGGTGACTTCTGTTAGTAACTTGTAGCATATGAAAAATCTGAAGCGCATATACATTGCATAAAGTAATATATGATTATTATCCAAAAATAATTTAAGTAAAAATAAAGCTTCACTCAGTGGATTTAAGCACAGCATGGTGGTTAAGAACATGAACTGTGGAGCTGAATGTTATGGGTTCAAAACCCCACTCTATAACTTTACAAGCGATAATCTTGGAAAAGTTGCTTAGTCTTTTTGTGCCTCAGTTTCCTAATCTATAAGTGAAGATATCAGTAGTACCAATCTCATAGTGTTTTTATGAAAATTAAATTTTGAATAGCTTGACACAGAGTGACTTCTATATAGATATTTAGTAGGTAAAAACTACCTAGTGGATTTATAAAGATAGCTTGAAATTTATTTGGAATTTCAGTCAACCTGGTATGCTAGAAATTTTCTGTTATTAAACATCACCTTTTAAATTAAAATATTCCAAATATGTTTTGATATTTAAGTCTTTATTCTTAAGTTGCTCCTAAGATGTATGTATAATAAAATGTTAATATAAATACATTCATTTCCCAAAGACAAATGCAGATGTTTCTAGTTAGGTTGGTGTAACGTTCGATGATATTCAACCTGCTTTTTGTCTACGTATCTATATTCTTTTATGCAACATATTTTTGTTGTAGTGAAATACATAATATAAAATTTATCATTTTAGCCATTTTAGGTAGACAGTTCAGGGGCATTAAGTACAGCCACGTTACTGTGCAGCTGTCACCAACCACCCATTTTCAGAACTTTTCTCATCCTTCCAGAGTGAAACTCTGTACCAGTTAAAGGGTAACTCCCAATTTCTCGACATTTCCCCCCATCTCCACGCCTGTGCTTACCTTGAGCACAATGATACGGTCCAACGCGGGGCTTTCGTTGTGTTTTCAGGTCGAAGAAGCTGGTTTAATCAACCATCTTCCTTGGAAACTGAAAGTCATTCAGCTGTTTGAAACGCAGAGTGTTCGGCATGGGATGATGGCCCTAGGCCCTAGTGGGGCAGGGAAAACCACCTGCATCCAAATCCTGATGAAAGCCATGACAGGTAGGGGCGCGGCCGAGCGACACATTTAACTGGTTGTGACACTTTCACATGCCCCAAGAGGACGATAACGTGGATACATTAATATATGTTTTTATGGGAGGAAATGTGCTTTACTGATTATTGGGTACATTTTAGAGACAACACGTTACATCAATGGACCAGAGAAGGAAAACTTTTTTTTCCAGCCTTATTGAGTTATAATTGACACGTAACATTGTGTAAGCTTAAGGTGTACCGTGTATTGATTTTGTGTGTTTATATATTGTAAAATGATTGCCAACACAGCGTTTGCTACCACCTCCATCCTGTGACAGAGTGACCGTTTCTTTTTTGTGGTGAGAACATTTTGGATCTACTCTCTTGGCACCATTTAAATATATGATACAGTATTATTAGCTATAATCACCATGCTGTCCACTAGATCCCCAGACTTGCTCATCTTATAACTGGAAGTTTGTACCTTTGACCGGTACGTTTCCCCCAGCCCCCTGGTAATTCCCACTCTGTGTTTCTATGAGCTCAGCTGTTTTAGCTTCAACATACAGTAAGTCCTCACTTAACCTTGACGACAGCTTCTCAGGAACTGCGACTTTAAGTAAAATGACATATAATAAAACCAATTTTCCCAAACGCTAATTGATGTAAACTAGAATTAAGTTTCTACAGCATATTTCTGATCACAGAAACATCGCCAAACTTCTAAATAAAGACTCCAAACGCTTCTATATTAAACATTGAAGTAAATATGAACTATACGTACATTTAAGAAAGATTAATAAAAACAAGAAAGAGAATTCTAACCCTCTTACTCTAGTTTGGGGCGGTGGATGGCCCGCGCCTCTCCCGGCAGCTCAGAGCTCAGGGTGAGACCCATCATGGACAGGATGCCATTCATCACAAGGCCACTCCTGTATTCACTCGGACTGGGACAATTCTGGTACACTGTTAACCTGATATATACATCTTTGGGGTGTAGGAGCAAACCGGAGTTCTCTGGAGGAACCCACGCAGACGTGGGGAGAATGTGCGAACTCCACACAGACAGGGTCCTGGCCAGGAATTGATTTTTTTTTTCATCAATGTTATAACAAAATGACATTGAATGAAATAACATCATTGAGGACCTGCTGTATAAGTGATATCATACAGTATTTGTCTCTGTCTGACTTATTTCACTTAGAATAATGCCCTCAATATGCTTCTGCATTGTCTCAAATGGCGAGATGTTCTACTTCTTTATGTCTGAATAACATTTCACCCTGTCTGTCTGTCTATCTGTCTGTTTATATATCATCTATCTATTGTACTTATCACATCTTCTTTATCCAGTCATCTGTTGATAGATACTTACGTTGTTTCCATATGTCGGGTTTTGTGAATAATTCTGCAAGAAAAACACTTTTAAAGTGACTTTTGGTACCGTGCTATATGTTTTGCATGTGTTATGTCATTTACTTTTCATAATAATTTTTAGATATAGCTATTATTAGCTATAGTGTACAAAAAAGTCAAGGCTCAAATTCAGAAATGCTCACAGTCCCAAAGATGACAAGCGATGGGTGGGACTCGGCATTAAGGTCAGAGAATGGGAAGCTGATGGGAAACCCCTTTTCCCATGACACCATATTGCCCTCAATATGACTTAATACAACATACTACCTCCCGATAAGTATGAAATAATTCCAATCCCTACTCTGAAAGTCTATGTATTGAAAATCATCCTAATCATAAACTCATTTTCTACCTGGAATCAGATATTTTTCTGGCATAGTTAAACAAATGCATTTGCTTTCCAAATATCCCTAAGCTTACATCTAAGTTCCTCGCCTGAGGTTCTCTGAGATAATGCACATTGCCATGTTCGTGATTATTCTTGTATTCTACAGTTCCGATTAATCATTAATGACTCTCTTCCCCAAAGTACCGGCAGCCCGTAGCTGTGGCAGAGTTGAGTTCCAAAATTTCACAGAACTTTGGCTGTCAAGTGCATCATGTGTAGTCCTGCAGCGAAGGGTGCCTGGGTGGATGTCCAGTCAGCCCATGGAACTCTAGTGCCCTGACACTGAGTTCACAGTTGCTGGAGATTGCATGCGCTTGCCCTAAAATCCTGCATATGCTGGATTTAGTCTCAGTTTCCTTAGCTATGGGATGAAGTGAATTCTGTACATCAGAGTTCTACCTATTGTTTCTTCACACTCAAGTGGGTCTATGCTCTCAGCTAGAACCCTATCTCCACCAAATTAGGCTTCCTACTTTTGTTGTTACGAAGTTGCCTTCTGTAAACAATAAACCACAAATGCACCTGGCACAATGACTTAAGATGAATACTAAATATTAAACAATACAGATACATTATGTATAATGGGTCTGAATTATGTAATTCAATGGCATCACCGGTGTTAGAGAAGTTCTTTGCAAAGATAAATTACTCATTAGGCTATTTGCTGTTTATTAACCTGTTTTTGGTTTTGGTATGTAGGCCAAACATTTGTTATCTTAAGCAACACATTGTTTCCTGTTGAAAACTTTAATTATGCAAAAGATCGAGAAGGTAATTGGGTTGAACTTCTGCCAAAGAGGTGTGAGACCCATGTATCCATGTATGTTATTTGTTTCCTTATTCATCGTGTATTTTTTCATCAACGTGCTTTGGTGTTCTATACTCGGAGGTTCTGCTAGGTTCTATACCAGAAATTGGAAAGCAGGTTTGAAAAAAATGGCCACGCCTTCAGGAAGCTTACAGTGTAACGGAGTGACAGAGCTGGGCACAGATGATTGTGCGTCAGCATGAAATTACTATGAGGAAGGTTTGGACAGAGGTGAAGAATAGCAGAATTTTTCCTAAGGAAATTATAGGAAGGCTTACAGAGCAGGTGTTACTTCATCTGAGGTTTGAAGGTTGAGTAGCAGGTGGATAAAAGGCATTCTTAGCAGAATGAAGGATGCAGGTGGGGGCGGGGTCTGGAGAGAACATGGACTACCCGGGGGAGTGCTGTGACATGAACAGAATGTCATTTGTATGGGGGGCGGGAGTGGGAGAGATGAGGAGGTGGAGCAGATGCTATCGTGCCCAGCGCCACACCTCTTTGGCCTTCCCACGCTAAAGATGCAAACCCCCAGTCCCCCGTGGTGTCTCCCCGTTTTTCAGCTTCATGACTTTTCTTGAAGCTAAGGAAATGGCTCAGCCTGAAAGTGTGGGTTGGGTGGGAATTAATGCTGCTGAGGCAGCCACATCCTCATCTAATGGGGGATAAGAGTTCTAAACTCCCAGTATCCACATCCTTGTTCTAGGCTTTGCTTTTGGGGGATTTGAGCTAATACAGTGCCCTTGGCATGAGAAGCTTTATAAGTC
>CM053501.1:97510247-97560301 GCA_028627145.1 Eidolon dupreanum
ATGTCTTTTCATATATTTATTTCTACTTTAATTTCTTTCATTAGTGTTTTATAATTTTCAGTGTATAAGTCTTTCACCTCCTTGCTTAGGTTTATTCCTAAGTATTTTATTCTTTTTTGATACTCTTGTAAATGGGATTATTTTCTTAATTTCTTTTTTGGGTAGTTTTTGTTATTGTATAGAGTATTTTTCTAATTTAAAGATGCTCAGAAGCTTAATATTATATTTTATAGTATCTTAATAATTATAGTGCTTGTGAAAGAAGTGAGTTACTATGTATTTATGAATTTAAACTGAGTTTCTTGACGAAGCATTTAAAGAAAAATATGCTCTGTTTTATGTTGTAAACTTCTATCTTTCCCACCATTTAATAATCTTCATTTAGACCAATTTTTGTTTCTAGCTTTATATGAATTTGTTTTGAATTGCTTCTGACTATCTGTGTTATCTTCATCTCTGGTGGTCTTGTATTTCTTAATGAAACTGTGATTCCAAAGTCACTACTAAATCAATTAACTTCATTTATATTTCTCTGTGGTAGAGATAATTATTAATATTCTTCTAGATTTCATTTTAAACTAGCACCCTATTGTGAAAATAGGCCATTCTCACCTAAAAATAAAGTCTCAAGCAAGATGAATAGCATATATATGGACATATGTTTTTTTCAAAGAAGGCCATTTTAATTATGAAAATCAAATGGCCTGCTTTGGAAATTGTTACTTGATTTATACTGTACAGGATTTTGGTCTTATGAGTTCTGCTTTTGCAACTGCCCACAACTAACAGTGCAGCATAAGAGAAATGAGGTCCCTGCACACAGTCACCCCTCAGAAAGTAGCACCAACCACTGCAGTGTCCATGGTTTCCAAAGTATCACATTTTTTATGAAGTTCATTAGTCAATAAATATTTTTGAACTTTGGGCTTCGATTAAAAATGTTTTCTTAGTCCTCTAAAGATGCTAAAACGTTTCTTTCTATTTGAATTTCTAAATCTAAGTGACCTGGACTTTGGAGTCCATCATCCTTGGGTTAGAATTCCAAAACTGCCACCTGTAAACACACTTCTCCGAGCTTGTTATCCTTATCTACAAAATGTACATGATACTGTCCATCACTTAGGGATATTGTAAGGATTAACTGATAAGGTTTTGTGATTTAGTATCTGCCAAGCTTAGATATGCTTGCCCTCTGAATGTCTCCATGAAGAATGTGTTTGTAAAAGAAAACCAGAGAAGTAGTGGCTTAAACAAGTAAGGTTTTTTTTCTTCCCTTTTTCTTTTTTCTGTTTCCAAGAGAATGCAGAGATTCTCTGTCCAGGACAATACCATTGGGGATCTTACTTCATCTTGTTGTCATCTTTAGGGGCATGGCTCTTATTCTTACAGGCAGAGATGGCTACTGCATCTTAAGGCATTCTTTCTGTTGATGCCTCATGAAGCGTTGCCTTTTACTTTAGGATGGGATTCTTCCTCAGGAACTTTTATCTACATATCCTTTTTTTGAACTGGGTTCCTCTTAGTTCCAAGAGAATCAGGGGAATCAAAGAGTTTTGGTTAACCAGATTGCTACCCAGAGCAAAACTGGGATTCTTTTTGTAACAAACTTAGGGTGACTCCTGGATAGACAACTAACATGCCTTCCTCACTTTGCAAGTTCAGTTCTTTTAATCCAAATGAAGTGGAAATCAGAGGATGCCAACAATCAGAGACTGAGCCTGTATCCTCCCCTCTGTCCCACACATACCTTACCTTATTCACCATCAAGTGACACGAACATACAATATCAGGATATAACCCACCCCAACCTCAGACATCAGGCTGCAGGTAGGCCCCCAAACTGGCATTGCTGCCTTGGTGATTGCATGTTGAAGATGATGGAAGGGTTTTTCCCTGGCTTCTTAGAGTCTGAGTCTCAGTAGGCTTGGGTCACCCTAAGAGAAAGAGACTTGATCCTTTGTCTAACCTTTCTTGAATCAGAGATTATGGGTCTATGGAAAAATATACTTTGAATCCATCCATTTTTATGCTTTTTGGCTTTTTGGAGAGATAAAAAGACAACTTGCTAGGTAAAGAAAAAAGTCACCATTATTGATACTCTGTTCACATAAGAGGGAAAATGATTATTACATGGTACGTACCAGGAAGTTTTCAGAAAGTGGGGACGTCCTTGAAGACATCCCATAATGCCAAGTAAAGTGCTTAATATCGTGTCTGGCACATTTGTGAATATTACAGCTGTTGTGGTTAATACCTACAGAAAATTAGTCATAAGTCATAGTTGTTCCTATATGTCCAGCATCCAGACTTAAACTTCCCAGAGTTTAAACTGTTTCTGTAGAGGCCACGTGACTCAATGAGGAAGTATGACTTCTGAGTGTCATACTTTATTGCCTTTTAGTGCATATGGTATACTCTATTTGTAGCCAAGCTGATAAATGATCTCTATTATTTACATAAGAATAAATACGGCTCCACAATTACCATACTGAGAACTTAATTTAGTGATCAGTTATGGATGGCGAAAAGATACCACTTTTTATTTTTTTGCCGACTATCACCTAATAGGTTTGTTGACTCGATTTCTTCTTTTTCTTTCCCTTTTTATTGGCCATATTTCTATTTGCACCTCTTATGTGCATTATTCAATATTTTTAAGTACTTTTTAAGTAAATTCATAGACCATTTTGTCTAAGATTCATAAAAATGGTTGTGATAATTTTTAACTGCATCATGAAAACCTTTTTTAAATTCCTTGGGGTGGAGCCCAAGTGTCATACTATCTTTTCATTCCATGGCACCATCATAGTGATGGACGTATAGCAGACACCTGACATGTAAGTGGTGATTGATTATCTGTGACTTGGTGGCCTGTTCTTGTCATAGGAAATGCTGTCTCAGAATTGGTCCCCTGTTTGGCACTGTTGGGAAGATACAGGTCTCCAACAGGAGATTTTTTACCCTAACATTTTTAAAGAACACTAAATTAGAATTGACTGCAAATGGTCAGCTATTACATTTAAGAACAAGATGGCCCAGGAATAAAAATATTTAGTGACGAACATTCCACATGCCACATGCAGTCAGAGCCTGGGAGAGTTAAGTGTACGACAGATTCTGAGTAAAAAAGTAAATGGGATCGCTAAATATGAGTACCAGGTGGACACTGATTTCCGAGTTATTTGTACCACTTTTGTCCTTATGTAAAACCATAAAACAGGCTGGCTGCTGATCAGAACCTGCAGCTGTGTAGAAGAGACTTCTTTGCTCAAGTACTAGAAAACAAAGAATGATGATAGGCTTGAAGTCTGTTATAGTTTAGCACATAAAAGGGAAAATAAAATTGTTGATGTCCTATCCCTGGAATCAAAAATGTGGACATATATCTACCTAGCTGGGACTATAAAAATGGTATGCAGTCCTAAGAAATGTCTGAGTCTTTTAAAAATAGCCAATTAACTTTGACAGTGGTGGTTCATGTTATATTTCACTCACTGTCATCTTTATCTTTCCTAGTGTCTGAGCACTTCCTTTCTTCCTACGATATTGACTGTAGCTTGGGAACCAAGAAGGAGGTGGTCCAGTGCATGGGCTCCTTCCAGGATGGGGTGGCTGAGAAGTGTGTCGATTATTTCCAGAGATTCCGACGTTCTACCCACGTGACCCCCAAGTCCTACCTCTCCTTCATTCAGGGCTATAAGTTCATATATGGAGAGAAGCACATGGAAGTGCAAACTCTGGCCAACAGGTAAGTGTGAAGGTCAAATACAAAGCTATTTTTTAAAGCAGTGGCTCTCAACTGGGGGCAGGTTTCCTCCTAGTGAATGTATTTGTTTATTACAACTCAGGTGGCAGAGTAGGGGGGAGGTGAAGGGTGCTACGGGCATCAAGTGAGTAGAAGTCAGGGATGTTGTGGAACATCCCACAGGGCATAGGACAACCCCCCACTGCAGGGAACTCCCCACCCCCAAATCCCAGTAGTGCTGAGCTTGAGAAACCCTCATAAGCATGAGATAGTCTGACACTTGTGTCACTGCTTCTTGAATACTCTACTTCTGCTGCAGTTGCTCCAAATTTCACTCTCTTCCTCGGTCTTTTCTGAACACTTCCATCTCCTGCCTGAATATGGCTGGAATCAGCCAAGGTTGTTACAGAGGAGACACCTGGGTGGGTGTTCAGACTAAGTGACTCTGAGGACTTTCGTCTTCAAGACACATTATTTCAGGCTCAGGCAGGCAGCGAGTCCCTTCATGCTGGCGTTCTGATGGCTTCGCATTTGTTTCTTTTCTTGATTCCCAAGTCTTTCTTCTTTGAACCTCATTAAGCTCTTTTGAAAACCAGAAGTTATTGGTTTTGCTTCCTCCACGATGGGGCTTCAAGCATTTCGAGTCTGTTGTCATTTAGCTACACTCCATTAGGCACGTTTCCCATGTGATACAGACTCTGGACCCACCGTCATTCCCCAAGTCGCACAGAATATTTTTGGCAGCTTCTCTCTTCGCACATGCTGTCTAGGAAGCTGTACAAATGCCTCCAGTCTGGAATCGAGCCTGGACCTATATCCTTTTTTTTTTTTTTTAAAGCCCTGTTGTATTTGCTGCTCGTTCATACATTTATTCTTCAAATATGGTCACTGCTATTCATATTAATAGACAGCACTTGGAAAATGTGGCCAAGTACCACAGATGTTGACCCTGCTCCCTTGGATTTTTGATCCCAGAATGAACACTGGATTGAAAAAGCTAAAAGAAGCTTCGGAGTCTGTTGCAGCCCTGAGCAAAGAATTGGAAGCGAAAGAAAAAGAGCTACAGGTGGCAAATGACAAAGCCGACACGGTGGGTGGACATTTACATGGTGTCACATTCTTTCTGCATTCCAAGTTCATAAGTGTTAATGGCATTTGCATAGTCACTGAGTTATAACCAAGAGAGTGTCAATTACTTATTTCCATTAGAATATGATGGTCTTAATTTTCTGTATGACAATTTGTATAAGTGGACAGAAATCAAGAAATCAAAGCAAAATGTGCCTTTTCAGCTGGGTCTTCGGGACATTTTCATGAGGTATTTTGTTTTGTTTTGTTTTGTTTTATATCGAATTAGGTCTTAAAGGAAGTGACGATGAAGGCACAGGCTGCCGAGAAGGTCAAGGCTGAGGTACAGAAGGTGAAGGACAAAGCGCAAGCCATCGTCGATGGCATCTCTAAAGATAAAGCCATTGCAGAAGAGAAACTGGAAGCAGCCAGACCAGCTCTGGAAGAAGCAGAGGCAGCCCTGCAGGTAAATCTGCATGACACGACAGATGCCAGGTGTCAGGGTGGGAGGAGGACTAAGAAAAGATGGGTGACAGCAGGAAATGCTCTACTGCTTCAGACCAGAGCTCTCTGCATGGGAACAACTTCAAGTAATGGTTCCGTGTGGAGACGTTATCAGCTGTTATATAGATTTTGCATGTGCTGCTTCCCATCTTGTTTCCTCACTCACGATTGATGGGCAGTGTCATGTAATGGTGGCCAGGAGTCCTGGGTTCCCATTTCTGCTCTGTTAACCCACCAGCTGTGCGACATTGGGGAAGTCACATAAAATTCTTAAACTCACGCTTCCTCACATCCCTCGAGGACATTGGAGCGGGTCCGTGGGATGCACCGTTCTCTGAGTTTATCTATAAATTCCCGATCTGAGGTATCCCGTTCATGTCAGAGTTTGGGCAGGCTTCCCACACAAATATTCAATGCGATCGATTATGTGGCAATAACAGAAATGGCAAAATGAGAAAGGAGGCTGGATTCTGAGGAAATAGGACGAGTTTCGTGAACTAGGCCACAGCCGAAAGGGCCGGTCCAGTTCTGAAGTCTCAGTTGGAGGTGTTTGGGGGCTCAGTGTAAGATCGCTTTTACTGCGGCCGTACTCATCTGCTGCCTTGTGTCGTTTGCTACCTGGCTCTGCGGATGTGGGTACCACTAATTCAAGTGACGTCTCCTCCGTCGAGCATGCTTCATTACTCGATAATGCAATTCTTATTGTTTTACCACGCCCTTACTTCGGGGATAAGTATACACCTGTGAAGCCATCACCACCATCGAGGCCATAGAAAGATCTATCACCTCCCAAAGTCTCCTCACCTAACTTCCTTTAGTATTATTGTTACTTTGTGGTAAGAGCACTTAACATGAGACCTGCCCTCTTACCAATTTTAAGTATATAATACAGTGTCGTCACCTACAGGCTCTATGCCGTGTAGTAGATCCACAGAACTTATTTACCTTGCGTGACCGAAACTCTGTCCACTTTGACCGTCACCTCCTCACTCCCCCGCCATCCCCTAGTCACTGGTAATCACCATTCTCCTCGCTGCTTCTGTGAGTCTGGCTATTTTAGATTCCACGTATAAATGCGATCGTACAGTATGTGTCTTTCTGTGTTTGGCTTATTTCACTTAGCCTAATGTCCAGGTCCATGCATGTTGTCGTAGATGGCAGGATTTCTTTTTTTTTTTTTTTAAGGCTTGAATGTGTGTATGGTGTGTATATAACATTTTTTAAATTCATTCGTCCATCGATGGGCATTGAGGTTGCTTCCATATCTTGGCTATTGTGAGTAATGCTGCAGTGAACATGGGGGTGCAGATATCTCTTCAAGATCTGATCCTCACCCTGCACCCCCATTTAGGCATGCTGGCTTCACTGGGAGTGCCCGATCAACAGAGAGAAGACAATGATAGTGCAGAGAAACTTCTAACCTTTTTTTTTAAACTTATGATACCCAGTGGCGTCATAGGAGTAGAGCATATGGCATCTCAGGTCTTGCTTAAAGAACCACATTTTCCCAAGACTTAAAAGGCCTAGCATCTCTTTTAATATTATATTTTCCAGTATCGTTCTAATTCAGTGCTCTCTGCCACACAAATATTCTGTATTATGTAGTCATCAGTGTAGATATGTGCAGGAACAGGGTAAGGGGATGGGGTGTGTGTGAGAGGTTTTTAATAATTCCTTTCATTGGTTCTGCCTCCATCTAATTGTCCCTTTGAGGCCCTTTGAACTTTTGAAATATGGCACCACCAGGGTATACTAAGAAAGTTTCAAGTACCTCTAGATTCTAACATTTTCGTATCAGGTTACATAGATCGATACAACGAATAAGGTAACAGCAAAGACTGTGTCTCTATCTCAATGCTAATCTGACTTGACACAAACATATAAAATGCCTCCAGATGTTAAATAACTATTTATTATATTGCAATGATGTATTGGAAACTGTATAAGTCATATTGTTTTGTCTGTCAAAAAATGATTTTAATACTTAGATGAACTAGATTAAACTTCAGATATGCCTCTCCCCCCAACATACATATTTTACCTGGGCACCTAACATAACGGAGCCCAGTCTTGTTTGAAAATTTCCCTTTCTAAAACTAAAGCAAAATAGGCATGTTCAGCCTTTATATCTTACATAACTTTAATTTGGCTCCACTTTCTTCATTGGCTGCTATTCTCTCCTTTCCTTTATAGCCATACATCTCAAATTAAGGTCTATCTGGTATTTCTATTTTTTTTAAAATACAAATTCTTCTTCACTTCTAGCTGTCTAGCTTTCACAAACACTGTTCTATTGAAACAAGCCTTTTTGCAGTATGTAGTTATGTTCCTAATTATCAAGTCCAGTGGTTTTCTTCTTTTTCTCAATCTTTGGAGAAAAGATTATTAGCTGTGATGAGAAGCTCCTTGGGTATGTTCTTTTGGCAGGAGGGGTACGAATGCAAATAAAATGGAAAGTTTTCAAGATCTGGAAGGAATGAATATACACTATTTATCCTAGAAATGGGACTGCATCAGATTCTTATATTTAATATTTTCCCAATACTTACTCCATAAATAGTCACAGCAGCTCTATGTGACTATTAAATAATTTACGCTGTGAAGAATTTCTGTAACTAGCAATGGAACAGAATTTTTCTAAGAGCTTAGTAAAGTTCTTATTGCTCAGATTCTGTCATTTAAAGGTCAGATCCCAGCTAAGAAACCTCTAATTATTCAGTCTGTCAGCCCCTGGGCTGCCCGCTAGTGTCAGTCCACTGCGACAAGTTGCTTAAGAGAGAGAGGCAGATTCTTGCCCTACATAACTAATGAGTCAAAAAGACTGCCAGTGCTGAAGTTTTCCTGGTCTCTACATAAGTGCTGACTATTCTTTTTGTTTGAGGTTACCCACTCTTTTTTTCTGACAATATGGGGTCTGTATGGTTTTAGAGAAGTCACAGCTCCTCATCGGCTCACCAACATTTCTATCTTCATTGTCACTTTGAATTGCAAACATATAAACTTTTTGGGACATGAGTTTCTTTGGGATTCAATACGCATCTAGCCCTCACGACTGTATCTAACTTAAACACGCTCGTTTTCTTCTGTCGAAACAGTAGCATTTTAGAGGTGACAGTGCCGTATGCGCTTTCTCATGTGAGATTGGATGACGGCCTCCCTTCCTCCTGCAGACCATCAAGCCTTCGGACATTGCGACTGTCCGCACGCTGGGCCGGCCGCCTCACCTCATCATGCGGATCATGGACTGTGTGCTGCTGCTGTTTCAAAGGAAAGTCAACGCAGTGAAAATCGACCTGGAGAAGAGCTGTCCAGTTCCTTCCTGGCAGGAATCCTTGAAGCTGATGACTGCAGGGAACTTCCTACAGAATTTACAGGTGGGTGGCTCAGCAGCGATGGGCTAAGAGGGGACCAGACTGCATTGGTGTATCTGAGTCCTTTAATGGAATAGGTTTCTAAAACGAATTTACCCAACATACATATTTTTGCTTACTAATTTTTTTCATCTTTATTAGGGTATAATGGACAAATAAAAGTTGGATGTTTTTAAGGCGTACAACTTGGTGTTTTGGTATATGTGTACATTGTGAAATAATATCCACAATCAAGCTAATGGACATATCCGTCTCCTTACATAGTTACCGTTTGCTTTTATTTTTTAGTTTTTTCACGATGAGGACACTTGAGATCTACCCTCTCAGTAAATTTCAAGTATTCAATTCAGTATTGTTAACTCCATTCACACTGCTGCATGTGAGGTGTCCAGAACTTACTCGTTACACGTAACTGATGCCTCGTACCCCTTGACTGGCATCTTCCTACTTACTTCCCCGCAGCCTCTGACAACCACCATTCTGCTCTCTGCACCCATGAGTCTGACTGCTGTCGATTCTGCATATGAGTAAGACCACACAGTGTTTGTCTTTCTGCTTATTTCACATAGCACATTGTCTTCCAGGTCCATCCATGTTGTCACAATGTTAGGATTTCATTCTGTTTTAAGGCTGAATTATATTCTGCCTATGTGTTTTGTACTATATTTTCAGAGTAGACGTTTTCTGTTTCAGATATAAGACATTAAAGCATTATAACTTTTCCTGACAAATTTTAGGAGTTTCCTGCCCCCCAGCTTTATTGACATATAATAGACAATTAGTTGCTCATATTTACATTGTACAATTCAATGAGTTTTTTTTTCAATTATAGTTGGCATACAATAATATATTAGTTTCAGTTGTACAACATAGTGGTTAGAGATCTATATAATTCATGTAGTGGTCACTAGCATCAATGACATATTTCAATCAAAGTTTAAAAATTCTTTGTAAGGAGACAGTACATAGGTTCATATATACACGTGAATAGAAATATATATATTTCAAGTCTCAACAGTAATTTTTGAGTATTAATTTACATCATTTTATTATGAGATAGAATTTACATATAATAAAAGGCATATATTTAAAGTATACAGCTTGATAAATATTTACATATATATATATATACCAATTAATGAACAATGAAATCAAGGTTTTTATTTGCAGACCCCAGAAATCTCTCGTGTGTCAACCCAGTTAATAGCTTCTCCTAAGATAATTATTATTCTGACCTTTATACTGATAGTTTTGCCTGTTTTGAAATTTACATATAGGAAATCATAAACATTTTTGTTTTAACCTCTTTAATACATCTGTGAGATTCATTCTTATTATTGCGCAGAATAGTATTTCATTCTTTTTCATTGTAATTTAGCTTTCCAGTATATGAATCTGCAGTAGTGTATAGTAGCAAATGTTTAACAATTGATTTTCTGGGTAGAAAAAAGAACCAAAAAGCTCTGATTTATAGTGTTTGGCAGTTTCCATAGTGTAAAGATCCCATAGTGGCCAATTTCAAGCTATAAAAATGACGCTGAATGTAGACTTGGGAAGAGATGCATAATGGCACACCATTATATAGTATTCCTACCATATAGGTGTAGTAAATAGATGTAAATGACCTCAAAAAACATAGATAGCAAAATGTAGTAAAAGAATTATACTATATATTATTTGACTATGTTATTTTTGTTTCAAATAAAATTTAATTGTAAGTTATATAATTTAATATTAATAATGGCTGTCTTTAACAACCAGTTTGCAGAATTTCTGAAAATTTAGCAATCGTTTCTCATGAGCTTGTATAAACCAGCATCATTGTGAACACTAATATACTTCAGTTTGTCCATTGTACTGTTGATGACTTATTGAATTGCTACTAGTTTTTGGTTATTATAAATAGAGCTCTTATGGATATTGGTCTGCAGGTCATTTGGTCAGCATATTTGCGTTTCTGTTGGCTGTATATTCAAGAGTGGAATTTCTGGGTCTTAGTTTATACATTTAATCAAGCTGTAGTAGATAATGCTAAAGAGTTTCAAAAATATCTGCATCAGTTTATACACCCACCAGTAGTGTATAAGTTGCTCCACATCTTCACCATTTTCTACGTTTAGCTATTCTGATGGACTTGCAGTAGCATCTTATTATTGTGGTTTTAATTTGCATTTCCCTGATGACTAATGATGCCCAAAATTTTTTATTGGTTAATGAGCCTCTTGGGAATTCTTGTTAAATGTCTGTTTAGGTCTCTTGTCCATTTTAATTTTGTATTATTTTGTAGAATTTCTTTATATATAAAATATGAGTAATTTATCATTTGTGTTTTGCAGACATCTTCTCCCAATTTCTACCTTAGTTGTTCATCCCGTTAATGGTGTCTTTTGATAAGCAGGTGTTCTTAAGTTTAATGTAGTCCAGTTTTTCAGTATTTTCCTTAAGAATGCTTCCTGTGCTCTGATTAGGAAATCTTTGCCCACTATGGAGGCAGAATAAATGCTTCTGTGTTTTCTTCTCGAATTTATATTGTGTTATCTTTCATATTTAGATCTTGAGACAACTAATTGGGAATACTCAACCCACATCCGTTTCCCAAGTGATAGCTTTAATGCTGTCTTTCATTCAGTTTCCAATTCAGCATCGCCCAGTGGGTACTGTAGCTAGAGTATATTACAGAAGCTATAACAATAAGTAGCTTATGCAACTAGTGTCCACACAGATTTGCCCCAGAAAATTAAAAGGTGAGACTCTGTGAGGTAGGTGCCACTGTGAAGGAATAACATGCTATTTGAGTGGAGAAGAGGTGGTGATTAACTTTGGGTGAGTTAGGATGGCAGCGGTGAAGTGGTGACAGAGGAGATTCAAAAAGTTAGAAAAATGTGACAATGAATTGGACTTCGAATAGAAATCCTGGCGAGTGACTCTGGGCTCCTGCATTATATATCTGGTGGCAGAGCAGATATATATCTTAGAAGCTTTCTTGCTATTTACTCTTCTATTGCTCCCAAATATTCTGATTTTTCTTTTGGCTTCACTTTTTTTCAAGTCTCCTTAAAGAAATTTGCGTTAAAACAGTTCTGAATGAGATTGCATTCTACCCTACAGTATGTGTCTTCTGTGAAGATTTCACTGAATTATTTAGGTGCTAATTTTTTTTTCTATTTGGAAAACATTTAATCATTCTCTTTTATGTGCTCAAACACCACTTTAAAAGGATCCAATTTTATTGTTTGGCCAGTATTTTCTTTTGATGCAAGATAGACATTTTAAAAAATGCTTTATTGTTACTATTTTAAAAAAGTTGTATCGCTCCAGAAGATAACATTTTCTCATATTCTTAATGGTTCTATGATTAAAAATTAATTCATCACCCTCAAGGCCTAATGTTCAAGTTATTATCTTCACATTTCAGAAAAGTTTAATAGAACCTCTGTCTGAATGTATTAAGGTTTTAGTTTCTGCTAAATGTTAAATATATATGTCCTTAGGCTGACTATACCCGTGTGTATTTGTTTTTCCTTGTTGATTTTATGGGTTTATAATTCACCTATTTAGGATTCATGACGTAAAAATTTTTATTGCTTTGGAAATTCTAATAACCATGTGAGTGTTCATTGCTGAAAAAATTTCCTTTTTCCTTGGATCCCAGAAAATTTATTTAAGGTTGGCATCTCTTATCCACAGAAGATAAACTGTACTCTGACTTCTTTGTTGTCATTGCTTACTCTGCGTTCACCTTTAGTACTTTTGCCTAATATACTGAAATAGTGACAAAATATCAAGCCATTCACCCATTTTGGTTGTTCAACAGTTTCAATGGCATTGTGAGCATAATGCGAGCATGATTTCATAGAAGGAAGTATTTTGGCTTAATTTTACTCCTTTTCCATAGCAATTCCCAAAAGACACGATCAATGAAGAAGTGATAGAATTTTTGAACCCTTACTTCGAGATGGCAGACTACAACATCGAAACTGCGAAGCGCGTGTGCGGGAATGTAGCCGGTCTTTGTTCCTGGACCAAAGCCATGGCTTCCTTCTTCTCTATAAACAGAGAGGTGCTGCCTCTGAAGGTAAGCCTCGCAGGTAGAGCTGTGTGATGTGCACACCTGCCGGAGGTCTCCGGGTCAACTAGTCTTGTCTTTTTACACAACACAGCCTTTGGTGTTATTGTACTCAAGTCTCTGGGAACAGCAATTGCTAGAAAGACAAAATCCAAGATGTCTCTTCTCTGTAATCCTGCTCTGTCAGAATGGTGTGAGCCTGTAAGCGTGGACTCTCTACAAGGATATTAAGTCCAGTGTGGGCTGCTGGATATTTTTCCTACACAATGTCAAACCTGAAAAAAGAAACACAGAAAACTATGGTGCAGAAACCCCTGATAATGTCCAAGATCTCATGCCAGGAAAATCTACGAATTAGGAAGGGCCGACACACAGATGACACTGGTCAGTGTTGGTTGCAAGGCATGACATAGTATTTCCTCTCCTCTTTGTCCCTCAGGAAAGAAACTGAATATTATCCCATTGTTGTTTAATGTGATTTGAGAATATGCCTCTTTCCTTTTAAGTAATTGCATTTCTAAGCTTCATTTGTACCCACTCCCCCACCGTTCCATGACACTCAGTCTTCAACAGAGGGAGAGGCAAGCATATGTTTTGAAAATGGGATACCAATGTCTCAAAACTCATATCTTATGGCTTGGATGGTTATTTTGGTTTTGTATGAGTCTGATCTCTCTCAACCATCAACTAAAATTCATTTAGACTTATAAACCGCCTAAGAAGTGTAGTAATCACGATAAAAATAATCAAGAGTAGAAAGAAAATAGGGATAGAATTGCAAGTCCCCTTTTATTTTCTACTTATTACCAGACCAGGACCATTTACTCAGTGGTGGAAGCCCCGGGGTCCTTGGGCAACCTTAAAAGAAGAGACTCATTTGTCTCAGAGACTTTTAGAGCAAATAATTGATGACATGCTGATATTAGGACCTGGGACCATTGAAGACCCCAGTAGAGCTCAAAAATGAACATTCTGATAGTAACTAAACTGTAACCACCATAGCAAATGTACAGGGCTTCCTTCACAAATTTTCCAGTGGGTAAGGATAGATATTATCTTTAAAGGAATTACGGTTGAATTCACGATGGATAGTTTTTATTTTGCTGTAGTTATTTTAAGTAAAATGAACTAAAGTCTACAAAATAACGGACATTCTGAAGACAGCTTACATAAGAACAAAGGGATCTTCCCAATGTTCAGGAGATTTCAGCAGCACCCAAACCCAGGACAATCTAGACCCCACCGTAGGAAGCGAAGAGAATGCCATCAGAAAGGGGAACCTTTTACTTGCTCCTGAGAAGTCTGCTCTGGGAGTACTCTCCTACATTCTTAGGAGCATCCAGCATCGACGTGCATTCATTTTGTCAGGTCGCTCCTAATGGCAGTCAGAAAAATACACGCAGTCTCATGGATCCCATATAATCACCGCGTAGGGAGAAGTAGAAGACAAAGTGCAAGTTATCATTGGGCACCTCTGCTTAATACATCAGGAAATATAGACCGAGGCCTCTGACGTCACTCACTCCTGGAGGGGCTTCACACACCAGCTCCTGCTTGCTAAGTGAGGTGAGATTAAGGACACTTATCAAACTCCAGTTGGAACCTCTTCAATGCTAATTAGTAACGAAGACACATAGGGGCACTTTACTTCCATCCCGCAGTTGTTGCTCCAAGGGTCTTCTGCTAGTAAATAAACTTAAACATTAATTAGAACTATAGCCATTTAGGTTCTAATTCAAGTTTATTAAAATGAGATCTCTCCTTGAAAACTCTATGAAAACCAGTAAATACCAGTCTGTATAAACAGAATATTACAACAGTAAAGCCTTAAATATTGAACACTGATAGAAACAATAACAATATCTACTATTTACTGAACTCTTGTTATACGCCAGGTTCCAGACTTGGGTTTTTTAATATGTTATTTAATCTACACACACACACACACACACACACACACACACACACACTCACACATACACCCTAGGAGTTTTGAACATCTCAGTGGAGAAACTGAGGCTCACAGAGTTTAAGTAACCTGAACAGAGCACTGTAGCTCCTAAAGTGAGCAGGTGGATTTGAATGATTCTTTCTATACCTTTCGGTTAGCGACTTTAGAAAGCTTCATTTAAAAAAATTTTTGGGCAAAGTATTTGAAATATTCGAAATCTTTGAGGCTGTGATAGTTTGACATTAGTGGGTGACTTTGGTGAGCTGACACAGGGACCTTGCTTTTCTTCCATGTTTAAGCCATGGAAACAGACGCAGTTTAGAGAAGAGTTGAGAAAAAAAAATGTTCCAAGAGTTAGTTTCTTTTTAAAGTATAATTTTAAAGCCATACTTTTGCCTGCCATTGTTTCTAATCAGTTATGGAACTCAACTTTTGCTCAGAGAATAATTCTGCCAAAATTCTAGAGCCTGAAGTTTTCAGAGAGAAAAATAATTAGGTGAATATTTTTAAGATAATAATTTCTTCTCAAACACCTCAGAAAGAATGAGGGTTTAGTAGTGGATATCCCCACTAATGTAAATTTTAACATTTTAAAGACTTAAAAAAGGAGACATTTGATTTCAAACAATTTTTCAAAACAATCTAAATTCCTGTAAAAAATTGAAATTTTCAAAACAATCAAAAAGTTTTCAAAACAATCTAAAAACAATCTAAAAGCATGGACTATTTTCTATACCTCATCTTCTGCTGATGTTGCTTTTGATTATGTATACGGAGTATAATTTGTTAGCTTCCTTAAAACAAATATTTTTAATTGGTCACAGCTCAAGGTAGCAGTTCTTTTCTGGAAGGCAAGCAATATATGAAAGTCACAGGAGTGACATCGAGACGACCACTACCCAGAAAACCTGGATCTTTATATTAAGCAAATAGTTATTCTTTGCCTCGTTTTAACATTTTCATCAACAGCGATCAGTCCTGCTAGGCTGATGGTTTTAAATATAAAGGCTTTTGTTTCCCCTACAATTCTCACTATTATAATGTTCTGTAATTTACCTATAATAATATTTAATATTACAATATTTAATATTGTAATATCATAATATTTAATATTACAATGTTTAGATCTAGAGATTAGCAAACTGTGGCCCACAGGCCAGATCTAACCCACTACCCATATTTGTATAGCCCATAAAATAAGAAGAGTTTTTATGTTTTTAAATAAGTACCTAAACAAATAGTCTTGATTTTGCCTCTTGGGCCCAAAAGCCTAAAATATTTACTATCTGTCACTTTATGGGAAAAAGTTCTGACTTCTAATGATTCTGATTTTCTGCTCATAAACATTTATGTCACGTTCACATGAAGATTTGGTCTTGACTTAATGTAACTTGAAAAGACCTTAAGGATGGAACAAAGAAAAGATAGCCATGAGACACTACTCGGTTTTCTCAGACTCTGAAATGCTGACCGTTTGGTTTGCCCACCTCGTCACCTCATGTGTGTCCTGTGCAGGCCAACTTGGTGGTACAGGAGAATCGCCACGTCTTGGCCATGCAGGACCTGCAGAAGGCCCAGGCGGAGCTGGATGACAAGGAAGCAGAACTCGATAAGGTTCAGGCTGAGTACGAACAGGCCATGACTGAAAAGCAGGTAATTGTCATCTGGCTTGGGAGGGGCGGTCACATACCTACATGCACGGCTGTGCTACACCCTTCATTCCCTTTCCACTTTCTCTCTCCAAGGGTTTGGTTTTCAGCAGGGATTCATTTAATTTATAAATAACGCATACACAGCACAAGATCCTCACTAAGCCCTAGAGTTTGTTTCAGACAAGACACCAAGACCTTTGGTGAGACGTCAGGATTTTTTAGCCAAGACAGGAATCAGTTCTGGAACACGAACGTTCTAAATTTCCTTATGAACAGCATCTTATGTACCATTTTTTTTTTTTTTAGTTTTTCAAGTCATATCCTTCCACTTATTTAATCTTTGAGATAACCTTTCAAGGTAGTCAGGATAGATGTTTTTATTTTATTCTTATTTTAGAGAAAGGCACTGAGCCCAGCAAGGACAAGAGAATGGCTCCCAGTCATAGGCCTGAGTCAGAGGGCTGGACTAGACCTTGGTCTTCTGATGTCTACTCTGGCCTCTCTGCTGGACCGATGTGACAAACCACAGGGCTGTATCCAATGATGATGACCATCCACAGCCTTCTCAACCTATACATATTTTGCAGCTTTAGCAACTTTCAGAATCCAGGTTCATGCATTTTGTATACATTGGGCCATAAGCTCTTTATTTTATTTATACTAATTCTGGCTCTGTTGGGGCCTCCTTCCTTCTGGTCATCAAGGCAGATTTAGCATAGACCTAATGTCGCTTAAATGTCATGAGCCCTCACTTGCTCAGGCCCCTGTGAATGCTGGGCGTGTTGCCCAGAGTGCTCTATGCAGAGTGATTGGCAAGTCTCGGTGTGGAAGCATTCAGAGGGAACCCCTAGAGCTCCCAGAGGAAAGGCATCTGGGTTTCTAAGTCACCAGGACTTGGGAGTGATTCCCCCTCTCCCCTCATTTCAGCTCTATGTCCCATTTGGCATTTTGTATCTATGAGAAGACTTTAATGATTTTCTTAAAGTTGTCTCTAGGTTATGTAAGCTTCTGGCCCCACAAAATTTGTTTTTGCCTCTGATGAATCCTATATTTGGTAAATAAGAGCTAGATTCACTTTGTTCTTTCCTTGATGATTTTATCGAATTTACCCCTGACCCTCCTCAGCCTTCTCTTGGCTGGATTGAGACTCCTGCTCTCTTAGTCTATTCCCTGATAATAATTTAGGTGAACATTTCAGTTTCACTATGTGAAGAATGTATGATATTTTGTCTTAAGTCCCCTGGAAGCAAAATAAGAGCATTTTAGAAGTTTTAAGGAGTTAATTATACAGTACCTATTTGGGTTTGTTACTTATGCCCTATAGAATTCACTTACAAAGAGAAAATTTACATTGCAATTTGAAAAAGTACTTTAGAAACTGTGAGGAAGGCATGTTAATTTTTACCTCTTGGACACACATATCCAGGAGCAGTACTGAATACAATAAAATATTTTACAGCCTCATGTTTATTATGTTTCACTTTTAACATTTTTGCCTTCATTCATTCCATAAGCTTTTTTTTTTTTTGTTTTTGAGCTTTTGCTATTTGTTAGGTAAATAATCATATAAGACCACACAAGAACTGCTACTCTAAAGGTATGGCTCCAACTTAAAACTTAAGTTTCAACAAATGTCAAGTTTTTTTTTTTTAAGTTAAAAAACCTAATTCTGGCTGTAAGCTTGTCTGCCATTACCATGCTGGAGTGAACTTGATCTTTATCATTTCATTGTTCCTTGTCCCTCCATCGGGCTCCATGAAAGTTCTGGGAGTGTGTGGACTCCCAGAAAATAGGGCAAGGGCCTTAAGTCTACAGTTCATGGTCACAGCTGTAACCTCATGACCCCACGTGGTCCCTGTAGGAGCATGAGCCCTGCTTCTCTCTGCACGGGACAATACCTTTGTGTGGAGCCTGCTCCCCTAGGCCCTGTGGCCAGCTAGTCGCAGGCATGGGGCACTGTGAGAGAGAGGGCTGGGGGCACTGCTTATGGGACCTGGAAAATTCTGCACCCCTCAGCCAGGCTGGGAGGGGAAACCCACCCCTCCCCCCTGCACTCTCAGATGTTTGCTTCTCTCCCTCCCCCATCCCACTGTCTCTTTCCCTCTTTCATCCCATTCTGCCCAAAAAAAGCCAGGAGAGGAGGGGCCGGGGCATTTTCTTATTTGGCCACTTGGGAATGGGCATGCGGAATTTCGGGAAGACAACGCAACCTTAAAAATATCTTTTACATGAAATGCTGGGTCCAAAGGTGGCAGAAATAAATGATGTCGCTGGCATCTTTCTTCTTGAGAGAAGCAAACAAATGTGGGCATCGTAGCCGTGGGGGTGAAGTTCTCAGCTGCGCTTTTTAGGTTTTCAGCATTAACTCTGCGGGAAGGAAAACAGAGTAGACCAGGAGGAACTGTAATAAATACCTTGCTTTTGAAATGTACTATATTTCATTATTACGACAAAAACAATTCATGTTTCTTATAGAAAACACACATAGGTAACCCTGGAGATGTTTTTTTCTCTTTATCATTTCATAGCTGATCATGTGCCTCAACTGACATACATTTTTAAATCCATTTAAAACTATAACAGAAAATTCAATACATACTGCTTTATAAATTGGAATTTTAACAATGATCTATCACGATTTTTTTCTTGATTATAAACATTTTTATAAGATAATTTTTAATGCCTTCAGAGTATTCTTATTTATGATATACCATAATCTATTTAAATAATCCTATATTGTTAGACATTTAGTATATCTATGCTAAAAATAGATGTATAAATTTATGTAAATGTTATACCTGAATTGCCAGTGACTAGTCATATAGCTAAATCTTTATCCATATCCATTATTATTTCACTAGAATAAATTTTTTACAAGTGGGATTAGTAGTTGTTTCTTAAAATAAATAGAATCATTTTTTTTTTTAACAACTAAGCCTGAGTGGCAGTAGTACGTGGAAGTGTTGGTTAAAGGTCTTTTGTTGACACAGCAGCAGTAGGGAGGGACCGGCGGAGTCAGGTGTGTCTAGAATTTATGAACAAGCTTCAGAACGGCACAATCTGAAGGTAAAACTTTGCCTAAAGAGAAAGGAGGTATGGTGTTAGATGAAGTGAACTTTAACAGAGGCAATTTCCCCAATTTTTATATAGAGATATGTGTTTCTTGGTACTTTTTGTGCTAGATGATATTCCCGTGTTGCTTAGATTTTATTTCTATTTTTCTTTATAAAAAAAGCAGACATGTTGCAAATTTCCAAGGCCTCTCAGTTGTTAACATCTGGGGAGGGTCTGGCCAGTTGACCCAGGGCCCCATCCAAGTCCCACGGAAATAGGCCCTGGCTGACAGCGGCACACAGAAATTGATCACGTGTCTCAGCAAGGCAGGTCATATATAATGTGTAAGTCGTACTTTTGAGCCGGAGGCTATGTTTATCGGAACGAAAGTTTTCTCCTGCTCGCGACCTTTTCCAGACCTTGCTTGAAGATGCAGAGCGATGCCGACGTAAGATGCACACGGCCTCCACGCTGATCGGGGGCCTGGCGGGAGAGAAGGCAAGGTGGACGCAGCAGAGCAAAGAGTTCGCTGCACAAACTAAAAGACTCGTAGGTGTGTAAATTCCTTTACTAATGAGAGTGTGTGTTGATTGTGATAGGGAGTTAGCAAATTTTAGCTTTAATCGAAATACAAACCAACACTTGATAACTTTAATTCCCCCCCTCTCTTTTTCTGTGTGTGTGTGTGTGTGTGTGTGTGTGTGTGTGTGTGTGTCTGTCTGTCTCCAGCTATTTCAGAAGGATGAATATTATTAGTTTGGCATCTATACAACCTTATTTGATCTGTTAATGACATTTAATCCTCTTATTATCAGGCCACTTTTAAATTTAATGCGGTGACATTGGTTAATAAAATTATATAGGTTTCAAGTATCAAATTTTATAATACATCATCTATATATCACATTGTATATTCAACACCCCAAATACATATATCGCATTGTGTATTCAACACCCAAAGTCAAATCTCCTACTATCACCATATATTTGAACCCCTCTGTAGAAAAAGGTAAAGAGGGTAAACTATGAGATCACTTTTGAATTCTTCTATGAGTAAATGGTGATAATGATCAAGGTTACTCTGAATGGAGGCTTCGTCTTCTGAGGTTTAATATCTTAAATGCAGAAGTCATCCTCTCACATTCATCAAGAGTCAAAATGGTCCAGAGCTTGACTATTAGCAGCCAGCCCTTGGTGGACCATTTGGATCCTCTTTAACAATGAATTAAACTACTGCTTATTCACTAAGGCACAGCACCATGTGGTTACAATTTGATTTCTGGAATTTTGTTGAAAAGAATGGTTACTATTTTTGTTCTTAATATTCTGCACAATTACAAGACTGATCATAAAGCATTTCAGTGGTGTTTTATTTTCCATTTTAGGGGATGTGTTGTTGGCTACGGCTTTTCTGTCTTATTCTGGTCCGTTTAACCAAGAATTTCGCAACCTGCTGTTACATGATTGGCAGAAGGAAATGAAAGCCAGGGAAATTCCATTTGGAGACAGTCTAAATCTCAACGAGATGTTGATCGACGCTCCTACTATTAGTGAATGGAACCTCCAAGGCCTGCCAAATGATGACCTGTCCATCCAGAATGGAATTATTGTCACAAAGGCCTCTCGCTATCCTTTGTTAATTGATCCTCAGACTCAAGGCAAGATCTGGATTAAAAATAAAGAAAGCCAAAACGAGCTCCAGGTAATTGCTGCTCAGGTATATTTATGCCATTAGTCAAGTGTTACTGCCTCAGATCAACACGTATCTGAGAATAAAGAAATATTTGATATTTAGAGACAGTTTTACACATTAATATTTCGATAGTAATATTTGGAAGTAATTTCTGAAAATCGTGTTATTGGTGGTTGCGTGGAGCTCCACTGAGGCCATCTTTCAAAGATTTCAAACAGTCTTCCATTTGGACCTCAGGCTCTCGATGAACCGAGCAGTGGGAGCTGTGTCACGTTAAGTGTCAGCACTTTATTTGGATACTCCGTAACCAATCCTTGGTTATTTGTCACAGAAGTGGTGGTGGAGGGAAAGGCGGAAATGCCACACAGGGCTTTCACGTGCTTTCCAGTAAAAGAATGGAAACAGTGTGAGCTTTCTGTACCATTTTACCAAGTGTGCTTCTAAGTCAGGGTCTCTAACTTCTCTGTCTCCTGTGCTGAAATGCTTATTCACCACTTTCTCTCAGTTATCTGTGCGTTGCATCATGAGAGCATCTGTCAAGAGCAAACATTTTGGTCTGATTTCTAGATCACATCTCTAAATCACAAGTACTTCAGAAACCACCTGGAGGACAGTCTTTCTCTCGGAAGGCCCTTGCTGATTGAAGATGTTGGGGAGGAATTAGATCCAGCCCTGGATAATGTCTTGGAGAGAAACTTCATTAAGACTGGGTCTACCTTCAAGGCAGGTTAAATCTGTTGTTGGTGTACAGTTACGATGAGGCAAGGAAAATGTGACATAGATGACATTTCCTCAATAGGCAGCAACTCAAATTTAAGTCCGTGGCAAGAGGCATTTGCTCTTCTCTTCTACACTTCCTGAATTGGGATTCAAGTATTCAAAAGTAGTCCTTTTAGGAATGTCTCCTTCACATGTGTGATGAATCTGACTCCATCTTGATGTTGGTCTGGGTATTTAGTTTCCAGGCCCCAGCATGCCCTTCGCCTCTTTCATCCCAAATCTGGGCCAGCTGTTAAGAAAATCTGGGTACCTTCTCCTTTGGCACTCATGAGAAATTCACATGATGTCACCCCCTATCTGTACTCATGTGTGGAATCCCTCCAGCCCTGCTCCCTAACCATGACAAAACCCTAAAACAGCTGCCCATCCTGACTCCCTCGAGTAATTTTTTTTGGATCTGCTTGGGAACCTAGCCTAATCTCCCCTGAAAATGTCGTTATGTGAGTAGTAAAACCTTTCATGCCCCTTTGATGCACGCCCGACGTCATTAGCCTTGACTTCTAAATCACATTTTACGTGAGGACCCCATCTCACTTCTGCAGTATGTTCGCAACAGTTTTGGCGATAAACTCGATATTTATTGTAAGATCCATATTGAATTTCCTTCTCTCCCTCCCTCCCTAGTGGCTTGAAGACCTATGACTGCCCGATGACCATTTATTTCTTTTTTAGCAGGAGTTATCTCCAGGCATATAATTGTTTAAAGCGGTAGTTGGTCTTGTACAAAAAAGACGCAATGGAGTGAAGCTCTGTTTTATGACTTTTAACGTTCTCTTTATAAAAAAAGGTGAAAGTCGGTGACAGGGAAGTAGACGTGATGGGCGGCTTCCGACTGTACATCACCACCAAGCTGCCCAACCCGGCCTACACGCCCGAGGTCAGCGCTCGGACCTCCGTTGTCGATTTTGCCGTCACCGCGAAGGGTCTGGAAGATCAGCTACTGGGGAGAGTCATTCTCACAGAGAAACAGGTGAGTGGGGCTCAGCCTCCTCCTTTCTACATGGTGTTGTGACTTTTTCGTTGGTGAAAACAGTATGATTAAAGTCGTACTAGGATTGAATTTCCCTTCTTTCATCCTTATGTTTTTTTTCCATTATTAATTGCCAAGTATCTTAGAAAACCAGTCACCAGTTATCTACCCCATAAATTTCATCTGCATCTCACAAAGCACGTATATCACCAACTGATTTCATATGGACTAATGATGCACCTGTGGGAATGAATATCAGTCTCATTTTCAGCTTCATTATTCTGATTTTATGTTACTTTATTTTTCTAAAGAGTTTGTTCTGTTGTGAGATCTATTCGCCTGTGGACTTTCAGCTTTCTAGTACATGTCTATTTTTTTCTTTTTATTCGATTCATTATTATACTTTTGGAATGTAAAATTTAAAGGTACGTAGATAATGCATCACATTTTCAGTTCTTATTTGTTATCTGAGAGAGGTCTACGTACTTTGTGAGAAGATGTTTGTGACCCTGGGTTCTCACCAAGCACCTTCTGGAGGCTTCTGGCTTGATGATGCTCTACAGGCGTAACTCCAGATCCATTTTCTCTACTTTTATTTTATGGGATAACTTCAAGCTCAATGCGAAATGGGCAATACTTTAGAAATTTCTTTGTTCTGAGTCAGCATCTTCTCTGGGGAACATGTGAGTCTTAGGTGGAGAAATTAATAGTCCTGCTTTGGTGAAGCTGGACGAACCCAGAAAGTTGCTGTTCATTTTCTTCTAATTCAGTAGCAATCAGGAGTTTGGTTTACCTTGTGGCCCCTTTTACCCTGACCTAAAGCTTTATTTAGGTTAAGACTATTGGCAAAGTCCTTGGAGTTCATCCCTCTCCTTGATTCTGCCTGTCCTGTACGTTGCGTCATGCTTGCTCTTCTGAACCCTTCCATATGTCTATCTCTGTCTCCCCCTCTCCCTCCCCTTCTTTATTTTATGAATCTTCTATTTTTTTTAAATTTACAGTACATACATGATGGGGTCGTACAGTTAGAAGTTGCTCTGAGAGCATTTAACCCGACTCGGTAATAAATTCACATGGCTGGTGACCTCAGTGTGGCAGGAACGGATGCTAGAGTGCCTACCACAGATTATCTACCAAAGTGATCACACCTTCAACATTTCTACTTGTTTACTTTCGGGGTCTCAGTAGACGTGGCTGAGGAAGGTTAGCGTGACCATGTCAGTACATCGGTATGGACTAGGGGTCTCGATCCCCAGCATGTAATGTTGTCTTTGTGGCAGGATCTGGTCTTCGTATCTTAGGCTTTGCTTTCACCTGTGACGCTGGCCTCAGAGAGATAAAGGGCTCTGGTGGCAGTTTGAATAATATCCTTGCTCTTGGTTTTATTTCTTTTCGGCTGAGATAAAGAGAGTCTCCTTGGAAAAAATAATATAGCCTGACAGGTTTTGGTTGCGACAAAACATAGCAACACCAGCGCCGAGCCGTAATTGTTACAGCAGAAGTTTAAGATGAACCGAGGAGCACTTTAGCTCTGAAAAGACTTTGAACAGGCCAGGCCTTTTTTCTTACTTCTAGAAAGCTGAATGTCTTGAAAAATTTACTCCTTTACTGTTGTCTCATGATCAGAATCTGTTCCAGGTTCGCAGGAAGTAATTCTTACAAAGAAGCGTCACCAGAGCATGCGACCCTCATGTTCTTGTCATTATAATCTTACCATATTATAATACAATGTGTAACCTGTGTTTTCTTTTCTCATGCAAGAAGTGAGCTTCTGAACTTGACTTTGATAAATTTTAACTAGTGTTCTTTCTGCAAGCAGCATGGTTTTGTTTTGTTTTGTTTATTTTGGTTTGTCTTGTTTTGTTTTGTGCAGCATCTCTTCTTCCTACCGAATCCTGAATCTGCTCACTTTGCTGAATCTCCCCAGGCCAGGTGGTGGCGAGTGGGTCTGAGTGAGTCTCTGGTGCTTTCAGGGCACTTCCTGTAATCCAGTGACTCAGCAGAGAAGAAAGTGTGTCTGTGCCGTATGGACACAGATAGAAAATGTTTTTCAAACTCCAAATTGTTCCTTTGACTTCAGTGACAATTCAGTCTCTCTGACTATGATCACTTTTGGGTGATTATAAACATAAAATATCAATTTAGAATGTTATAGAGCTTGGGGGTAGGGGAGAGCTATTGGAAGCCAGGAAGATCCTACAGAGAGGGATTTGGTGTTGGAAGGTATCAAAGGAAATCCCTTAAATGAGGGACTGAAACAAATGGTAAGCCTCGTCAATCCGGTGAGTAGTGCCCTCACTGGTGTGTAGATTCTTCTTGTGACAATACGAACGGCTTGGGACAATAACTTAGGATGCAAGAGAAAGACCACTGTTCTTTGATTCCATAAATTTACCAGCTGTCCTGGTGTCCTGGGAACCGGGCAGTGAGGAGCCTTTTCATGCGGGATCTGGTCTCACGAATGCTCAGCTGTTCAGCCTGCCGTACCTGCAGGCTTACGTGCTTCAGAACCTCGGAGCATGTGAATGCAAGCAAGGCAGACTTTTGAACCGACTTACCACTTTTCTGTATGCTTCAAGGCAGTCATTTTAAATGCCTGAGGTGTTCAAGTTCACATCAAGGCCATATTCGGTTGTTGACCTGATTGATGTCCCTGTGGGTAGATTTAGACAGCTTGTTGTTGTCACCAGAGGTGATGTATTGAGACCGTTTTAAACATGCAGCAAACCAGTAGCCCTTCAGTAACTTTCCTTTAAAAAAAGAAAAAACAAAAACTCTTAGGCTAACTCTGAACTTGAGGCTCACTCTGACCTTGATCCTAGAGAACAAGTCAGAAATTCAAAGAGAACTATGTACTATTAAGAGAAAACTACCAATATCAACTAACAACTTCTACTGGTCACACAATCAAAGCCTCAGAGGTCATCATTGCCCAGGATTCTGGACGAGCAGACAGGTAGATGATTTATTTCCTTTGCAGGTAGAAGGAACTGAACTTGGTGGAGCCGACATGGGAAATAATTTAATAAAGACACTAAACAGACATTGTTATCACCAGCTCACTGGTGGTGGAGAAGAAAATAAATCTGTTTCTGAGTTCTGTTGTTTAATCTTTTTGTTTTAATTAACAGTGCAAGGTAAAGAAGAGAAAGACTCTTTGGGAATGAGAGTCTGGGGGATATTTAGAAATGAGAACTCTGGAAGGTCATCTACTTCCTTTTATTGATTTTAGAATTTTGGTTACATATGCCGTTCATGTAGAATTTTAGTTTTCATTTTCGTCTTTGTTGAGCCACTTAATTTTTGTTCGCTTAATCCATAAATTGTACATTTAGGAATATAGCAATAAAAAATGAAAAATTTCCCTTTCATTTTATCACTGTATCTCCTGGTGTAGCCATAGTGTCAGTGCTTTTATTATGTAAAACTGCTTATGGAAAGGAATTTTGTAGTAGCTTTTATATGTCACTTGCTTATTCTAATTTCTATATTATCTTAAATTTGAGATTCTTTTTTTTTTCTTTGTAATTTTTTTTATTAGTTTCAAGTATAAATTTGAGATTCTGATCTAGTAAACAAATGAATTAAAATAACTTACTCAGGAAGCTTCCAGATATAACCAAATAACAGATAGAGGCAAAGAGGATGAAAGCAGGTTTTGCTTGAGTTGCTGAATCTCAAGGAATTAAGAATTGATGCAAGTTCTGAGCTTTTGTTTTGCTTAAAGAGGGAATTTTCCTTTTCTCTGATGTCCCCAGACCTGACACACTGTGCTCAGATCATGAGCTGGGAGCCTAGTAGGGTCCTACTCACCATAACTGTTCACCCAGCGCTGTTTGACCGACTAGAACAGAAAGTTGAGGCCACTGGTCTTTGTGCCTTCATACAATTTTGATACAACCTGCATTTTAACTTCAAGGCTTTTCAGGTACTGAGCGAGGATTTTCACATCTATAGGTCTGTAACCAAGACACACCTAGGTTTTTAAATACTATTTACTTATTGTCTTTTCCATTTTTGATTCTTTTCTTAGCTTCACAGTTAGAGAATCTCTCATATAACAATTTGACTTTCACATACAGTTTGACTTGGGGCCAGAAGCACACCTTCCCTGTTGTTTCCCTGCCTCTGGGCTTCGTGCTTCCTCTGGATTGTTCAATGTCATGACCTTGGCTGTTTCCTCCCTCCCTGATCCTCACCAGCCCCATCTTTTCTTTCTTTCTCTTTTACTGTCTCTCCCTCTCCAAACTACCAGGAGGAAGAAATAGCCAATCGAGACCGTAATCTTCCAAAGCCATTCCTCCCCAGCTACCTAAAAAGGTCCTTCAGGAAGGACACAAATCTTCTCTTGGGGAGAACAGCTCCTTTTCAGGCCATGAAGATTTTTCCATTTAAACATATCAGCAGTGGTAGCACAGGTTGCTTGCCTAACTTTTTGGACATTTGCTTTTCACAGAATTGGTTACTATTTCAACTAGCAAGTGGAAAATAGTCACATTTAAACAACAACAACAAGGCTCTTTTAAACAAGAAACTAAACAGAAGTAACTATATTTAATCTGAGGCATATATATTTGTCTTCAAATATATTTCAATATATTTTCAAATATATGTTGCCTTCAAAACAAGCTTAAATATAATTACAAAAGTCACTTAAAATGATTTGACTTTAGGAAGGAAATAGATAGTAAAGGGGATATTGGTAATATTTTAGGTAACTTTCATATCATTTGCTACCAAGTCTTCTTTCCTCCATTATTTCTCCTTCTTTTATTTTGATGTCTATACTTTCTGCAGTCAAATAGAAACTACAGTACAGGAGCTTGAGGGCAGCCCTGTAGGCTAACTTTTTAAGAAATGCCCAAATGATAGTTGTTAATTAAGGAAGAAAATATATTTATGCAAATTAATAGGAATTGGAGAAAGAAAGAACTTGTCTTCTGGAAGATGTAACTGCAAATAAAAGGCGGATGAAGGAGCTGGAAGATAATTTGCTTTACCGTCTGACGAGTACCCAGGGCTCCCTGGTGGAAGACGAGAGTCTCATTGTTGTGCTGAGTAACACAAAAAAGACAGCTGAAGAGGTGACACAGAAGCTGGAAATTTCGGCAGAGACAGAAATTCAGATTAACTCTGCCCGGGAGGAATACAGACCTGGTGAGTTTGGTAACGAAGGACAAATGTCACAGGAAAATGAAGACAGAAAGGAATGAGAATTAGAGAAATCGAAGGAAGGACGTTATGCAAATCATTGTGCAAAGCGGGGTGGCCATTTATGTTTTGTGGCATTTCTGTTCAGTAAAATTGAGATGAAAAAATTTCGTAATCCTGTAAATTTACCAGACGCTTATAATTTGTGTGAGTTGGCATGACTTTTAAGGTTCCTCTGAACTTATTTTTAAGCTAGAAAGTAAAGAGGGAGAATTTTTAAAGAACATATGACAATAACTTAGTGAAATCTGAGGCATTAGTGCAGCGTTTATGGGCTGTTCACTAGTTATCTTTGGCAGTAGTAAGCCAGTGTTTTGTTCGCGGTCTTTGTATCAGGAAGGTAGTTCTCTGGCCTCGTGGGAACTCTTGTCTTATCCACCAGTTCGCAAATCGGTGTTGTTCCTTGGTTATTAGAGGAACCTGCTAAAGACATTCAGTCTCCTTGAGTAAGTTATCATGCCTCCTGGAAAAATGATTGAAACGATACCGTCGACTGGTGGAGAGTCAGTGCATCCTCTTTGAGATTCCTTGTTTTGCCAACTTGAGGCCAGGTTGGGAATGGCTTCTTCATGACACTTAAAAATGAATGAGGCCCTTGTTGGTGGCCACACAACATACTGGGTGTTAAAAACCTTTGATATCCCTTTAGTTGTTTGGTTTTTTTTTTCTACAAAAAAAAGATAGTAAAATGTATTTATAAGGGATCTAGAAATTCTAAAATGGAAAGTGCCATTTGATGAACACAAATAGCAGACTACTTACACAAAGCCTCTAAATAAGATTTAAGTACACAGAATGAGCATCACTCTAGGCTCCCATTGCTGGTACAGGGTCATTGATAAGATGTAAAAGTGAAGCTTGTTTTCGTTGAGCATTGAGGCTGATCTGGGGCTGGGCCGTTTCTTTTCCACCCTGGTACCTGCAGCCTTATTCTTTGTCTTCCAGTTGCCACGCGGGGCAGCATCCTTTACTTCCTCATCACCGAGATGCGCTTGGTTAATGAGATGTATCAGACTTCGCTCCGCCAGTTCCTCGGCTTGTTTGACCTTTCCTTGGCCAGGTGCGTCTGGGCTCAGGAAGCCAAGCTGAATTCTGTATCGTGGGCCAGAATGATGACTTTACATTTATAGCTTCTTTTCCCTTGGCTGCTGAGTCTTACTCTTATTATTTTTTAACTCTAAGATTAGCATAATTACCAGTGTGTTAACAGATCATTCTCGTGTGTCATATTATGCTCGGAGAAAGCTCCACCAACTGTTCATCCACTGATTGATTCCTGTGGTTTCACGTGTTTCTGTTGAACAAGGAAATTCCCAGGACATTGTCATGAATGATAACGCTCTGCAGGAAAACTGATTTAGACAACGTGGACGACTCTGCTCTGTCATTTCATGTCGAGTGAACGCTTGTTATTTTAGATTTAAGAGGCTTATCCTTGATGTGTTAAAAAAAAAAAAAAGAATCTTCCCTCCAAAGTTACTTATTCTCCATTCAACACGTTTTTATGGGACATTGAAAAAGCCTCATTTAAATGTTCTTTGTTCCAGGTCTGGCAGGAGCCCGATCACAAGCAAGAGGATTGCTAATATCATCGAATGCATGACCTACGAGGTCTATAAGTACGCCTCCCGGGGTCTGTACGAAGAGCACAAATTCCTGTTCACCTTGCTGCTGACCCTAAAGATCGACCTCCAGAGGAACCGGGTCAAGCACGAGGAATTTCTCACCCTCATTAAAGGTCAGCATGGCCGGAGAAAGCACTGGGCACCACGGCAGGTGTAGGCGTTGTCGTGAGGGTCCCGTGCAGTGTTTCATGCCGACTGGAACAGTTTCCCTGCATTTGGTTGAAGATCGCATTTCCAGGAGATATTTTATTTGTTCATTGATTATAAGAATATTTATTGAGAAGCTACTGTGTACGAGAGCACGGAATGGGCACATGGAACACGTCAGGGAACAATGAAAAAGAAGAAAAAGAATCTTGCTTGTGTGTGTGTGTGTGGGGGGGGATACAGATAAAAATAATTAGTAAGTAAATTACATAGAATGTGAGAAGCCAGTAAGCACTATGGAAAACACACACACACACACACACACACACACACACACACACACAACAGGATAGGAGAGATGGGAGTTACAAGGTGTGTGGGGTGCGAGAAGTTTAAAATTCTACAAGGGATATTTAGTGGGTCTATAATGGAGTAGAGACTCATCTCTAAGAGCTGGACAAGTGAGCAAAGGCCTGAGGGAACAGGGGGCGCTGGCCCTGGGGACATTTATTGTGTTGAAAGAACAGGAGGCGGCATCGAGGCCTCTGGTGGAAGCAAGTGGTATGATGGAGGGAAAGCAAAGCAAGCAGGTGGCCGTGGCAGAGTGGGTGGGTGACTGTGCACCTCGTCGTATGGACATCTGTGAAGCTTTGCGCCCAGACGGGGCCCCTGAGCCCGTGGAAGAAGGCAGCCTGGGGAAGGCTCGGAAACAGAAAAGCGCTATCATATTCTTGAATGCCTGGGCAGTAAATATTTGCAGTAACAGTGGAAATGATGGTGGAGATCTACATGGTTTTATTATACCTTTCCAAGCAAAGTTTTTAAATATAAGACACAATTTTGCCTTGGGGGTGGGGGCTCATAACTGAACCTGGAGAGTAGATTTGTGGACCCTAATAGGGCCCGTAGGGAGCGTGTGTGGATATGCAAATGCTGTGCCCGGGGGTGTGTAGGTCCATAGTCCTACGTATAGAAATGCATATTCATGTTCATATACATATGCATGTGCATATCCATCTCATAGCAACAAAGACTTATTAGACTTGAACTTAGAAAAGTATGATTTATGTATGATTCTCTCCTCTGTCTGTCTCTCCCTCCTTCCTTCCCTCCCTCTCCCTCTCCCTCTCTTTCTCCATTGTCTCAGGCACCCTTACCCCTTAGGTTTCTTTATTTTCCAAGTGTCCTAAAGCCAAGCACGTGGAAGATGAGCCATCTGGAGGGACACCCCTCGTGATGGAGACATAAGGGTGGGAGCGGCCTCTACAAGAGCCCTTTGCTCGTGCTGGTTTCTGACCTCACCCTCTGATCGTCTAGCTGACTGAGCTGTCCTGCGGGGAGGCTGTTCTGGCAGCCTCAGCTCAGGCACAAGGCGCATTTCCCCAGGGAAATGACATCGATCACAGCAGCCTGGGCCGGTTGGAATACTGTAACGTGGTTACACTTTGGCAGGGTGATAACCAACATGGGATTTAGTGTTAAGAAGACTCCATGGGAAAATAGTGGCTTGCCACTATTAAAAAAAAAATTTACATTTTTTATTAAACTTATTGGGGTGACATTGGTTAATAAAATTGTGTAGGTTTCAAATGTACAATTCAATAATACATCATCTGTATTTTGCACTGAGTGTTCACCACCCGAAGTCAAATCTCCTTTCATCGCCATATGTTTGACCCCATTTACCCTTTTCTACCTCCCCCTTCCTCCCTTTTCCTTCTGGTAACCACTGAACTGCTGTCTGTGTCTGTGAGTTTTTGTCTTCTTCATGTGTTGCTTGCGGTTTCAGCGAAATCACACGGTTCTCAATTTTTTCTTTCTGACTTATTTCACTTAACATAATCTCAAGATTCATCCATGTTGTTGCAAATGGCAGTATTTCATCTTTTCTTGTGGATGAGTAATATTCCGATGTATATATGCACCACATCTTCTTTACCCTGTCATCTATCGAAGGGCACTTCGGTTGTTTCCGTGTCTTGAGATTGCCACTTTTTTGATGAGTGGTCTCGAGCAGGTTATTTTACCTTTTCAAGTTTCAGACTCCTCAGCTGTAATGCAAGGATAGTCACATTGACTTAATAGGATTATTGAGGCACACAATTTATGTAAATCCTGGCACATAGAATATGCTCAGCAAAGGATAGGCATTGTTACATTACCTTTAGTATTTTACTTTATTTTAACTCGTCCGAGGCTTGCAGAGGTTGGACAGCTTCCTGTGGGCATCTGGCATGCAATGGCAAACCATAACATTGCTTTATGAACCAGTTCCAGAAGGTTGCCTTTTGGTAGTTACGCCGATGAGAGCTGCCCAAGGACGTGACCTCCCTCTGTAAGAACTTAGATATCGTTTGCTTGAATGACAATGTTATTTAGACAGCAACAGTGTTTTGATTCTGGTCTTTTAATTTGCTCATCTCTAAGATAGGAAAGGATCCACGTAGATGGCTTTCTAAGTCTGCCTTAGCTACGCCGTTTTGTGATTGTGCGGTATAACGTGCGTAAGTCTTAAATTATAAGCATGTATTATTTTTACAAAATATTGTGATAAAAAAATCAAACTTGCTTTTTCCCAAAGCAAGGGTTTGAAGAATGAAGGGAATGGCGTAATTCTCTATCATCTTGAGACGTTATTTTGAATTATTCCTATGTTCGCTATTAATCATCAGGAGTCCATTGAATCTGGTGCCATATTATCCAGGAATATGTCCCCCTGCCCATTATAATCATTCTTGGTGGCCTATTGCACACTTTGAGCCAGGCGAGATATTCATGACACAGGTAGCCTACTAAACAGTGAGTAATGCTTCGGCTGCAAGGAGTACCCTTTCCTTTCTGTGAATCAGCTTCTCCATAACCCATGTTTTTTTTTTTTTTTTCAGTTTGTTGGAAAATGGACAGTTTTCATAGAAATTGATATGACATTTTTCAACACGGTGCCATTGTCCTTAGGTCTTTAACTGCTCCCTGGCAGTAAAGCCATCTGTTTTGATTTTCTGAGCTAATATTTGATTTTCTGAGGAAATACACTAAGATGGATTTGGCAAAAAATAGCAATTTGGTGGGGTACACAGAACCTAGAAAAGGTAGAGTTTGGCTCAATAAATATCTTAAATATAATTATTTCTTTATGACCTACTCTATTTAAAAAGGGAATTTAAAGGTAGCCAAATACATTAATTATATTCGTTTAAGAATTATGCTCAGAGCATATTTTCCCTAAAATAATTTAATTGATGTTATTTATTAAACAGTATATCTTACACCAAAGAAGGCTTGCTAACTCTTTCTTTGACTTAAAATATGATTGTTCACACATTTGTTTTTTTTGAGGTGGGTCACAATAACGTTTTTTAAGGTGTCACTTGTTTTATGGTGCTGGGAGAGTTCTGTGAGTTATGTCAGGTTAGGTAAGTCATCAGCAGAAACATGGGAGTCAGTTCCCAGTGGAAGTGTTTGTTGTGGTTAGATCGAGCAAACACAAATGATACAGCACAGGGTCCTTGGGGTGTGCTCAAAATGGATGTAAATAGTAGCCTGATTTATAGAACTCTTGAAACACACATAGAGCTACTGAAATTTCTAGAGAAATTCTGTCCTTAAAATGAGATTGTATCATTGTGGAGTTCTTAATATTGACAATAGCTATTCATTTAGTGACCCCCTGCTTTGTCCTTGATCCTGTTTTGTGTGCTTTACACATATATTTTCAGACGTTCTGTAATCATCACGGTACCCAGCGTTCATTATTCTCATTTTGCGTATTTGAAAACAATGCCCAGACAGACAGGTGAGCTGGCTTGTCTCCGACCTTGGCCAGGTGGAGCTAGAACAGAATCCAGCATCTGCCTGGCTCTAAACCTATATTATCGATTCTTAAATGTGTTTTGGTGAAATAGTTTTCCATTATTCAATTTTAAAGCTCATTCATCACTATGATTTATATTTATGAACTTAAAAAATATCAAGGTAGTAAAATAATTGAAATTAAAATAATTTAAGCAAGGTTGCTTAGTTTTTATAGGTTGTTTTGTAGTAAAGAAGGAAAATCTAATACCTTTATATGTTTAATTTTAAAGGCGGTGCTTCATTGGACCTTAAAGCTTGTCCTCCCAAACCATCTAAATGGATTCTGGACATGACCTGGCTGAATTTGGTGGAACTCAGCAAACTTAGACAGTTTTCAGATGTCCTTGATCAGGTAACCTATGCTTTGAATAAACTTACGGTAATGTTGCAGTGAGCACCTTCCTGATTTACCCCAGCTATGATATTTGTGGAAGTGAGAGATTTCTTAATATTGTCATGCGAAATGGTATGACCTGTGCTCGATCTTTCTCACAGCTCACTCACACTCTGATAAAGCATACTCTACCCACTGCAGATTGGTCTTGCAGGAAGAAGCTATTTGCCCAGGAAGTTTAACTAATACTGCCTTGTGCCATATGTCAGTATCACCAGTCAGAGATCCACAAGCGGAAAAACTGATAGATTCAATTAGATGAAATTAGATACATGTAAGAGGTTTTGCCTTCTTTCTAGAGATTACATAAAAAGAAATCTGAACAGCCGCCTCTCAATGCTAAATATCCCTTCTTCCTTCTTGTTCTCTCCTTCTCCAGCTCCTTCCATTGTACTGATTTAGCTAGGCATCCGGGTGTAAATCTAATGTGAACACTTGGCGTCGTATCTTTAGACATTATTGTCCTTTCATTATCAGCCAGTTGCTGGTGAATTATGTTTGTTTTGGGAGCATGAGAGCAAAGTATAGAGAGTTGAATTGGGACAAGCCAGGAAACAGGTTTTTGAATATTAGATAACAAGAAAAGTGACATTGACAGCAAGATGAATTTATTTGGCTACAAGTTGATGGCTTTTTTTTTTTTTAAAGCTATGTAATATCTAAGATTGGTTCTTGACTTTCCCACTTTAAGCTGACCAAAAGCTTAAGTTCTGCTACATTTTTATGTTTTGGCTTATAACCGATGATTACCATGTAGTTAGGGTAAAAACTATTCTCTGGGGTTAAATGACTTTCATTTGGAGATTCCAAAGTCCCCCTAGCTTATTCCTCCAGAGGATGACTCCTAGTGAACATTCCTGGATCATTATCTATTATTGAAGTTGTTACTGTCTGGAAATGATATCTTATGCCTGAAATTTTTCCACATTATATACTCTTTCATGATTGAATGAGGTTATTATTTTTTATTCTTACATGATAGTTTCTAAATATAAACCTGAAATGCTTTTTCCTTTGATTAGACTGCTAAGAAATACACTTGGGGCTTTAATCAAAGGGAATATACTAGAGAATATATGATCATATTTATCTGCAGATGTTACTTGTTTGTTCTGTTTTGAGATACTCGCCCTTGTGATGCTCATATCTCTGATTTTTAAGCCTCAAAGAATAACAGATTATGTTTTTTGCCTCCTCATCATTTGCCTAAAGGAAGCAAGTGTCTGATTATTTAATGATAATATTAAATGATATATTTCAAATTCCTATAGATTAGTAGAGTATTGACCAAAAAATTTCATTCAATATTGAAAAAAGAACATGTATTAAATGCCTCTTTTGCTGTTGTCGAAGACACTTGGTTCCTCATCATGAGAAGATTTCATGGAACAAATCATATTTCCTTAAAATAGTGAAAATGAGTTTCCATTGACTTCTTTATTCTTTACAAATTTCTTACCACAAAGATGTAGAAGACATTAAAACAGCCCAGGACTCTATGTATTCAGAAGCTAGATGTAGGCCGCTGTTAATACAGACTAACTTTAGAGCAAATCACGTTTGATTGTAAATCCTTTAACCTTTGAGCACTAGGACATAACATTTAAAAAAATAATCAAAGGATATCATTCAGGCACATCTAGAATGGTCAGAAGGTTTAATGAAAACTATCTGTGTACTGTTACTGAAAGGTTTTCCTACAGTGTGACGTATTTCTTATCTCCTTGTATTTTCAGATATCAAGAAATGAGAAAATGTGGAAAATTTGGTTTGATAAAGAAAATCCTGAGGAAGAACCACTTCCAAACGCCTATGACAAGTCTCTCGACTGCTTTAGACGACTTCTCCTTATCAGGTCGTGGTGCCCTGACAGAACCATTGCCCAGGTAAAAAATATCTATTAAAGAAAAAGAAAATTTTAAGGAGAGTGTCCTTTTAAATGTAAAGAAATATTTAAAATGTTAATCCCAGTGAGCAATTTCTTGCAGGCTTCTATGCCGTTTTCTAGCAATAAAATGCAAAAAAATGGAAAAGCAACAAATATACCAAAGTATAGATTTGGGCTAAGTGATTTAATAATATTTTTTGGTCTAAAAGGTACAAAAAGAGTGAATGAAAAAACCATATTTTTCACGTTGGCAGACAGGTATAACATAAAGGTCATGTCTTATTTTTCTGTATCATTTTTATATTAACTCAGAAATGAAATGGCTGCTCCATTTTGCAAGCAATGAGGCAGTGTTCCCTTAAGTAGGAAGAATGTGAAAGTGCTGGGGTGGCGGGTAGACTAGAAGGGAAACACAGTGTTCTGTAACTATTGTCATTTCTTAGAATGTGTCACAACCCTCGGCGCAAGAAAAAAGGTTGGCCTAAAATTCTCTGAATTGTATATAGGGTTTAAATGTGAATCCTACCTCCAAAAGACCCATCCTTTTGAAGACCTTTAATTAGCCTGCCTACCATCAAGGAAATCTCACTAAAAAGACTTGTCATGTCTTGCCTTCACAATTAAAATCCCAAGTCTAATATTCAGTCTAGGTTGAATCTTTAAGGGCTTCTAAGGAGTAACCACAGGCCAGGTTTGTAATGGAATGTGGGAAATGTTCCCTTTCACTCTCCAGAGGGAGTGTTAAAAATACATGCAGTAACCATCTCCAAGTCCACTTAGGTACTGTGGAATAGTGCAAACGACTACGCTTATGATTTATTGAGATAAGAAAAATGAGTTTTGCAACTCAGGACAGTGAGGTCACCCTTCCTTCACTTTTTCTTCTCAACTTCATTACTTTTATTCTGCCCCAATGAATTGTCAAACAGTTGCTTTATTAGGGCAGTGTAAGAGTTTCAGTAGTTCCTTTTTCCCTCTAATTTTCTTTCTTTTTATTTTTTTTCTTCTTTCCTTCTTTCTCTCCTTCCTTCCATCCATCCTTCCTTCCTTCCTTCCTTCCTTCCTTCCTTCCTTCCTTCCTTCCTTCCTTCTTTCCTCCCTCCCTCCCTCCCTCTCTCCCTCCCTTCCTCCTTCCCTCCCTCCCTATCTTTTTTTCTTTCTTTTTCTCTCTCACATTATTAATTATTATTATTATTATTATTATTTCATATAATACGTTATTTGGTTCACTGCTGAAATTTAAGTCTTTCACACTCCTTTTGAACTTTATCACCTTCATCCCAGTGTCTGTCATTGTAGGCTGAAAACAGCCATGGCTTCTTGACTGATCTGCAGTTTTTCTTGTCCACTCTCATCCATCCTCTATATTCTAGAAGAAATAGAAGTGTGATTATGCCCCTCCTTTAATGGATTACCGTGGCCCTTATGATAAACACAAGTCTTAAACCGGGTCTAGCAGGCCTTTCTGGAAAAGCATTCTCTCCTCTAAAGTTCTTATTCTCGCATTAGATTCCTTGTGTGATTTTCAACCAGGTACCTTTAGGGGGAGTGTACTAGAAGGTCTACCAGGCAGGCACATTCAACCGCTATGCCCCATTAGCAGCACCAGGCTGGTTCTCAGCATTTGTCTGAGCATGACAGACAGCTCCCTTCAGGGGACATTCAATTGCCCGGTGGCAAAGATGATGCATTGTCAGAGTTTCTGTTTTCTCATGAGTAAATTAGAGACCATAAAATCTATCCTGGATGATTGGAATACATTTTAATCAAAGTAGTGTATTTAATAATAATAACAACATAGTAATTATTACATATCCATCTGAAAAATCTACAAAAAGTTTTTTCGGAGTTTCTAACAAGGCTCAAATTCTTGCCATTTTACTAGGTAATGTGGGGATAAAATACAGGTGGAGAGACCACAGCAGTAAAAAAAAAAAAAGATGACCAAATGAAAAAAAATGTAACTATGTAATTATAAAAGTCTCTGCCCTGTTCAGCTGGCCAGGGTTATTCATAGTGGACATCGTTATGATCATCTCCAGAAATGAATTTTGGGAACCACACCGCCTTGTACACAGAAAGGAGTCCGAACGAGTTTCGGTGACTCACACGCATTTCTGTGGCAGGCCCGCAAGTACATCGTGGACTCCATGGGAGAGAGCTATGCCGAAGGGGTCATCTTGGACTTGGAGAAGACGTGGGAGGAATCCGACCCGCGGACGCCCCTCATCTGTCTCCTGTCGATGGGCTCCGACCCCACGGACTCCATCATCGCCTTGGGGAAGCGGCTGAAAACGGAAACCCGCTTCGTGTCCCTGGGCCAGGGCCAGGAGGCCCACGCTCGCAAGCTCTTGCAGCAGATGATGGCGAACGTGAGGACCAGTGTCGGCTTTCGGGTTTTGTTGTTAACTTTACAGGTTCTAGGATGCAGTGCGGCAGGGGACTCGTGGATTGTAAAGAGCTTCAGTTTACGTACTGCATGCTGTTTACTGAGTGGGAAAAGTGTGTCTGTGAGATAATTTTCATGGGAAAACAGATACAGTTTAAAACCTTTTCTGCTGAGCCTTGACTTACGGAAAACTTATCCACACAGAACATCCTGCGTGTCCTCAGTTTGCATGATGCTGCTCCCCCACCCCCCACTACAGATTCCAAACGCTCAGTATGGCCCGTGGTCCTTCCCCCTGCACCATACACCCCAGCCCCTCCAGCTGTGCTCTCGGGATCTTCCATGCTTCCGAATTCATGGCGATGCTGGACCTTCCTTGAGTTCTAGAATACATAACCTGTGCCCCGGAGTCCCCCAGGCCTGGCCCGGATCCCAGAAGCCAGGAATCTGCCCTTACCTTGTGGCGGTGCCAGAGGTTTGAGGAAACCTGGCCTGTCGCCTTCCAGGCTGGGGCTTCTAGAGCCCCCTGTGGATTGCAAATTCCATAGCATCGTGAGCATGTCACGCTCAGGCCTGGCCGTGGGGGCTGCCAAGTGCTGGCAGCCACGTGACAGCCCTGCTAATGGGTACCCAAGTCCGGAGTTGGGCAATTTCAGGGACTTAAGTTAACAGGATGCAGGAGGTCTTGCATTTCATCTCTGGTGCTTGGCTCCAGTACAAGACCCTTAAGTGTTTTTTCTGGCCCAGCCTTCCCTGGGGTGTCCAGTTGTGCCTGGAGGATTCCCCCAGCCCCGCTCCCCTCTTTTTCCACACTTCGATCAAGCAAGGGGAGGGGGCTGAACCACTTGGCTTCTCTTTCCTCCTGGAGAGCAAGCAGTTTGGGTTTAGGTGCATTTCTGACCTTTTTTTTCAGACCAAACTCTACTACTTCTTCTCTGAGTCTGAGCTCTCCACCATTATCTCAAGACTTCTGTGCCCTGCAGGGATCTGCCTGCTGAGACAGAACTGGCTTTCTCACCCCCTGCGCCTGGGCCCACCACTGAAACAACTGAGTGTTAGCTTCTGGCTACCGAATCTAGACCTCACCACTGTGCTGCATCCTAGTCCCTTTCCCCTGGTCTAGACCTGAGCCCACCGGGTTCTAGACCCTCTCCGTATTTACCTCCAGGCTCTTCTGTCTCCAAGCTATGCCCTGCCCCCAGCCTGGTGAACGGGAGGGGCCCCTCTCATGTGCTGTGCTGTGTTTGATGCACTTAGTTTGCAGTTGGGAGAGGGAGGGCAGGAGAAGTATGACTGAAGTGTGTCCAGAGATGAAAAAGAATATCTGTATTTAAGAATCCCACATCCAGTCTGACATGAGCACTTGATGGGTCTCCATTCAGGCCCCTCCCTCCTCTCTACTTCTATTCCTCCCTCTGCAAATTATTAGACTTAGAACAAAAACACTAACAATAGCAGGACACTTCCTGAATTTAAAATATTTAATTGTGAAACTAATAATTATAGTTTCAGGCAACCAAATTAGAATTTAAATGGAATACTTTTAACCTTTAGTTTATTCATGTTTTCTGTTTAGTAGTTTAATTTCAAGTAAAATAAAGATGTCATTATTGCTAACATGATTATAACTTGTCAGAGACAATAGGTTTTTAAAAGTTTTGTAAAAAAGATTTGAGGCAATATGACAGGACCAATTGCCCGAGAATAGCTAAATAAATGATTAGTAAGAAGAACTCAGAACCTTTAATTCAGAATGTGGCTATACAAAGAAGTTGAACTTAGCTATGAGAGTCTGTGGGTGAACACAAAGTTCTCAGCTAAGAGATTTAGATCAGGCTTCACTTATATGCTCGAAGAAAGGGAGAGACTGCAGTCTTCTTGTTGTTATGTTTTGTATTTAATTTCCTTTTGTTTTGAATGGTAAGGATAGTGTCAATTAAATTTTTCAAAGGACATGCCATATACTTCTAAAGAAAATATCAGGGAATATGTGAAATTCCAAAATGGTCAGTTTAACTCTACTAAGATTTTGAATCAGGTGCTTGGTTTGTTTCTTAGGAAGAGATTTAACTAGGGTGCACTAGTTAAATCGAAATGACTCAAAGTTACAGAGTCAATAAAACAGCTGAGGATTATGATATGGACATTGTAGATGATTTTAGCAAAAATATTCTATAGATTAGAAACATATTGAGTAAATTATTATTACATGACCTAAAATTTTGCCTTTGTTGCTTTATACAAGGAATATTCTTATGCTCATATAATAATTTCTGAAAAAGATATGGCTTATTGTCTAAGTCTCTTGCTCTTAGAATTTTCTCCAGAGAAATTTCTTCCACATTCTGGAGGGTACATGGCCAGCTACCAGTATTCTGGGAACTCAGTGGGAGACAGGAGGGGATAAGTCTCAAAATCAGTGGCTAAACTCACCTGAGTACAGCGAGGTCCCTGTACTCTTGATGTGTTGGTTTCCTCCAGTCCAAACGCTGTCTGTCCTGCCTCCTGCAGATAATCAGCTTTCCATCTTCCGTTGGGGGAGGCAGGACCACGACGCAGGTCTGGTCTTTCAGTTTGGGTCACTCCTGTCACCTGTTCTTGAGTATTTTGGGAGTCATGTGGGTATAAATCAGGTGAGATCTCAGCCTTCCCTGAATGCCAGTTGAGGATTCAGCTCTCTTGAGTCCTTGATAGTGTCGTCACCCACATTGTTTCTGGCCTTAAGAGTTCCTGCCTTTAAAAAGTCCCTTCCCTGTAGTTTTCATGAAATTTTGAGAGAGAGCTGAGCTCAGTGGATGCTTTCAAACAACCATCTTTATACTTGGAGGCGTTTTTATCTCTCTTCATGTATCACTTGGTTGTTTTCATGACTCCTACCATGTATTATTGGTACAGTAGGCATGCTCTATGTCGGACAAATACACAGAATAAAGAAAAATATAGCTACCTCAGTTAAACATGATCGTATCCTTAGATTTGACCCAGATCCATTTAAAGTGGTTAGTGTGCTTTTCTTTTAAATTTTAACTACTTAATCTTTAAAGAACATACTAAAATCTCTAGAAGCAACACAAATAGCCTCATTTCCATTTACTGTTGTCGACGCAGGGAGGATGGGCACTTCTGCAGAACTGCCATCTGGGACTGGATTTCATGGACGAGCTGATGGACATCATCGTAGAAGCCGAGACTGTGCATGACGCCTTCCGCCTGTGGATGACCACCGAGGTTCATAAGCGATTTCCCATCACGCTCCTGCAGATGTCCATTAAATTCACCAACGAGCCTCCGCAGGGCCTCCGGGCAGGACTGAAAAGAACGTATGGCGGTGAGTCAAGGCATTCCTTCAAGTGTGTGGAGTGCTTGTACTTAAATTGTTTTCTTAAAGAAAGCATAAAAACCGAATCGGCTAGGATATAATTAGAACAAATGGTGCTATTATTCAACACGGTGGGGAGGGCTCCCTTGGTCATGTGCCTTTGGGACATGCTCTGGCAGTGGTAGGACACCAGAGCTCAGAATTTCCCGCCTTTTATTTTGCCCATTTGCCCAATATTGCTCTACTCTGGGCTATGCTGTTCTCTGCTCTACACATGTTAATACCTAAAGTTGATATTTTCTCATTTGTGGTTGTCATGCCCCATACCTAGTAGGGGAGCCTCTTCCAAGAGGAGAGGCTGAGTTAAAATTATGGCCTGCCTCCATGTCATGCAGCCATAATGTCGGAATGGTAGCTCAGTTGGAAATCGAACAAAAGCAACAAAACCAGACCAAAACACCCCTCCAGTCACAACCGGAAATGAGATTACTCTCTTTGCCTTTGCTTGCTCTGCATCACAGCTTCCTGTCTGAAGAAAGCATGGACCTTGGAGTTAGCAGCCCTGATTCTGGCCCTTCCTGAGCAGGTGCTTTGTCCTCTTGAGTGCTGGTCACTCAGACGACCAGAGCATCAGTTTTCTTACATGTAGAATGGGGACAATAAAATCTATCCAGGGTGATTGGAATACAATGCATTTAATAATAATAATGAATAGAATAATTATTGCATATCGATCTGAAAAATCTACAAAGAGATTTTTTTTTTTGGAGTTGCTAACAAGGCTTAAATTTCTGCCAGTTTACAAGGTAATAGGATAAAATAGATGTGGAAGGGTGATGACAGTGAAAAAAGATTACCAAATGGAAAAATATATGATTATATATAATATAATTAATATAACATAATATGTTATACACATACATATACATATATGATAATAATTATTTTGAGAATATACTCAGGTTGCAATGGACTTACATATACACTATTAACAATTTGATATTAATTAAAATAGTATATGTATATGACCCAAATAATAATAATATTATAAATTTTATTATTGTGATTATTCGATAGTAGCAGTAGATGTAGTAATAGCAGTAATAGTACCAGTATTTATTTTACTGCCATTATTCTTCCACTTCTATTTATTCCTACATTATCTCGTTAGATTGGCAGGAACCTGATCCAGGTAAGCAAGCCCCTCCTCCCCTGAAATCTTTTTGCGGATTTTTCAGGGAGCTGTGTCCTCCGGATGCCCAAAAGTAAATGACAGTGATCATATGAATGCGATAAACATAGTTCATAATAAGAGGCGTTTAACAATAGGATTTTACAAAAATAGTGACATGAAAGTAATAGAAAGTGAAGATGTTTTGAGAGATGATACTGTTTTTCGCCCAACCGACTGCGACAAGGTGTGAGCCAAGACCTGCTGGACGTGAGCGGCGTGGCGCAGTGGAAGCCCATGCTGTACGCGGTGGCTTTCCTGCACTCCACGGTCCAGGAGAGGCGGAAGTTTGGTGCCCTGGGGTGGAACATCCCTTACGAATTCAACCAAGCGGACTTCAATGCCACGGTGCAGTTCCTCCAAAACCACTTAGATGACATGGATATTAAGAAGGTACTGCGCGCATGCCGCTGGTGATTATGGGCTTGGGTCCTCAAGCTTTGGGGTAAATCCTGTAAGAGCAAAGCTTTTCCATGCTTCCAGAGTCGTTATGTTGAAGTCCTAGCAACTTGGGTCACACTTGGCTCTTGATTTCATGTAAAAAGCAAACAGATTTTGATAATCTTTTTATTTCGCAGAGGCACGTTGACACTGCATATAAGCAACCTAACAGCCTATTGGAGGGAGGAATGAGTGGGGAAACTTTCTTTTTAAATTTTTAAAAATGAAAATGAGAGTCTAGATTATTTTTGAAGTGTGTGTTTTTTAACGAATTGCCTCAATATTCACAAAAAATAAACATTTTTAATGTTGAAATTAAAGTATGAAAATACGAATGCATCAAGAGAGTCTATTTCGAGTTATGACCATGAATTTAGAGTGATTGCCCATACTGCCTATTTTCTTTCTGCACTTCTCACATTACTGATAGATGGATGGATGGATGGATAAATGAATGAATGAATGACATTGGTGACAATGAACACATGAGTGTTACTGGGTAGGGATGAAGACAAGTTCAATTCTTTCTACACAATTATTCTATACATTTCCCAGGGCATCTCCTGGACCACCGTCCGTTACATGATAGGCGAGATTCAGTATGGAGGCCGAGTCACTGATGACTATGATAAGAGACTGTTGAACACATTTGCTAAGGTTTGGTTCAGTGAAAATATGTTTGGACCAGATTTCTGCTTTTACCGAGGATACAATATTCCAAAATGCAGCACAGTGGATAACTATCTTCATTATATCCAGGTTTGTCGACATCAGAATTCTACACATAGAGCAAATATCCACAGCATTTGAGCTTTTTGTTATTTATTTACATTATACTTCCTTTAATATAAATTTTAGCGGTCATGCGTATTGAACCATCCACCGTAGATGCTTTTCTTCATATGTTTATATTTGCCTAATTATTGAAATGTTTGTATTTGTTCTGAGCGTGTGTTTTGCGTGAATTCCCTCCTCCCTTCTCTTTTAATGCTTCAGTGAGGAATATTCTTGGAGAGTGATAGATAGGGCAAATTTAGAACTTGAGGACTACACAAACCCCCTGGAGCGCTCTACCTGCGAGACTTCAGCTTCCTGTGATAATTGGGCAGAGGCAGCCTCTAGACTCAGTCTCTTCTATTTTTCAATCTACTTGCATCATCCCATAACATCTGTCCTTTGTTCTGGCCTAATGGACAGTGTATGAGTATGTTCGGGAACCCATTCTGTATAAGAGCCCCCTTGGTCAGGGCCGGATACTTCTTCATAGCTGGGGAGGGGGTGGAGGACGGCGGGGAGCTGTCCTGTGTAAAGTGGTGAGCAGCAACCCTGGCCTCTGCTCACTAGATGTCAGCAGCACCCCATTCCCCGTTGTAACAACCAGTGACATCTCCAGAGATGGCTCAATGTCCCCTGGAGGTACAGAGTCACCCTGATTGAGAAACACGGCTCTAAAAAAAAAGAATAAGATAGATTTTGACAGGAAATTTGAGGACAATTTTGATTTGTGTTTCAGGGTAGCTACATTTTCTGTCTCTATACCTTAAATTATTTAGATCATTATTTAGCAATCTCTTTTGCTTCTGTCTAAGAACAAACCAAAGCATAACAGCCTCAAAGGTCTAAATTTATTAGCATACTTAGAGGTTCTGTGATAAATAAATGTGATGAGTTTATCATATATTACCACCTCTATACTTTTATTAATTTAAATCAACAAATATGTTTCTTAATCATACTAATGTGTCTTTAATCATTAGCACTGAATAAGAAAATGCCTATGAAGGTGTAAATTTAGATATGCCTGTACATATATTTACTTATACATACCTCATTTTGCAATGAATTTGTGGTTGCTCATAAAAAGACAATGCGTAAAAAGGAATAAAATCAGGGAGTAGAAGGGAGGGAAAAATATAAGAAAAATATAAAGCCTAGGGTACTGTTTACACATAGACTACCGAATTGCAGGTAAACTTTCTACTTTTCAAATAGTCGAGGGAGATCTTTGCCTGCTCGTTCCGCTTCTGTCTCTCGCTCTCCACTTCTTGCTGTCTGTCTGTCTTGCTAACACAGTTGCTCTCTCAATATCTCTCTTTTCCTAGTCTTTCCTTGGGAGAGTATAGTTTCCTTTTTGGGGCCTTAATTGCTAAAACTGTCACTTTCTGTTATCTTAAAAACACAATAACCATCAGTTATAGAATGTTTGTTTAAACAGCTGCTTTGAATTAAATTAGACCTTCAGAGAACGAACTACCAATCCAAAGCTCCCTTTCTATCTTACATATTATAAAATAAGACAGCATCCCTTTGATTACCTTTGCTTAAGGTACAGGCATTTAAGAACTTGGAGTCTATTCTGTTTTTCAATGTTAATTTTTTTTCAAGGCAACTTTAGATTTCTTTTCTGGAGAAATGCTTGTGATTGTAGTATGACCCAGATATGACATCATGTAAATACTTATCCCAATGACAACACGTTTCTTTCCTCAGACAGTATAATTTATTTATTTATTTATTCATTTTTTTATTAAGTTTATCGGGGTAACATTGGTTAATACAATTATGTAATTTTCAGGTATACATTATAATTCGATATCTATATAGTCTATTGTGTGTTTACCACCCAGAGTTCAGTTTCCTTCAGCTACTATATATTTGATCCCCTTTACCCACTTCACCCTCCCCCTCCTCCCCTATATTTGACCCCCTTTACCCCATCTACCTCCCCCCTCTCCCCCATCCCCTACCCTCTGGAAACCACTTGTCCATTATCCATGTCTCTGAGTCTCTATATGTCCTGTTTGTTTGTTGCTTTTAGGTTTATATCCCACATGTAAGTGATAGCCTGTGATTTTCTACTTTCTCTGTCTGGCTTATTTCGCTTAGCATGATTATCTCAAGGTCCATCCATGTTGTCACAAATAGCAGTATTTCATCTCTTCTTATGGCTGAGTAATATACCATTGTATATATGTACCACAGCTTCTTTAGCCAATCATCTATTGCAGGACACTTCAGTTGCTTGTATGTCCTGGCCACCATGAATAATGCTGCTGTGAACATTGGTGTGCAAATATCTTTTTGGATATGGGTTTTCAAGGCCTTGGGGGTAAATACTCAGTAGTGGGATTGTTGGTTCATATGGTAGATCAATTCTTAGTTTTTTGAGGAAACTCCATACTGTTTTTCATAGTGGCTGTACTAATCTGCAATCCCACGAGCAGTGTATGAGGGTTCCTTTTTCTCTGCATCCTCTCCAACATTTGTTATGACTTAAGACAGTATAATTTAATTGGTGCTTTTGTCAGTAGTCTTTGCTTACCTGGGGTATTTGCTGTTTAGGGCTTACCCAACTACGACAGCCCTGAGGTCTTCGGGCTGCACCCCAATGCCGACATCACCTACCAGAGCAAGCTGGCCAAGGACGTGCTCGACACCATCCTGGGCATCCAACCCAAGGACACCTCTGGCGGAGGGGACGAGACCCGGGAGGCGGTGGTGGCCCGGCTGGCTGATGATATGCTGGAAAAGCTACCCCCAGACTATAGCCCTTTTGAAGTGAGTTGAAATCCTGACGAAATGTCAGCTGTGGATGTGTCTGCTGAGGAATGAGGAAGGAGGGGAAAATATTTTTCTGAAATTAAAAAAAAAAATTGTTTAAACAGTCTCTCTTCTTGGAAGACCAGAAAAAGGTTTTGCATCTATAAATGTGATCATTTCCAAATCTAGATAGTAAGGAAACGATGAGAATGTTAATAGTCATAATTAAATTACGGATGGGTTGGGATTCTTTTTGTAGAATTTTCTCTTGAGGTCCTCATGTTGCTATTTGTTCAGAGGAAAGTAAGGTATTCTTAGAAGAGCTTATTATTTTTAAAAAATGTTATGTAATTTAATGCATACCTTGTACTCTGGGCTTTCTTAATTTCATGGAGTGTATGTCTACATCATTAGCTCTTTGCAGCCTCTTCATCTCATGGTTTTAAAAATTGATTTGTCTTTTTAATATGCAAGTAACTTCTAAGCAAACTTATGAGTATGAAAGTTAATTTTTTAGACATTTTATCAAATAGTGTGAAAAGACTTAATCTGAAAACGCTTTTAAACCTTTGAGAAAAGCAAAAGTAACTGGCTTACTTTCCATCTCATAAGAGATGGTTTGGACTAACCATGTGATGCTTTTGTCCTGGGGCCACCATGTATTTTGTTTGTTTGTTTGTTTATTTGTTTGTTTTTTTTGTATATTGCCCCTTTTCAACCTAATTTCAAAAGGCAACCTACAACATTTTGTTTCTTTAGCATCCTTTTATTTTCCATGAAGCAGACCATTTTGGCTGCTAGTACTGTAGATTGAACTTGAGGACCTTTTGCCAAGGGAATAATATCCCTGGGAATAAACTCTGATCGCTTGCTTAGAGAAAAATCAATACTGCAATCAGCTTTCCTAAACGCCTTTCATTATAGGTGTATCAGGAAAAAGGTCATTTATGTCTAGCGGTGGTTGAAATAGTTATGAAGCATTAAAATATCTAAAAACACAGCAATTACATAAACAAATACATATGGTGGTAAGTAGTGGGGTTTAGAAGCATCTCCCTTCGTTTGGTGAATTTGTCAGTGCTACCTTAGGACAAAGCGACTCAGCCTAGCGCAACAGCTGATCCATAGAAGATTCTTAATCAAGACTTGGGAGATGGAAATGATTGGGTGGGTGGGTGGATGGATACTTAGATGGAAAACAGAAAGCTTTGAAAACACAAGTGTGGCTTTTCGAGGCAGTCAGCAGAATGGTTGTGCGTGTGTCCATGCTCATGTGTGTGTGTCCATGCCCATCTGTGTGTGTCCGTGTGCGTTTGTTAGTCTTAGATTAGCAATAAGTGATTATTTCCCAGAAAGCACACTTGCTGTTTGGAAGACTACATGGTTCCGGCCATACATTTTATATTTTCCTGTGAATTAATGGCTGCCTATTTTCTCCCACATGGGATGAGAAAAATAGGCCGTCCGTCCAAGAGATGTTTCCTTTCTTATTTCTTCTCTGTTTTTTGGCAGTGGGGGGAAAAAAAAAAGCTTTCCATTTATGGAGTTGTAAAATTTGGGACCTTTCGGAAGCCCCAGTTACATAAACACGTCTAATTTTTAACATGTGCTGAATGTCTCCACGGCAGGTAAGAGAGAGGCTGCAGAAGATGGGGCCGTTCCAGCCAATGAACATTTTCCTCAGGCAGGAGATAGAGAGGATGCAGAGAGTGCTCACCCTGGCTCGAAGCACCCTGACCGAGCTAAAACTCGCTATCGATGGCACCATCATCATGAGTGAAAATCTTCGAGATGCATTGAATTGCATGTTTGATGCCAGAATTCCTGCTCAGTGGAAAAAAGTACGTTTAACTCTGCTCTGACTCTGCCTAATCACTTATATCGTTGTGAATAATTGTCATTGGCAAGTGGAAACCATCTAAGGATAATTTACTTAAAAGTGTCCTTTTGCTTAGGGACTAATCCTCTTATAGTCCTGTAGTTTTAGACGTAGGTAAGGAAGGAAATTATGTAGCATCTCTCACATATTAGGTGCTCTGCTGGGCAATTTAGATGCGTTATTTCATTTATATCTTGCATTTTATTGCCCTCGTTTTACAGATGAGGAACTTGAGGTTGAGGGAGGTTAAATCTTTTCCCAAATTACACAACTAAGCAGTCCAAGAATCAGAATTTAAACCCAAGCTCTTGTTCTTCAAAGCCCATGATACTAGTTTCACAGAATAGAATGTTCTGAAATACACTTACATCAAAAGTCACACCAAAGAGAAGCATTTTCCTTTTTTTTTTTGTCTGTAGATATGCAAGTGTAGGTATGTATCTCAAGATAGCAAGAGTGCTTACTGATTACCTGTTGGTAATTGTGCTAAATACCAGATGTGGTTTTAAGAAATAGTTTTCTCCTTGGAAAAGTAAAAGGACTACTGGAGTATCTTTTAAAGAAGGAAAATGTGTGTATTTGAGGGACATCCATTTCTTTGTTCTGTATTTAAGTGTGTGTGTGTGTGTGTGTGTGTGTGTGTGTGTGTGAGTGTGTGTGTGTGTTGTATGCAAGTGCATTTTGTGGGGGAGATGTCAGTAAAATTGTTAAGATTAATTATGCTGGAGGAAATACGTGGAAAAGGGCAGGGGGTGTTGCCACGCTCCTGTCCCTGAGAAATCTGGATCTGCCGTGGCTTCTGTTCCGCCTGGACCCTGCCGTCACCCGGGGTGACTCTACATCCACAGCAGGGGCTCCTCAAATCCTTGACCCCACAGCTCCCTCTGAATGTCTCTGCTCCAGGCTTTTCACACGTACTCCCCTTCAGCAAAGCGTCTGCTCTTCCCTCCCTGAAAGTTCAGCAGGAGGAGGGGACTGGGGTAGATGCGGGTAGAGAAACGATTCACCCACTTGCAGCCTGAAGTTATGAGCGCCAGGTGAGCCTGGTCTGTGGCCGGGTGCAGTTTCCTCCAGCTGCACTCAGCAGGTTGGGAGAGGCCGGGAAAGCTGGGTGATTGAGGTCGTGCCATGCTGGGCTCCACTAGGCAAGTGCCATGAAGGGCGTGTTAGTTTTCTGGGGCTGCATAGCTGGGTGGTTTAAACAACGGCGACTTATTGTCTCACAGTTCCGGAGGTGGGAAGTCCAAATGCAGGGTGTCTTCAGGGCTCCCCTGCAAAGATTTT
>CM053501.1:97560801-97592095 GCA_028627145.1 Eidolon dupreanum
CCAATTTTATCCTTGGCTTTTGTTCTTGCCCCGAGTAGGAGATAACTCGGGCCAACAAAGGCTGGGCTCTGGACAACATGGTGCTTTGCAATGAAGTCACCAAGTGGATGAAGGATGACATTTCTGCCCCTCCCACAGAGGGTGTCTATGTGTATGGCTTGTATCTTGAAGGTGCCAGCTGGGACAAGAGGAACATGAAACTCATTGAGTCCAAACCCAAAGTGCTCTTTGAGTTGATGCCCGTCATAAGGATTTACGCCGAAAACAACAGTAAGTTTTCTTGCATATTTAAAGACGGTTGGTAGTATTGGATTGACTGACGTTATGAACACAAGATCTCATTATTTTTGCTATCACGCAATAAGGATTTGACTATTTTATCAACTAGATTCACCTTCACACCCGTATTTAAGGAGTATTTATTGACCACTAGGTTCTTTCTTGAGGCTCTTTGGGAGGCAATGGTTCTAGATGATTCTTGCCTATATAATAAAGTAGATAAAATATATATCGACACTCATAAAGGTTAGCTTATGAGATAAGAAACAAGAGTTTGGAATAGATAATAAGTGACGGGAAAGGAGGGGTGAAGTGGGAGGAGGTAGTCAGAGCATTGGGGCCTGGATGAGCTTGGAAGGGCGGATATGATGAGGTGGGGCAAGTGGTGGAAAGAAGGCTTTCTAGGCAGGATTGCCCAGGGCTTCCTGGAGGTGGTGGCTCCACTAGTTTAAAGATTTAAGCCAGGTTGTGAAATCCAGATTGAACTCAGGGACATTCGATTTAATCCAGTTGCTAATGATAAACTGCTGGATTCATATTTCAGCCTATGAACGTAATGATACTTCTTTGAAGCACACACATTATTCTACTGTGACAAAATCATCAAAGCTGTATTTGGCAAGTCTAAAAATACATAAACTGTTTTCCAGAATGATGTTTTCTGGAAGCTTTTGTTGTTTTATTTCACTCAGCTAACATCTTCATAGCAATAACCCCCTCTAAGCACATGTGGGACTTCCCCTGTTTATTTTATTTAAGCTTATTTTAAAATACAAACTGTATTTAAGGTATACAGCATGATGATACACGCACACATAGTGAAATGATTATTATAAGCCATGAACTCTAGAGATAGCCATGATAATGGATCCCAAGGAAGTACTGATTTCGTGATAGACACACAAAAGATTTTTCTTTAAACAGGATGAAATAATCGCTCTTCAAAAGACAGCTTTTAGTATCCTCATCCCTTAGGTAAATCTCCCATTTGGCAATATGAGGCAAGGGAAGAGAGTTTATAAACTATGGGCATTTGTTTTTCAAGCAAACATAGGTTGAATGCCTAATACATACCAGCCATGACAGTTGATTGCAAGGGACACAAAGGTGATGATGAACCAGGTCTGGCCCGCAATCTAATGAGGGAAACTGGTGAGTCGACAAAATGGCATGTGACGTACGTCCTGGTAGAGAGACACTGAGGATGCAGAGGGAGCCTGGAAGGAGAACACGACTGTGCTGGGAGGTGGCAGAGATGTACTCGAGGACAAGAGTGAGTGTGATGGGAAGTTGGAGGAAGACATTTCTTGGCAGAGGGAAATAGCGTTAGCTCGCTCGGTCATTCCATGAATACTCACCTGGCACTGACCATCTGCTACACGCTGCTCTGGTGCTGGGGGTGCAACAGTGAACAAAACCCAGGCAGGATCCTCGTTATCATGGAACTCAGTCTCAGAGCGGGGAGGGTGGCCGAAAAAGAAGCAAATGCAGTCGGTCCTTGCTACTCATGGGTTCTGTGTTTGTGAGCTTACCTACTCTGAAATGTATTCGTGACCCTCAAATCAATGTTTGTGGCACTTTCGTGGTCATTTGCAGACATGCACAAGGCAGTGAAAACTTTGAGGTGCCTGACACTCACGTTCCCAGCTGAGGGTGACTAAGGTGACCCTCTGCCTTCCTGTTTCAGCTCTCATGCTGTAAACTAGTGGCCTTCATGGTCTATTCAGTGCTACATTTTTCACATTGTTGTGCTTTTTGCACAAAAATTGCCCCACCATGGTGCTGAAGTGCTGTCTCGTGTTCCTAAGTGCAGGAGTGTGTCTTATGGAGAAAACACACGTGTTTGGTAAGCTTCCTTCATTCAAGCATGAGTTATAGTGCCGTTGACCTTGAATTCAATGTTCATGGGTCAATGATATATATTAAAAAGGTGTCTTTAATTAGAAACACACATAAAACAAGATTGTGTATTGATAGGTTGATGGGAAAGTGACCAGAGCCTCACAGGAACCTCACCCCATATTTCCCCTAGGAGCAAGGGTTCTGTAGTCCCTGATTCAGGATTCATGGTGACTTTATACATGTATGTCCCATGAGTAATAAGAATCCACTATAAATGAACACACTGATTTCAGGGAGTTTTTGTTTCTAAAAAGAAAACATATACATGGTGCTCTAGGGAGTGAAATGATTTAGGGGTTCGGGGAAGGTCTCACCAAGGAGAGAACGTTGAACTTGGTGATCCAAGTGGCAGGAGGTAGCTCTGCTAATATCCAGGAGCAAAGGCAAGGGCGCGAAGGCGCGAGTTGGCAACGGGTGTGCTGTGTTTGAGGAACAGGAAGAGGAGCCAGTGGTGAGAGCTGAGCATCAGAAACAAAACGCGAGGTGCTTAGCACCATTCTGAGCACACGGTGTTGCTCGGTATATCTTAGCCGAACTTCGAAGGAAACACGTGTCTGCCTGTGGCTTTGCGTTGACTGGTTCGGAGCGGGGTGCGAAGTCCTGGGACTGTGACTGTTTTGTAGAAAGGATAACCAGACGTTCTTTTAGCCGAAAATCACATTTTAGAAATTTCGCTTTAGCTTTGTCATCGCAGCTAGTCGACATGGTGTAAAAATCTTACCTTTATAAAATGAGAGAAAAATCTTTCTCGCGTGGCGTTAGGTGTTAGTTTTTTATTTCTTGTGACTAAACTATAAGAACCCATTGCCATGTGACATTGAACATCTCAGGATGGTGGTGATAAAGTAATAATTTTATAGTACAGGCAATTCTTTATTACTTAAGAACAGATTATAATAGTAGTGTCACCTGCTGGGCATCGGTCAGTGGTGACGTGTATTAGAAGCAGGTGAGGGAGGAAATAAAACAAGCGAAGAAGTGGCCAGTTTCAAAGTACTAAAAAAAGAGAAACTTTAGTTCTTTATTTTTTTATTTTTTATTTTTTGGTTTCAAAGAAGAAGTTGGTGGGAACTTGTTTTGCCAATGAGTTTTGTCAGTGGAGAGGTGTTTGTTTAGTGACAAAAAGCTAACATTTTATTGTTAAACTATAAACCTAATTTTCATTCAATTTTGGTAAATGACTAGGACTCTCATTGAGATAAAGAGCTGTAGCATTGTTAATGGCCAAAGAACACTCCAGAAGTGCAGTGTTTTAAAATTAAAATTCTTATAATGAATTGTTTTATGTCAATATGAAGGGCAATTTTCAGTTTACATAACTCATCGAATTTTACAGACTGGCTTATTCATTTTCAAAAAGATGTCTAAGTATTTATTTAAACTCTAAATATTGAGCATATCCCCAAATGTTTGTTTTATTTATATTTCTTGTTAGGACATCATGGGAAAGCCACCCAAAGATTAAACACTTAATTCACTAAGAGGGCGAAGCCATCCACACCAACTCGGATCCTCTTTTCTCAAAGGAAGTTGAAAAGAGGCAGACCTAGGAAAGATGTCTCCTTGGAGATTTGCTGTGTAGACAGAGTGATGCTTCTAAATGAATTGCAGTGCTGTAGCCGATGTGATAGGAAAACGGTGATTGGGACATTGTGAGGGAGCAAAGCAAGACTTACATATACCTGTGGTCATGAAGTAGGGGGAGAAGGATCTCAGGGTCTCTGCAGCTGAGGACGTTTTCTCATAGAGAAAGAGAGAGAGAGAGAGAGAGAGAGAGAAAGGAGAGAAGAGAAATCTAACATACCTCAGGCACTTCCTGCATTGCAGACATTATACCATGACGAGTATTCACATATATTAACTTTTTAAATCTTTACAACAACTCCGTAAGTTATATGATGCTATTTGCAGATGGGAAAATTAAGGTTTAAAGACATAATATCATTTGCCTTATGATTCCTGGCTCTGAAAGCCAGTCTCAGAATCACATTTGTGTGCTGTGGGATGAACTCGAACGTTTGGAAATCCCTGTGGTTAGTGTTCTATTTAAGACTATGTATTTAAGGAGTCTCCGCGGTGTCTGGGATGAAGCTTGAATATCACGGCTAAATTGAAAATGAGGATAGCCCCTTGATTTTGAAGCCATGAGTTTATTTTTCTCAGGTACATGGTGAAGTAGATGCAGTAAAAGTGAAACTGGCAGATGATAGTAAACATGTTTAGGTATTAGATCATAGAGGCTTTAACTAAATGTTTCAATTGCTTTCATTGTCGCATAGCTTATGGTCAAAGATAAGGAAATATTTAAGTCACATTCTGAAGACTTGCCTATAAAGCAAGTTCCAGGAGAAATGTTTGAAAGTATACTTTATTTGAGATAATAGAAAAATATAGCGAGGTAAGCACAAAACGACGATAGCTTAAACCATGGTGCTGGTCCCAAGAGGTCTAGTTGCTGCTCTTTGCTTTAAAGGTAATGTCACTGACACACTATTAGGAGATATTTTGCAGAATCATGATTCTTCAACCCAGCATTCCTTGTCCTCATATTATAATTTTAAGTTGCCGATGTCCTGTTTCTTTGTCAAGCAGGAGGGGATAACTCTTCGTTCACCGGGAGAACTTATGAGCTTGTTTCACAGAAGGGTTACGTGCCTTTGAGAAAGTTGCAACCAGCTACTGGTGCCCCAAAGTCTGGTTGCACAAAATGTTGTCTGGAGAAACACAGACTTTCCCCTCGGTTCCCTGAAACACCCCTTCCCTTATTCCCTAGCCTCATAAACACCCCCCTGCTTTTGCTTTTCGAGGAAGATGGGTTTGAGAAATCGTGCTCTCCCGTCCTCTCACTTTGGCCAAATGGAATAAGCCTTTCTCTGTCGCCGAGCACTCGTGTTTCAGCGTTCGGATTTAGCTGCACATCGGACGCTCAGGCCTGAATTTTGAGAGGTGATTCAGCGACAGAAGCCTGTTCCCTGTGTGGATGAGCGCTGTGACTTCCCGTGGTTCCCCTCCCCCCATGCCACAGGCTAAAGGTGGTCACCTCTCCTGCCCTCTAGAGGGTCACATGTTCTCAGGTAAACGGCAGTGGGTCAGGCACCTGGATGTTTGGGTTGCTTTCTTGGCTTTGTCACCCTAGTAATTAGTCGTGTGGCTTTGAAGGAGACTCACATATGCCACGAGCTGAATTCAGGTATCTAGTTATCTTTGATTCCCCTTCACATCTTCCTGCAGTTGCTGAGACTGAGAAGTGAAGACTCTGGACCCGTTCTGGCTAGGCGCAATTCTTATCTCCTACAGCTTTGTCATCCAGGATGAGTCACCCACCTCCTTCTGTTCCAGTTTTCTCATCTGTCAAATGGATTTAATCATGGGACCCATCTCATAAGGTTGTTAAGAGAATTAAACTGACAATGTCCAGCACACAGTTCGCATACAAGAAATAATTTCATTATCATTACTGTATGTTATCTTGTATGCTTGTTGAAGGATTAAAAGTAATATCATATATGAGTGCACTATTTTATAACTTAAATGTTATTAGCAAAAGAGAGGTTAAAATAAGGAAAGATTTAAAGGTTATTAGGGGATATCTATGTAACTCAGTTATTTTGGATATCGGAAGGAATATATGGTGTAATGATATACTATTAACACTTGGATGAAAAATGTAAGCTAGAGAGTTACCTAGTTAGAAATGAAATTCCCTTGAGGTGTTTTATTATCACCAGTGGAGACAACTACTTCTCTCTGCGTCTCCTTCTGGAGCCCTAAGGCGTTAAACATATTTAGCTGATTTGTTCCACCTACGTAGCCTGTTTATTTTTTTCTTCAAAGTTATTTGTCTAACCAGGCATAATGGTTCGGAATCATCTGTTCATGTGGTTGTTTAGCATCTGTCAGCACTTTCACTATGAAATTATATTTTCAGTGGCTTCTAATCTTTCTGCAGAAGTTTAATGCGTGCTGTGTCTTGGCACACCCACCTTCAGCTCTGAAGCTATTAAAAATACATAAAATTGGGTCAGTATTTCAGAGAATTTGTACCTGCTTATTGAAAAGAAGACCGTTTTTATTCCTAATTTATATTTCTTTTGGGATTAAAATCCAAGTCATTAAATACATACCAAGGTGTAATTATTATAATTATCATTTGTTCAAATGTCAGAATCCAATGGCTTACTTCAAGATTTATAAAATGATTATTAGACGAACTTTCATCCAGAAGAACCATCAGTTATGTATTCATTCTGTGTTTACAGATCCTAGGATTAAAGGGTTTAAATATATCAGACAGTAGAGCTAGTATTGACTGCATTTTATGAATTTACTGTCATTCACATATGTTCTTATATTTGCCTGATTATTACTACTAATGCTATTCCCCCTGGTAATTTAAAATAATTTCTAGACTTAAAAATTAGGTACTACATTAATTTAGATAATTTCTAATGGTTAATTTCATGAGATTAAGCAAACACATAGTTTTAAAGTACTATAAACTATCTGTGACTTTGTTTTAGAATGTGATTTAGAATGTGATTTCCCAGCCTTGGTAATATTCTTATTTTTGGTCCAGATAACTCTCCGTCATGAGGGGCTATCGTGGGCCTCATAGGATGTTTGCAGAATCCCTTGTCTTTATTCACAAGATGCCAGTAGCTCCTCCCCAGTCGTGATAACCCAAGGTGTCTCCAGACATTGGCAAATGCCTCACTGGGGGTAAAATCACCCCTGGTTAAGCATCTCTGCTTTAGAAAATATTTATTTTATATTAAAACTTACTTACAATACTGCCACATTCAAATGCTTAACTTCTTCCAATAAAATGAATTATAGTGGAAGTATGAAAACACAGCAGGTTGAAGATTTTATTGGGCCAAAAAAAAAATTGAGAAAATGAGACGAACTTCTGATAGTGCCTTGCTTTTGTAATGTGTTAGAAAAAACTAGATTATTGAGCAAGTTAGTTTGGGGAAGTAAATTCTATTATTTGATATATTAACTTTGATATATTAACATGACATTTAGAAAGTGACTGTTTCCATGATTCAATGTCCGTGTTTGTAACACTAATTCACCAAAGCAAAGTGATCCTCTTAGTTAAATGTGTTTTCGTCTCAATAGTTATGTGAGGGTCATTTACGATATTGGCCTTCTAGAGGAGGACAAGGATGGGTGCAGACAACTTTCATTCCGAAAAAAAATTTGTAATCTGAAAGAGAGGGGAAGTAATATGCTGATTCCTGAGATGGACGTTCTAAGATGTGCAGATAAACTACCCTGAGCAGAGTAGTTTTAACCAGAAGCGAATGAAGCTTGAACGTCAAGGCTGCTCAGTGCAGAGGCTCCTTCCAAAGCCTACTTTTCTATTAGCAAATTTATGTCCTTTTTCTTAAAGAGCCCCCTCCCCCAAACTGTATAAGTTTAATGCCCCCCCAAGACATGGATCTGTCCCTGATCACGCACGGAGTTTCCAAGGCTGGAGAGAAAATGAGCCTTTGGTTAGAGGTGAGCACATTAGAGAGGAGGATCCTTGAAGGGTGGACGCCCACGGGTTGTCTTTCATGGCCTGTGTGGCTTTGGATATTCTGTCTATTCATCTGCTCCAAAAAGGTAGACTGAGCTCTGCCAAGACTGTCTGCTTCCCAGCCATTTGTATTCCTCTGCACACGTGGAGAAGTCACAGTGAGGCGGGGAACATCCTCTGTCCTGTGATTTCAAATGTGGTTTGAACTACAGCACAGAAGGTTGAAGAGAGGACTTTGAAATAATCATAATAGTGAAATAATAGTAAGCAGTGGTGCTGGATGTCTGGTTAAAAGGGACAGATGCCTGTGCCAAAGGCAAATCATAAGGGAAAAACAGAGAGCACAAGATTTGATAGAGAAGCAAAGGAGAACAGATGGAGGGAGGATGTTGAACTGACAGGTGGAAAAGAGGGGGAGGAAGCAATGAGTGGTTCATGGGCATGTCATGTGGGCAAAGACACGTGACAAGAGGCCAGGGGGGTAAGCCAGGGGGCGTCTGGGTGTCTTGTCATACCCACTGGGAACCTCCAGCAGCGTCTGCTTCATATCTAGAGGCTGGCTGACCTCAGGAAGAATTGCCCTCATTTTACCAAACCCACCCCTCTTTGGTACGACTTTCAGAATGCACATACTTGGCCTTGAGCTGCTGGGGCTGCTTAAATTAGAAATTCACCAATTTTTTTTTGTGTGTGTGTGTGTGTCTGTGATTATTTTTTAGCTGTAAGAGATCCTCGGTTTTACTCCTGCCCCATCTACAAGAAGCCAGTCCGAACGGACCTAAACTACATCGCCACCATGGACCTCAGGACGACCCAGGTGCCCGAACATTGGGTGCTCCGTGGGGTTGCCCTTCTCTGTGATGTCAAGTAACGCAGGGCGCATCCCCCACCCAATGCTTAGGAAAATGCAGGAGCCAGATGGTCTTAACCTTTATTCTTCTGTGAGCACTGAGCGGTGTGTAAAACAGGTTGGTCATGTTTAATGAGCACATGGCTTTCCCCTGCTCCTTAGTTAGATGCCTGATTACACTTTACCTGTTTCATCATTAACGACCAATCACTGTGTCTGTGGAAAAGTTACTTGGTGATTTCAAAGTAAAATTTACAACTTCCTAATGAAGCATGGCCCTCGAATCCACAGTGATACATTTTCTTTTTTTTTCTGACTCTAACGACTGACGAAGTTAAGCAGACGGTATTTCCCTTGAAGGGATTTTTCTTCTGTTAATGTGCTTCTTGTGACAGCCTAGTTCTCTAAGGTGACATGGCAAGTTTGTGCTGATTTTGCTTTTATTGCCTTTTTGCATTTAGGTCAGGTTAAGAGATTTATGTTCATGGCTTAAGCAGCCAATTAAAAAGACCTTTTAAAAAATGGAAGGAAATGGAAGAATGGAATAAGAATGTGAATGGACAAATAGACAATTCATGTCATCCTGCAGAATAAACACATAGAATAATGTTCAACCCCACTGATAATTATTAATGAGATACGAATTGATATCTATTATAGGAAAAAATATTAAAGCTAAAAGTAAATTTTGGTGAGATCCTCATAAATGTGATACACTCAAGATTCCTACAGCAATGTAAATCGACCCATCCTTTTTGTACAATAATTAAATAAGAACCATAAAAAAGGTTCACATGCTTTGATCTTTATTTTCTATCCTGCAAATCTATACCAAGGAAACCATGTGAAAAGCTGGAAAAAAATTAAACGTATTTAGTAACAGAAAGATAAAGGAAAAGTCTACAATGTTCATTACTAAGGCTAAATATGAGACTTAAGGAAATCAGGACATACTAGGCAAATCAAGGATTTTATAATATGGAAATGGTGAGCACATATTATTAATTGAAAGATATAGTTAACAACATACTGAGTACTGATTCTAACTGTAAAACGTATTTGCACGTGCACAAAGTTTTGATGATAATATGGAAGAATCAAAACAGGCGTGACAGCATGGTAAAGGTTTCAGCTGACTTAAAATGTGACGATCGGGAGAAAATTTAGGGGAAAGATGGTGCATGGGGACTTCACAAGGGCTGTCATTAATTAAGAAAATGTTATCTGAGGAATTTTCATATATATATAGATTCTAGCTATAAAGTACCACCTGTTTTATCTATAACCTGTTGACTAGAAAATTTGATCAGTATTAAACAAGAATTGTGTTACAAATGTTTGGTTAACTTTAGGTCTGCAAAACTTGTTCCTGGTGACAAAAGGTTTCCTAGGGAGGGAGAGTTACAAGGAGACAGGTGTGGGTCCCTCTCACTAGGCTTTGCTCTGTAACACGTATCATTTTATGCTAATTACGATACGAGTTAGGCCTGGGTGGTTCGTGTGATTCCTGCCCATCTTGTATCATGCTGTTCCTATTTGAGCTGCTGCTTTTGGTCTGAATTAATGTCAGTTGATTTGTGTGGATTGCGGTAAGACAATCATTTTATTTTGAAGAACATGTAATAAAAATGCAGAAATGATGCGAATCAATAAAAAGTTGCTAACGAATGTATGAATTGTGATTGGTATTTATTAGAAAGGTGGTAAGTGCCATTGAGTATCCAGGATTAAGCTTTCAAACTCAATTTTATATCAAACAACTTGGAAATGGATAATTCATATAATGTGATATCCCTGTTGATAGATGAGTTTTGGAGACCCAAAGTTGAAAAGGACACCATGGAAATAGCTAGAAAGATTTAGGAACTCTTCAACAAGGAATGTCTGTGAAGCAGTGAGGCGCCTTTCAGCTTCACCTCCACCTCTCACCCCCCGCTTCCGCCCACGGAAGGCCGTTCTGAATTCCACTGGCTCAGAGGGCAGGTGAGGACCATTGGTTGAATCTTCTAGCGGATGGAGACAGTTGCTGATGGTTTTGGATGCAGAGAAAACAACAGCGAAGGTCTTGGTACCATTGCAGAGTGGTAGAACAATCTTTTTCGTCTAAATATTGACTTATCGAAAATTTATTTATTTTGCACTTTCTGTGTGTCGGACACTCTGGTGCACTGGTGGAATGATAGTGGCAAAAAAAAAACCTGCCACAGCCCCTGATTGCATGGAATGCACATAAGAGGAGGAGGTGTAGAAAATAACCAATTGTTCAGATATGTAATTTTATATAATTTCAGGTATGTTTGTATAACATCACATGTGTGAGGTACATAGAAAAATATATGAAGATTGTGCATGAAGTGCTAAATACTGGATGCCATGAATGAGAGGAATGGGACACCATGGCATCTTGCGTGTGTTGCAGGTTAGCAGGCAGAAGCCACACTATAGCATCCCCCACTTAATTAATTAATTAATTTGGGAGAACAGACTGTAGAGTTACTATATTTTGACTTTTTAAAATAAATTTTTATTTTTCAATGACAGTTGACCTACAGTATTTTAGTTTTGGGTGTACAACATGGCGATTAGACACATATAACTTAAGAAGTGATCACCCTGATAAATCTAGTGCCCATCTGACACCATACATACAAAGTTGTTATAATATTATTGACTGTATTCTCTTATGCTATAACTTTATATCCCCATGACTATTTTGTAACTACCAGTTTGTACTTCCTAATTTCTTCCCCACCTTCACTCATCACCTCAATCTCCCTTCTGTTTGGCAAACATCAACATGTTCTCTGCATCTATGAGTTTGTTTCTGTTTTGTTTATATGGAGAAACCACTGGAAGCGGCTGGGGTGGCCCGCAATTTGGGTGGGGCGGAGCCTCAGGGAATCACATGGGTGGGGCAAGCCATGTCAGCCAGGGTGATGGAGGCTCAAATATGGCGCCTGCCTATATCCACACACTGTGTGCGGGGAGGGCTCCACAGAGGAACAACGGCCTGTGCCAGCAGTTCTGTCTGGGAGAAAGCCGCCCTTCCAGCCCTCTCCCTGAAGCCAGATAATTCAGTTCCTCCTTTGGTGTCCCTGGCATCTTTCAAGCAGCTGCCCCAGCGCAGAAACTCAGAGCGAGTGAGTAGCAGTGGTAAGTCCACGTGGACCCTTTAATAGGGACTGCAGCTGCCCCCCATCTCACTCAGCCACAATCTCTGCTGGTTTTCACAGCCAGAAGTTGTGGGGACTTCTCTCCCTGGTACTGGAACCCTGAGCTGGGGAGCCTGGTGTGGTGCTGGGACCACTGGCTACTCAGAGGGCACCTCCACAGCCGAGAGGTCTCTCCTGATTTTTAACCACCACTCGTGGGTGTGTTACCAGCCTATTCTGTGTCTTCAACCCTCTTAGCAGTCTCCATGTGGCTTCTGTATGTCCTTAGTGATTAGACTTCTGTTCAGCTAGATTTCAGGTGATTCTCAGCGATGGTTGCTGTGCAGTTTCATTGTAATTTTCATGTGGTTTTGAGAGGAGGTGAGCACAGTGTTTACCTACTTTGTCATCTTGACCTGAAGCCCTGTTATGTTTTGGTTTGAGTCCTGCCCCAGGGCCCAGTGCGGTGGCAGCTGATGGAAAAGTGCTCAAAATTTCTGAGAAAGTAGGCTTATTCACTTATCTTAAAATGTCGATGTGAGGGGCAGGCATCTAATTTCATTCATACCCAGAGGCGATTGAAAGATGCTTTGGTGATGTTGGCTGGGGGAGGCGCCATCTTCCTACTCTCCCCCATTTATGTATGTATGTATGTATGTATGTATTTGCTTGCTTGCTTGCTTACTCATTTTTATTAAATTTATTGGGGTGACATTAGTTAATAAAATCATATAGGTTTCAAGGGTAGAATTCAATAAGAAGTCACATGTATATTACATTGTGTGTTAACTACCCAAAGTTAAATTTCCTTCCATCATGATGTATTTGACCTCCTTTACCCTCTACCTCTCCCCTCCCCCACTTCCCTTTGGTAACCACTAAACTGTGTCCATGAGTCTCTGTTTGTCTTGTTGTTTGTCCCTCATTTATTTTTAACTAAGGACACAGAACCTAACAACAGCTTGGACTGCCCTTGGGCTGGAGCAGCCGCCGTGCATCCTTGCTTGGCTTCTGCCCGTCCTCTGGCTCCCCCCATGCAGCTCACAGAGACTAGTGAGCCTCTCGATGCAAGTAGGGTCCTTCCAGAATAGAGACAAAGGTGAAATTTTGCCACATTAAGAACTCTCTTTTTGTTCTTAACATCACCGTTCCACAGCCACTTATCTCTGTATTCTGTGAGCCCCCCTTAAGGAAATGTTGGCCAACACTGAACCAATTTAGCATTTGTGAGGCCATGTCCACATCAGGGGCCAGAGCAGAGCCATAGCCCAGGTGTTTCTGGGGCAACACCTACCATGGACACTTTTTCACTGGAGGGACCTAATTTGACTGAGCCATAGGAGAGGCAGCTCTATGGAGGTGACATCTAAATTTATATGTGAATAAGAAAGAGAAAACATCTCGGGCCCATAAAGTTCTGAGGATTCATGTTCCCTAAAGGGAAGAGGGGTGAGCATGTACCTGCAGGAGGAGTAACAGGAAACCTTGCTTGGAGGGGAGGGCTGAATAGGGCTGCTTTCTAAATGCAATTTCAAACCTCGTAATGACTGTTGCCAGCTACAGAATAGTGGCTGACGGAAGTCATGTGTTTGTAAGTCACTGGAAAAAGAAGTACTTCTTTGTGTGAAGTGCTATTTGCAATGGAAAAAGTATTTTCGTAAAGAATTTAACATTAAGAGATGTGATGAGCAAATTACAAATTTTATAGTTAAATAGCTTGCAGGATTTCTCCAGTATAGATAAAATATGCAGCATCAACGATGTATTAATGATAAAGTTTCATTCATTATAAAAAATAGACATGTTAATAGACAATGATGCTGTGGTTTATAAAATTTTGGCAACACAAAAAATGATAAAAATATTGCAATGTATGTACAATCGGTTTTCTCTTAAAGACGTATTATCCCCCTCTACCCAAATCTGTAGCACCTTTTTCCCTCCATGTCAGGCCCTGATGAGATGCATAATTGTTTTTGCATTTTAAATTCTATTCTCTTGGAAGTATTAGTGATTTTAAAAATTATGCTGTGCAACTAATAACTGTTGATTAGTAGTCTATGTCATCACGTCAAAACAAGGACTGTTAAGGGTAACCAAATGGTATACTTATACTCACAGTATGGCTCAACATAATGTATGAATACATTAGAAAACCAATAAAAAATCAGTAGGTTATGAAAACATGAAGAAATGTAGTAGCTTGGGCTGGTAATGTTTCTAGTGTTTAGTTCTAGAAATTTTGAAGTTTATGCATTCTGGTATATTGAGTAGCACCTGCTGTATCCAACATATGCATATTGTGTCCACAGACACCTCCTATGAAGGACAGGAGAGAACTCAAGGTCAGCTTTAGAATCAGGTATGAGATTTACCTAAGAAACTGAGGCCACAAACATAATGGTGAGCATCATCCTGTGTTGCACTTTAAATACTACGAGTCTTACCAATGCAAGAGCAGAATTGTGTTGCTTGCCCCGTCTGCACCCCAAGGGGCTTTCCGGTTTTGTCCTTCAGCCTGGACAACTGTGGAGCTGAGCAGCCAGGGAGGCAGTAATTACAGGTCGAGTCTTACTCTCTCCTTCCATGTGCATGAAAAGAAATGAAAATAAAGAGGTGGGAAGGCAGGAAACTGCAGGGGAGCAGGAAGTATCCTGAGTGGGGTGGGATGGCGAATAAGAAGGAGCATCAGGTTTCTTTTTCTCAGACATTTAGAATTTGGTTACAGTCATGCACTGCTTACGGATGGGGGAAACCTGTGAAATTGTCATTGGGTGCTTTTGTCACCATGAGAACAGCAGAGAGTGCGCGAACACAGACCCGGATGGTGTAGCCCACTGCGCACGTAGGCTACAGTCCTGTACAGCGTCACTGTAGGAAACAGCAGGACATTAAATCAAGCACAGGAGAAAACGATGCCATCAAGAGATGAGGTGAAAGTGAGATGTATGAGGCCACCGAAGTAACACAGTACACGGTTTTATAGCCAACTTTTTTTTATTAAGTGGAAAGAGTACACTCTAAAACAACAGTAGAAAGTATAGTAGAGTAAACACATAGGCCAGTAACATAGTCGTTTATTATCATTATCGGATATCAGGTGCTGTCTATAAGTGTTATACTTTTTGTACGACTGGCACACAGTAGGTTTGTTTGTACCAGCATCACCACGGATACATGAGTAAGTACGACAACTACGGCATCACTACGTGACAGGAGATTTTCAGCTCCATTATGACCTGTGGGGCCACCAGAGTGTATGCGGTGCATCCTTGACCGAGCGTTGCTATGCGGTGCATGACTGTGTTAGAAACAAGGCTGGCAGATCGAGGCGATGAATGAATAATTCCCTCAAAACTCTTTAAACGAGCCTTTAAAAAATAGCTTCTTGATCCCCTGGATTTCAAAGTTCTCATTACAAAATGCTGACAGCGTCGCGATCTAATATTACAATTTCAGCGCCTTAAAGGATTTACTGTGTGGTTTTGTCAGAGTCCGATCTGCTCCTCTCTCTGAGGAACATCCGCAAAACCACTGTGAGTTCTGGCTAATGAGTATTCATCCTGTGCCTACTTGGTGCCTTCTTGATTTAGGATTCCATTAGTTTCCCAAGGCTCTGGATTTATAGGCAAGCTTAATTGTTTCCAAGTTTGAGTTTATGTTGGGTGGGTGCAGAGCCAAGACTGGGAGCCTTGCCCTCCCTTTAATTGGCATGCCAGATGCCATTTTTCATTGAGTCCTACGTTATCGCTCCTTGCTGTGCATCACATGGGTAGAGCCAAGACATATCATACAGCGTGATGCTTCGCCCCTGTTCTAGCAGTGTTGTGTAAGTACCGTGAACACCTTTCTTCATTTATTTCTTCACTTAGTAGAATATGCATAGCATTCATATTAAATGCAATCACCAGTGGACCTGCCTGGAAAGCCAATTAAATTTTCTCTCATAGTTTGTGCTGGAGTCGATTTTAATAAGGCCACATAGAGTGTTCGTGAGTACTTGAGAAGGGAGAAAGATTAACTGTGATGAAGGGCACCGAAGAGACTGCCTGGAAAGTCACGGAATGGGGAGATATGTGAAGGATTATGAAGCGAAACCTGTGCTCTCGCCGATAGTGAACACGCCTCTTCATTGCTGGGCGCAGTTGAAAATTCACTCTGTGGTGCTTCACCTGGCTCAGCACAGTCCTCTGTGATCTATCCATTTATAATTTATTTATGCAAATACTTAAAGCAAATCCCAGGAGACCTGTAGAAAAAGAGTTTATAAAACATTTCAGTGTTTTATTATTTGAAAAGTCATCATTTGCATGCACCAGTGAAACTTTTTGCTGTTCTAGCAAATGGTGGAAATGTTTTTAGTGTCTCAGGAATGTAATAAACTGCTGTTGTTCACATCTTCTATCCCCTGATACACTATACTACTGATCACAAAGGTTTATAAGTGGTACAAATGAGGGACTTTAAAAAGATCATCATTGTAAGCTTAATCATATTCTTGGAAAACAAAAATTCTTTTCTAGGTATTTTGATTATATTAGAAATCAGGATATTGAGCATTAACTGAAGAATATAGCTAATGGCTATGTCTAGGTTGCTTTAACCTATTTTGGTGTATTTTTATTTGTTGTCCTAATCCATTTTCCCCGTGCTAAAAGTCCTACCAATAGTGTTTAGTGGAGAAAATCAGATCAAGTTTATTTAATCTCTATTGATGCCATGTAAGGATGGGAGACTTACTGATAAACTCGAACTGAATGTGGTATTAGCAAGACAACTTTTATAAGTTGATGTTACAGGCGTACGATCATTGTGCAGTTCATTAATTATTTTGATCCCTGCTGATACCAACATGTTTGCATTTAGATGTAGGCAAACGATTGCTAATACAAACATGTATTATGTACAAATCTGTCTTGTCTATGAATAAAAATAACTAGCTTATTTCAGGAGAATTTAAATCCCTTTTTCATATAGTAAGAGTGGTTTTTTTTTTTTAGGTGAATGTGAAAGAGAATGAGAAATCATCTGGGAATTAAATAGACCTTAGCAATATAATTTCATGCCAGCCTCCTCATAATGTATAACAATACAGCTGGGAGGAATATGATACCAGACAGCCTTGTTGCAGAGCATGCAGTTGTCTACGGTGTGGGTCTGTGTATTACTGCAATGATGTCCTCATGCTTTTGCTGGGATAGAGTCTACAGCCCCTGCTACAGGAGGGCACTTTATGCGGAGCGTGGCATTACAGGATCTGCAGCCACTGATAGAAATCCCAAGGTGGTTCACAGGATTACGTAGACCGGGAAACCTTTTCCGAGTTATAAAACCTTCAGATTGTGTCTTTGCATCCAGACCCTTTTCTCTGTCTTGTCACCACCTTCAGTCATATCCGTGGCTCTCATCAGACTGAACTGCTCATGGCTTTAGAAGAGACCCCCTTGGAGCAATGCTTGCATTTAGATAGACACCCGGACTTAGAGACCTTTGTTTGTTATGCTTCACTGACCTAGACTACTCTTTTGTCCTTCAAGAAACACAGCCAGAATTTTCAGTGAAGCATCTTTATAATGTGTGCTGTGGTTGACCCATGAATATCACAGGTTGTCTTCCAAATTTGACTCCATGTTAAAGGAATTCTGCATCTCATGTATGAGACCAGGATAGAAGCTGTAGGTTCAAACCCATCCTGGCCTGATTCAATAGAAATGAATACTATTACATTAAAAAATGAAAAGTCCATGAATGCCAAAACCAAATGGTACCTCAGGACAATAGTCATAAACCTGAATCTCCTGGCTCAGCCAATCATGTATTTGTTCAGTTTTTTTTTTTAAGGCTCCAACCAGCTCCCTAAGGGCTCTATTAGCCATAAGCATCTTTGCAGGTATCTGGGACACTAATCATAGCTACAGAGCCTGCTCTGTAACAAAATGTCTGCAGGAAGAAGTCAGAGTTCTAAATTAGGAGGCCGACTCTCACCCCTACCTGCAAGCCCAGGTCAAGCCCTAGCTCCCAGCTCTGCTCTGATGAAGGGTCTAGTTTTCCTACCTTAACCAACTACTTGCCAGACTCAATCACCTGGCATTGGCTGCTGTTGTCTGGGGTACCTTAGAAATAGGAATGTGAGTGCTTCCAGCTCTGGAGAGCCCCCTCCCTCCTCTCAGGGACACTTCCTACCCACAGCTGGCTGCCTGGGCTACGGAGATGCCTGGGAGGAGGAGGGCGACCAGAGAGAGAGGAGCATTTGAAGTCCACAGACTGGTTCAAACCATGTGTCTACCATTTGCTAGCTGCGTCAATTTGGGAAACTTGGTGAGCATTTCTGAGGCATTGTCTCCTCATCTGTAAAGTGGGTAAACAGTACCTTTCTTGGGTGGTAGTTGTGAGGAACAGTAGAGACAAACGATAGGACAGTGCCTGGGACAAAGGAGTGCTCGGCAAAGGTGAGTTCCTCTCCCGGTCCCTGTTACGAGTCAGTTCAGGTAAGGGGTAGGGGCGTGGCTGCCACCACCTGGCAGGAGGACACTTCTTTAGGAGGTGACTCTGGCAGTCAGCAGGTGCAGTTTTCTGACTCTTTCTCAGAAGACATTAAGCCCAGCTTTCTCTCCACCAACTCCATCCCCTCCTGTTATCGATTTAAGAGAATCGACTTCTTGGGGTTCCTCTCGTCTTTATAGTTTTGGTGTGTGTTTTAAGTCAATTCCAAAGTGAAGCTTCTCAGCCTCTACAGTTTCTCTCCGCATGGTGTTTCATAAATACACTAAGTTTGTGTGCTATTATGCCGTTTAACGCTGATGTCTGACGCTGATATTCACACCGTAAATTATCAAATGATACCGCTTTTCCTTTGTGCTAGTTCAGACTAGCAAGGAAGATTATTTTATTCACAAACCAATGACCATGCACATGAGGTGACGAGAGGGAGGCGTAAACAACCGATATTGGGTTGCAAGCAAAGTTACTTTTGTTTATTTGAGCAAAATCTTAATTTGTTTAAATAATGGTTCTCATTTAGGGAGCTTTTAAAAAAATATTGATGCAAAGGTCTCACCATAGTCTAAATAAAATAAAAATATCTGGGGGCAGGGCCAGGGCCTCCTAGGAAAACAGCAAGAGTGGAGAACATCTGCTCTGAAGTACAAACAAGTGGCACTATTAAAAACACTCATTGGTTAAATAATTGGGAAACATATTTATGGTTCAAATAGTTTAGGGCAGTTACATAACTAAAGGGAGTTGAGGAGGTAAAAAGTACTTTTAAAAAAGTGATACTGGAATATTTGTCATATTAACAGTCTCTTTTGCATAGTCTTCAACTTTCAAATCTTCACTAGGAAATATTGTTGCTGAATTATTCTATTGCTCTATGAACCCATGAAACTAAAGATTTTTTGAAAATTAAAATAATTTTTAATTTTGGACTGAGTTGACTATAGGTTTATTGAATCATTTTATCTTATTTAAATTTACATTTAAATTTAAATGTAAGAGAGTTTAAACTCTCATTGGAGAGTTTATGGAGGACTATATATATTTTAATTGACTTTTTCCCATCCCTGTATAATTGACAATCAAAAATTGTATATATATTTAGGTATAAAACTTGATGGTGTGATATACATATACATTGTGAAATAATCACCGCAGTGAAGTTAATTAACCTGTCACCTCACAGTTACCTTCTTTATTATTATTATTATTATTATTATTATTATTTTTGTTTGGAAAAACCGCTGTGAAAACATCCCACTTGAGTGCTTGTTCTTTAGTAGAATTGTAGCATAGTGCACTATGTGGGTGTTCTTAGATTGTGGGGATCTCGTTACCAGTGCAGGTCATAATCAGCAGGGCCCGAGGCTCTGCATTTCTAGCAAGCTCCCAGATGGGGCCAGAGCTACTGACAAGACACTATACAGTGTCTCTTCACGGATTTCGAAGCTCTGTTTCTTAGATACAGACACATTTAGGATTGCTATGTCTTCATGGTGGGTTGACCTCTTTATTAGTATTTAATAATTCCCTTTATCCTTGATAAAATTGATTCTTCTGATGTTTCTTTTTTGATAATAATGCAGCCACTCCAGATTTCTTTTTATTATATTTTTCATCCTTCTTATTTTTTATCTTTTTTACCTATCTATGCCTTTATATTTCTGTAATTTCTTATGTAACTCACTCTTGCTTTTTAATATAAGCAGATAACCTCTGTCTTTTAATTGGGATGTTCCGACCATGTATATTTCATGCAGTTATGAATATGTTTTGATTTAAATCTCCCATCTTACTAGTTTTCTATTTGTTCCATCTATGTTCCTTTTTTTTTCTTTTTCTGTTTGCTTTTGGATTGAGCATTGTTTCTGATCTCATTTTATCTCCAATATTAGCTTATTAGTTATAACTCATTCATTTTCCCTTCATTTTGATTTATGTCTTAGGGTAGCCAAGATGCCTTGACTGAACTTTAGACAGGTTTCTTCCTTAATATAAGCCCATGACTTGCCTTTTCTTAGAGCATATACTTTAATAAACTTGTAATTATAATTTTTTTCTCTGTGCCTTTAGGATGTCACTCTTTCTCAAGGACTGGGGAGCCATCCCTTTGAAATAAAATCATCAGGAAAGATAGGCCCCTATCTCCTCCTGGTCTCTCCAGGAGGGTAGGAGCCTACTTTTGATAAGTGACTGTTAGCAAACACAGATGGCTTAATCACACTGACAAATCTCCTCTGTAATGTCCTCCAGTACTTTTCCATTAGGTCAATCTAGCATTTAAAAATCCTCCTGCCTTTTGTTTCAGTAGAGTTGAATTCAATCTCTCTCCCTTATTGCAATAGTTTTAATTAAGTATTCCACGCTGTTTTTAACAAGTGTTCAGTGCAACTGTTCTTTTACAAGGGTTCACAATAAAACCTTTTGCTTATCGCAATATACTTTCAAATTATATAATTTCATGCACTAGAGCCTTACAATCCCTCCCTCTCATCCCTTCTTCCATTATTACACATTTTACTTTTACATGAGTTATAAGTCCCATAATGCATTGCGACTCTTTGTCTTAGTCAATTCATTTTTACAGTTATTAAAAATAAGAGAGAAATACTTTTTATTTTTACCTTACTTTTCCTATCTTTGTCACCCTTCATTTCTTTGTGTAGATCTAAGTTTAAATCTGCTATCATACTGCTTTTTTGATGATGATGAACGTTTCTGATGACGAACTTCTTTGGACACTCCTTGAAGAACATTTCTGCTAACATTTCCTAGCTTTCATTGTCCAGAAACATTTTTATCTCACCTAAATATCTTGTTGGGTATGAAATTCTGGGCTGTCAGGTTTTTTTAGGACTTTTTTTAACATATGGTTACCTATGAAAAACAACCTGTGATGACCAGATAACCTGTTTCTCTTTTCCAGTTCTCCAGGGAAGGCAGCTGGGTGCTTTCTGGTAACACCCAACACTCTCCCAGGTGAAAGGCTGAGCACAGCTGACTTCTGGTCTCTTCCAGATCTTTCAGGGGTCCGGGGGGCATCAGACATCCTCTGGGTCAACCCCTGCAAAACCTTACAAAAACACTGTGGTGAAAATTCTAGGAGCGTTTCTTAAAACACGAAAGAATAATCTAGGCCAGTGAAGCGTTAACAAAGGTTTCAATTCCAGGTCTCTAATAAAAGTTAAAACTTTAGTCTATGACCATGCCCCCCTGAACACACCTGATCCCGTCTGATCTTGGAAACTAAGCAGGGTTGGGCCTGGTTAGTACTTGGATGGGAGACTACCTAGGAAGACCAGGTGCTGTAGGCATTACAAAAAAAAGTTAAAGCTTTATAGTTTATCTGGCTTTTTCTCACTGTTAGAATGGGGACAACTTTTTACATTTTATGTGGAAGCAGAATATAAGATTTTTCTAATTTCCTAAAATAAAATCTCCTTGTTACAAGTCATCAGTCTCTCTGTTTTTCCTGAAGGTTAGAATCTTTATTTAAGCAATAAGAAAATAATTCACTCTGTAAAGTGCTTAGCTTTCGAGATATTAGCAACTTAGTTTGTATACACATAGATATTTTTCTTAAACCAATTATATTCATTTCCTATGAGTGCTATAACCAATTAGCACAAACTTGGTGACTTAGGAATGTATTCTTTCACAATTCTGGAGGCCAGAATTCTGGAGTCCAAAGTCAAGGTGCCCACAGGGCTGTAGTCTCTCTGGAAGCTGGAGGGGACAATCCTTCCTTTCCCAGCTTCTGGCAGCTGCTGGAATTCCTCGGCTTCTGGTCACCTAACTCCATTCCCTGCCTTTTTCACATCACCTTCTCCTCCGTGTGCTGTTAAATCTCCCTCGGTCTTTCTCTTACGATGATATTTGTGATGCTACTTAGGGCCTACCCAGATAATTCAGGATCTCCTTATCTCACATTCACAAAGACCCTTTATCCTTATAAAATAACATTTACAGTTTCCAGTATCTTTTTATCTGGTATGGATAGAGGACTCGATGTCTTTGGGTGGCTATTATTTAGCCTACTACCCCAATATTATTTCAATTTTTCTGTATGCAAACTTTTTTTTGAAAAACACTGTTCTGTGGGTTAGTAGAAAATTAAGGAGGCATTACATAGCTGAAAGGAATGCTGGCATGTGGAGTTCTTTGATTTGGGTTTTTAATTAATAATAATCATTATAATAAAGCTAGTACTTACTGAATATTTATGGTGTGCCAGGCCTGAGATAACTTCTTTCAAGTCTTGCTACTGAAAGGATGGTCTGAGGACCAGCAGCAATGAAATACATACCTCCTCAGTCAGAATCTACATTTTACCAAGATTCCTACTGCCTTGCCTGAATATTAAAATTCAACAAAGTTCTATTCAGACCTAACTTAATTAACCCTCATAAATATCCTATAATGCAGCTATTATTGTTAGCACCTAGTATTTTACAGATGAAGAACACAAGGCTTAGAGGGTTCAGGTAACTTGCTCAAAGCCAGTTAATTAGCGAGAGTGGATCCTATCATCCATCTATCATTCAGGAAGTACTAGCTTTTATTATATTTTATTACAGAAGGTGTGTGAATCATAAAAGGGGTTCTATGTAAAGTAACCTCACAGGGTGGCCTGAGCATAAATCCCTAACTGGGCAGGTCGTGGTCAGTGGTAATGCTCCAGGCATACTGCTTCTTTACTAAAAGGCTTGTCATTGCCGTAAGCAGGCCCTGTCTGTTGTTTCTGTGCATCCAGGTTAATGCACCTTCGAAATGTCCTTTCAGAACCCTCTTTCTGGTACCCGATCACCCTTTCAGACTCCTCGACAGAGCACAGAATCTTAACTACCCTGTAACCTGATCTCCACATGACCGCCCCCAGAAGAGCATGCGTAGTCTTAAACTATCCTGTCATCCAATTCTGAGATGCCTTCTGTCACCTTCACGTGATCTTCCTCACGTTCCCTTCTTAATCTCAAATGCACAGAAAGAAACTTTGAACTGTTATTCTCCCAAGTATTTTTCTCTGTTGAGATCTTGCTTCCAGGAATAATCTCCGTTTGGCTCACATACCTTTTTATAAAAATTCTCTGCAGGTTTGGGTGTTCTTACTCAACAGGCACCAATAACCATCCACGATGTCCTCTTCAAACAGCAAATAACGGATGTCGATTTCTTGGGAACACAAGGAAACCTACGTTCCAGCAATCCTATAAGTCCCATGAGTTTGTGGTGTGTTCCAAGCTAGCCAGTTACTCACTGTCAGCCCTGAGACTTCCTATGGGACTTCCTAAAACAGCATTTCTGAATAATACCATCCTAGGTAAATTATGTAGACTTATTAAAAGTTATCAGTTGGTCAATTGCTCGAATATGGTTAATGAAATGACTCTTATTTTGCAGAAGATAAAAAAGTGCCAGTTAGAACCGGAAGATGATTGTAACCCCTGCCATCTGCCTCCTATTCATTTGCATAGATGACAAACCTGACAGGCAGACAGTGCATTGCAAGAGTAGAGACCTGTTTACGGTCTGCGAAAGAGGTTACAAGACTCGGTGGTACTGTCTCTTTATAACTTTAAGTTTACTGATTTAAATTAATAATTTATTAGGAAGCGATATTAGGTGTGGTGCATCTAGGTGACATGATTCACTCTACTGAGCTACAGAAATTGCAGCTCAAACCTCCTTCCATTCTAATGACGGTCATGAATTCTCCCTGTTAAGTTAATTAACAACAAAACTACTCTGTTTAAAGGAAATATTTATAAATAATTATCAAACCTTGTTTGTAAAGATTTTGTTTTAAGCCTATTTTATAGGTCGAGGATAACAGTAGGAAATAAAAAATGATATTTGCCAAATTAGTTTATAAGTGTTTTACCCACAGTGTCTCACCAGAACAATGCTGTGAGGTAAAAAGTACCATCTTCCTTTTACCTATAAGAAAAACTGAGGCTTAAAAATGTTCGTTGGGCCAGCACCAAGGCTACACAGCCGTAAGTGGTGTCGCGTGCCTGGCTGCAGCATGTGGCCATCCCTCGAGGTGTCCTGGTTTCTGGTCACTGTCCCCTGCATTAATCTTCACCAGTCTTTACCAGCTCATCCTGCAATTCAGCTGGGAGACAAACACTCCTATCAGTTGTTCCTTGACCTTCAGGGCCACTCAGGGTCAGGGGACTATGCTGCTCATTTCTCAGCTGTGCTTTCACTCTGCTCAATCTCAGCCAGAGGCTGCTCGTTAACTCTGTGAAACACAGTTTTGTATTCCAAGGAAAGGACGATGTTATAGTTAGTATTTCTAATTCGAGAAAAAAGGCTGTTCGTACAGCGTTAGGGAAAGAGGACAGCTGTAGTGGCACATGGCACTAAAAGTAGAAGTACCCTGACATCGTCCTGTATGTCAGTTACATCTCAACGGAAAAAAACAAACGAACAAAAAAACAAAACAAAAACCATGAGATTCTCTTCAAACAAAGACTTCTCTTTTAGGTCACTTCCCTCTTTTCTTCATTTGCATATATTTGATTACTGATTGCAGATTTCCTCAGATCTAAGATTTACAGTAACTTTATCAAAGAGTGTTTGTCTTTTCCACAAAAGTTCACGTTTAAAAAAAGGAGTACACAATTTTCAAAAAGATCTGGCGAGGTGAGAACGTCAGGTTGCTGCCAGGGTAGGTCTGAGGTTTTGCTGGATTGCGAAGTGCACCCGCTGAGTCTGGAAGCCTTTCCCACTGCCAAGATTCACACTGAAAGGTGGGAAAATGATCTTATAGTAGAAATCACAGTTGTATGTTCAACTTATTCCTAGTTCTCTAAGTATGCAAAAAATGCTGTGTGAATTAGATCACCCTTAAAGGAAGAACACACATTTATGTGAGGCAAGAAAGAAGCAGTAAAATCCATGTGCTCTGTTCGGACGTATTTTGAAGCCACGTAGTCACTTAAGAAAAAGCAATTAAGTCCAAGTTATTTTTCCATAAAGTTTTTAGGGTCATTTAGTATCATTTGGACAGTAATCATATTTTCCGTTTGTGAACTTATAAGTATATTTGTAATATAAATATATTTATAATAAAAATCTGGCTGGTTTTTCCTCACCTCTGAAGATTGAGTTAAAACTGGTTCAAACCCCATCTGAACTGCAATATGAAACCCCATCTTTCTTGTAGTTTATCAGCTGATTCCTGGGTGATATGGCTTAGTCAGCTCTGGCTTTTATTTCTCCATCTTCCTTCCATTTGACTACTTACGTTCAACACTTTCTTGTCCACCTCAGTGGTTCTTTTCCTTAATTTTCCCTAAACTCATCACATATGTTCATCATGTGCAGTAGAATTACGCTGAAGAGCTGGACAGTGTGGTGGGATAACAAAGCACAGCACATAATAGAAATTAAATTTGAACAGATATTTGTGCTATAAAACATTTTTAGCTACTTTTATACCCCACCTATTTTACTAGTTCTCATCTCTTTTCTTGCTCCCCACTCCCAACCCTCCAATCCCAATCAACTTCAGGCATTATTTATTTATTTTTTTGAATATATTTTCTCCTCCTTTTACTTTATTATGCATTTATTGGTGTGTTTAACGATGCCTGCATCTCTCTGAGGCTCTGTTTATTTTTCCTAATTCTTTCTTTCAGATTGATCTGTTTCCATCTGTTTCAATCTGTTTTTCAGATTTCATGATCTATATATTGATCTGTTTCCAAGTTTGCTGATTCTTTTCCGTCCGCTCAAATCTTCTTTTGCATTATGTTATGGGCTGAATCATGTAAAGACCTAAACCTTCCATACCCTGAAGTGTGATCTTATTTGGAAATAGGGTTGTTGCAGAAGTAATTAATTAAGATGAGGTCATGCTGGAGTGGGGTGGGGCCATAATCTAATATGACTGGTGTCCTTATGAAGAGAGGACATTGGAACATAGACATAGGAGGGACTGCCATGTGAAGATGAAGGCAGAGATTGAAGTGCTATAGAACTCAGGCACAGCAGAGATTTCAGCGAAGCAGCAGACACTAGAGAGAAGTGTGGGACATGTTTCTCCCTCATGAGGAACCAGCCCTGTCAGAACCTTGACCTCAGACTTCTAGCCTCTAGAACTGTGAGGCAGTCACCTCTATCATTTAAGCCACCCAGTTTGTGGCACCTTGTTATGGAAGCCGTAGCAAACTAATACACACTCTTTTAGTCTTTTTTTTTTTTTTTTTTAATTTCAGCTAGAAACTTTATCCCAGAATTAACTTACCAGTCCAGTCACAGGCAATATTAAACAACTGCTATTCAAGAAGTAGTAAGGGAGACAGAAGAGATAGATGAGAACTTTTTCCAATGGGCGTTCTTCCACTTGGATGTATGAAGAATGGAGAATACCTGAATGAAGCTGTTTTTAAAACTGAAAATGGCCAGAGAACAATGGAACCTTTCACAAATAGTAGGAAATGGCAGGGGCAAGATCGTGGTCAGAGCACGTTGGATGGCAGTAGTTGGTTGGGGTGAAATAAAGTCATTCCTTGAAACCCAGTTCAGCCTGGTGCACATTTCGGTGCCATTTGCATACCAGGTTGTGTTATTCTCGTCCATGTAAGGGAAGGACACACAGCCCCAAGTTGCTTCTAACTGTGAGCTCTAGTCCCTTTTTATTTATTTCTTTTCCTTCATTATTTATTTATGCTATTTATGCTCCCCCATCCCAGTGCTCCCACTAATTGCAGTGTTATTCAAGTTAACTTTCATAAATAAATTATTTCAGCAATCGATTAAGGATAAATTAGTTGACATAATTGTGCATCCATTTTGGTAAATACAGAATGTGACATTAAGTATTTTATGCTAACATAAGCTCTTGGTTTCTCCGATCATTAAAATTTTCTGAATAATAATAAATCACATCTTTCTCATTATCCTTAAATTTCCTTCAAACGCCATCAATTTCAATAGAGAATAATGAAGAGAAATAAAAACTGTTCTTATCTCGACTTCTGTATAAGATACAACAGAATCGAAAAGACAGACACTCACAGCCTCCTTTCTTAATGAAAGTATTTTTTCACTCCCATCAGTAGACCATTTTTTCCGCCTTAATTCTAAGGGACTTCCCCAAACAGCAAGATATAATATAGTCATTTAAAGAAATTCAACCCTTGAAAATTGGTAACTTCCTTCCATTTCATAATTCAAAGTAATTTTTTGGGCTCAAATACCATCCTAAGGCTAAAACAATCTATTTCAAAGATATGTTGTATAGGGAGGATTCTTGATCATTGTCTTCTTTTCTTTTACTTTCCCTCGTCTATTATTTCCTTATTTTTCCTGCTGTCCTCCTCCTCTCTGCAACACTATTCCCCTCCTCCTTCTTCACTCCTTCAACAGATTCATTCCATTCATCCTTACTGGATCCTTAGTTCCCAAGACACTGAAGAAAGAGTCTTTTTTCCTGAGAACTCTAGCAGAGCCCTTGTGCCTGGCTTGGCTCATCATATCCCCATGTATGTCACGTGGCCTGAAGGGTGTGGCTGTGATAGGACAAGGCTTGGTTTTGATACAGAAGTAGAGAGTGGGGATGGTGAGTCATAAGGGGTGCACATCAGGAAATTAGTTCCTGAAAGCATCAGAAATATGATCTTATTGAAATAAGGAGGGAATGGATGCCGGCAAGAAAGAACAATAAACTATCTCTATAGTTGCCCTGTGTGTGTGTGTGTGTGTGTGTGTGTGTGTGTACACCTAGGTGATAAAGTAAGAAAGTCCTTTCCAAATACAAGTGTATAATGTTTTTTTAAAAATGGTTTTACAATTATATTCAAGGTGATAAGAATTTGTTTTTGGTATAAAGTAGAGATATCTTATGAAACTTTTTTTTTAAAGAACGATTTTTTTTAAAATAGTGTTTATCGAACAATTCACTGTTTCTCAATTGATTTTAATGGACTTCTTTTTTTTTTGAAGTCCAAACTGCCATATACACACACAGATTAAATAAAGAACTGATTGCTCCACAGTTTGCTACAATGCACTTTGTGTCACGAAACCTCCACAGCTTCTCTGAGCGGTCCCCTGGGTTGGCTTTCACAGACCTCAAGGGATCTGTGGATCCCAGTAGCCAAGAGCTCAGCTTCAGATCTTCTCTTTCTGCAGTCCACTGCCATGGCAGCGTTTGAATGACCAAGATATTTTGTATTTTAGATGTCGTTTTGTGTGTTTTTTTTAAATACATGGGGTATTTTTTTTTTAATTGTGAAGCACACACTAACACTCTTCAAATCAACTTAAAGTAGACACATGCATAAGATTTTAGGCCATCTCCAGCAAATATTACCAGTTAGGAAAAAAGATTCTTCTTTTAGGCATTTTAAGACATAAAAAATTAAATGAATTTGAAATAAAAATACTAGGTAGCTATTGTATGATGGAACCAACACTGGATCTGAAATCAGAACGTTCTTACTCACCTGCTTGACCTTGGCCTGATTGCTCTACTTCTAAGCATTGGTTTCAGCATATATAAAGTAAGGGTAATGCTGTGACTTGCAAGGTTATTTTGAAGATTAAATGGGACTTATTAAATATCCATTATCAATCTGGCAGCATGCTAACATTGCTGAGTCTATGCTTAATTAGTTGTAACTCATCTTTAAAGCCACAAAATTACCCTCACATATCGCCGTAGCCAAACTCTCTCAATGTAGGAAATAACCTAGTATCGCTTATTCATCTTAATAAAACGTCCCTTACATCTGTTCTTAGCACTATCTATGGTGCTACTCAAATCCAAGTCCATGAATTCCAGGAATTAATGGGAGACGAATAAGTTGACAAAACTGTTACTGCCTGGCTCCTAGTAGCAGCTATTCAAATGTACGCTGTTTTAAAATGTAATCAAGACAACTGAAGCAGGTGTTGAAAAATGTGATGTATGGTCAGCAATAAATATTTTGGCTGTACACCCAATGGAGAATTAGTTTTAAAGCTTAACAGAGTTATGTATCTATAGGGTTCATGCAAATGGATTTATTTCCATTAATCTAGTATGTAGCTGTTTTGAGACAAGCTTTCTTCTGCCACAACTATCCTCTCCCCCTGAAGAGCGTTCACAACCCCATTTGAATGACAGCAATATTCCTGCAGTTTTTGATGGTGACTGGTCAGAGGTGGCCTCACTCTAGGGCCCTTCATTGGAGATGTTGTTTCAGCAGCAGTTAGGTGTTTGAATGAAACATACACACGTTAACATTTTCAAGGCAAAATTACACACGTGGGAACTTTTATATTTTTAAATGCCGCTTGGATATGAATGTGAGCTTGGTATTTTTAGATCTCTTTTGTGGGAGACAGACTCAATCATGGCTCTTGGGATCCTTGCCTCCTGGCATTCTCTTGAGTCGGGGCAGGGCTTGTGACTTGATTCTAACCAATAGAATATAGCAAAAGAGGCAGGGTCTTTGTGATTACATGTACATGATGCTGTGGGGATGTTACAGAAAGTGTAGCCCTGTCTCTTTCTTTGGTTTTGAAGAAGGGGGAGTCACGTTGGGGAAGCCCAGGTGGCAGGGAACCATAGTTAGGAGCTGGGGACAGGCTCTGTCCTATAAACAGCGAGAAGACGAGGTCCTTGTCCTGCAGCCACCGAGAAATGAATCCTATAAGAGAAAGAGCTTAGAGGCAGGTCCCTTCCCATCTGAACTTCTGATGCGACCACAGCCCCAGCCAACATCTTAGTTTCAGCCTTGGGAGACCCTGAGACAGATACCCCAGCTAAGCCATGCTTGGACTCTTGACTCACAGAAGCTACAAATACCAACTACAGAAATTAGACATAATTAATAGCTGCTCTCAAGAAATAAATAACACACCAACATTTAAGGGCCAATAATACAGTAGAAACTGTCTGGAGCACTGGCCTGGGATTCAGGTTCTGGGTTCTAGGGCAATGCTGGCATTTTTTGTCATTCTAGTTCTGGGTGATTCCCCCTTTCTCTGTAGAATTTAAAATTTCAATGTTTAAACTAAATAGCTCCATTATAGCTATAAATTTATTAAGGGTTTTAGAATTATAGCTATAAGAGTTATAGTTTGAATATCTCTAGTTAACTATTAAATACACCTCTTGTTTATTTTGGAATTCCTGGTGCTCATAAATGCTTGGTTGGGATTAGTAGGGCTCTTATTTGATGACTGAAGAGAGCATATTAACTTCTCATTGGAAACCAGCTGATTAATTTATTTTTTTCATCTATCTGTTTTGTTAAGCTGGGGAATCTACCAGCAGGAATATGAAAATTTAGATACAGTGTACTAAGTATAAATAGATTTTCTCAGTTCATTGCCATATTAAATAAAAATGATACCTTTTCTTTCCATGCTGAAAAATTTGAAATGTTTTGTGTTTATATATTCCCTGTCCACAAAAAAGAGAAAAAAATAACAAAATTAATTTGGAATATACAAGGAAATTAAAAGTTAATTCGTTAATCTCATCTATTTTATTCCTTAAAAAGATATTTCATACATCAAAATTAGAATAGGGAATCTTTATTGTCTTGTGTGGTGAATTTTTGTAAAAATCCTATCCAGTAGGTGTCATCAAATCAACCTCAAAAACAACCATGGAGGCTTCTCATATTAGCTTCATAACCACTTCTAGGTGCATTATAAGAAGTTTTCTTTCTACAGAGCAAGATTTTACTTCACTGTATCTATAATTTAAAAAGAAAGAAGAGAAGAAAGAAAAAAACTCCATCCTGATTCACAAAAAGCTTCTCTCTACCCTTTTTTTTTTATCTTATGTAATAAAAAGTCCATTTTGAAATATCACATAGAAAACCAACACAGCCTCATGGTTTGGAGACCACAATAAAATGGTAGCATGGAAAGGAGACATCATGATGTCATTAAAAGATTTTAAGGGACATGTGGTCTTGTGTATCTCTATCTTTCACAGTTGAAGAGGCCCAGGTGGTAAAATTTTAGCTGGAAACTTTCTGAAATAAACAGCATAGCCCCATGTAAACATCATTTTGAAATATATAGGATGTGAGAGGAAAATAGACCCGATATGTAGAAAGGTAACCTACGGTGAAGTGC
>CM053501.1:97592595-97634221 GCA_028627145.1 Eidolon dupreanum
GCTGAGCGGTTGTACCGCCTTGTTGCTGAAAAACCACCTTACAGGATCTGGAAGAGTTTTATAAAATAAATCTCCTTTGGAAATGGGAAAATAAAAGCTTTAATAGAACGTGGGCAATCTGCTGAGTGTGAGAAAAGGAGTAGAGATGGAAAGATAAAGTGAGGGGGTACATTTGGCAATATCAGCTACGGAGAGAAAGGAAAATAATGAAGAACAGATGAAAATTGCTCTGAATGTTACTGAAAACCTAAAATGAGGTAGATAATGATAATTTATAGCCAGGCCAACTGCCGGGGCTTTTTTTTTTTTTCTCGTCTGATAATTACTTGCAGCTCAAAAGCGGGAATGGGAAGAAAACAGATGGTGAGCTTTGCCCAGGGTTGGAAAATGGTAAGGCGGGCATGGCAGAAAGATGAGGTGGGTATGGTTGAATAGGTTGTAGAAATGATTGAAGAGGGCATCCGAGTTGGGGAAGGCCAGTGGAGCTAGAAGGAGGAGGATGGTACCTGGCTCGTGAAGGCAGGACATGCCCTAAAAGCCCAGTGTGTTCCTGGGGCGTGGACGCCACCTCCCCTCTCAACTGAAAGTAGAGCTGGGCTTGTCACATCACTTCTACCTCTGTCATGCATAAAGATTATGTTCAAGGACTCAAAGCGTTCTTTAACCCACAAGCTGTGGGGCCCGATGTAAATATGACCCAGGGCCAGGTTTGTGGTGCACACTGCCAGGTGCTCATGACGGGAGAGACACGCAGCTTGGCAATGTGAATGCTGGTGTGTGGCCGGGGGAGGGACGCTGCCTTGTCCATCAGATTCTAGAGGCGTGGCCTCGACACTGGTTCTTGTCATCCCATCTCTCCTTTCCGTTCACGTAATTCAGGCAACAGCAAAACAGAGACGTCGGGAGTTGGGAGTTTGGGCTCTGGAGTCCATCGTCTGAGATCAAATCCCAGGCCAGTCCTATCTAGTTGTGGGATCTAGAAGAGTAAGGTTCTTAACCGCTCTCCAATGTTCCCATCTGTGAAATGGGGTTGATGCCAGCACACAGGACTGTTAGGAGAATAGATGAGACACGTGTAATATCTTTCCTAGAATGGAGTCTAGCATATAAAACACAATTAGCTGTGATGATGATGGCGACGGTGGTGATAATCAATTGATTCTATAACTACAAGAAGTCAATGAAACTGCATAAGGAATTCACGCACTGTTTTCCTGAGGTGGAATGAGTGAGACTTGTATACCCTGAACACAAACAGGGTACAATAAGGATTAAAATGATAAACCATACAATTCTTTTATGAGCATCAATTAAATGTCTCGTCTAAGGCTTTCCACAAATATAAACTTCCAAGAGACATATAAATTGTCTGATGGCCTTTAAAAAAATTCAGCTAAAAAATATTGTCTCGTAATTCAAATTACTACAGTTTCATTGTAAAAAAATTAAGAAGCAAATAAAGCAAAAATTTGAAAATAAAAATAGCAGTAGTCCCACTATCCACATATAATGAAGAATAGCTACAAATAACCAAGGATATCTTGACCCTTATGAGCCCGGCTCCATGTATTTGTATCTATCGCTTCCAATTTAAAGAGATTTGTTGCAGGTATAAAAATGCCTAGAAATCCAGGCCAGGGTAACTAGAGAGAAACACATGCCGTTGATCATTCTCATTAAGAATTCTGTACTTTTCTGATATTAACTCCTTGAATTGGTTGTGCCACCTCACCAGTTTCCTCATTAAGGAGTTAAATAAAATCTCTAACACGTGTTTATTTTTATATCTGTGTGAGAGTCATCATTGTGTCATTTTCTCTTTCTTTTTGAAAATTATCTTTCGGCCAGGTTATTTTTCTCTGCAGGGACAATCCAACGTGTTTGTCTTCTGTGTGTCTCTTCTTGACACGGCAGGTGGGGGCAGAGGCAGACACTCCCCCTTCCTCAAAATTTCATTTTTAATTACATTATTCAAAAGTCACGGTTCCTTGACATTTGCAGCATGCAGCTAAAGGGCCTCTTGAGTTCCCCACAGTGCTGTACAATTTTCCTATTTTTTTTTTTTTTTGGTTGGTTTATTCGGCGGAAAATCAGGAGGATAATAAATGTCTTAGCATGGGCTGCCATAACAAGATGCCACGAACTGGAGGGTTTAAATGGAAAATGTTTACTTCTCACATTTTGAGAGGCTGCGCTGCAGGTGTGAGATCAGGGTTCCGGCGTGGTCAGGCTCTGGAGAGGGGCTTCTTCCTGGCTTGTAGATGGCACCTCTTCTCAGTAACCTCACAAGGCCGAGAGAGCTCTAGTCTCTTTGTCTTTAAAAGGGTACCAGTCTTATCCCAGAAGCCTCATCTCCTGATCTCATCCCAATCCAATCACCTCCCAAAGACCCTACTTCCAAACACTACCACCTGGGGATTAGGGCCTCAAGTATGAATTCTGGGGGACACATTCAGTGAGGAAGTTAAATGTATCTATTTGGTGCATATCTCATTCTTAAAGATCTCTGTAAGTAGAAACTTAAATTTCTCCTTTGATATGGGAATAGTGTAGGAGACTTTTGTTTGTATTATATTCATTTTCTTTATTATTTTTATCTTTTGAATTTTCATATGCTTTTGTTTTTAAATTACTGATAATGCATCATGAGTTAGAAAAGGTTCTGCAGGTGGGAATTATTGTGAATTTCTTTACAATCACAAATACTGTCATTTTAAGTAAGTATTTTTTAGCCAGATGAAAACACATATTTCTTCGATAGGTTATAAAATATACTGTTATATATTTGAAGCATTTGATAATATTTCTCAAATGTCCCATCTTTACCTTAACAATTTAATCATTCCATATAATTCAGAGTTCAGCTTTCTCTCTCTTTCTTTTCTTTTTTTGAGAGAGAGATTTTATTTATTCATTCATTCATTCATTCACTCATTCATTCATAGATATTTATTTAAGGGATTGGCTTACATGATTGCAGAGTTGGCAAGTCTGAAATTCAGGTAGGAGTTATGTTGCATTCTTTAGTCCAAAATCTGCAGGGTGGGCTAGGAGGTTGGGAACTCAAGCAGGATTTCTATGTCACAGTTCTGAGTCAGAATTCCTTCTTGGGAATCCCCCTTCTTCAGTTTTTTCACTTAAGGCCTTTGATCAATTAGACGAGGCTGCCTGCCTTACTTAATGTAAATCACTGCAACGAATTCCCTTCACAGCAACATCTAGACTAGTGCTCGACTGAACACTGAGGCACCATGGCCGAGCCAAGGTGATGCATAAAATTAACCATCGTGCTCCTCTGACTAAGAGAGAACCTCTTGTGAAATGTTTTCCGGCTACTCTGTCTTCCACATATCAAGAGAAACATGTCAAGACTTTATAATTATTTTTTATTTTACTGTTTTTATGAACATTATCCTATGGCGTTTGTTGTGGGTATGGCTCACCACTGCTTCTTCGGCCACTGTTCTGTGATATTAGCAAGTGAGCTGTGGTTCCCTTGGAAGCTGTAAATATTTTTTCTCTCTCCTCTTCTCACACCTGTGCTTCACCTTGTGGCCTCCTCAGCAATCCAGGTAACGACTGGGAAAAATCGAGGCTTTGTTTGACTTCTGGTCCAGCTTCACCGGGAATTTTGCTCTGAGAGTGTATTAGGCATGGATCACTCTTAATGTGGTTTTCGCTCTTACTTTTACTATTGCTCATCATTAGCCTCCCCCAAAAAATCAAATAAGAGGAGCATTCTTAGTTTCCTGGGATTAGATATCAAATACTGCCAAACTGAACCCAGATTCCCAGGAACCCATCCTATTTCCTGACTCCACATACATCCTTTACATGTTTAACTGAATACGTTCTCTTTCTTTTTAACTGTTTTGTGCAGAAAGCCCTTAGTGCAGTACCTGAAGCATATTTGTTACTTAGTCAATTTTTTATAATTATTACTTTTTCCTTAAGCACAAGAAATATTAGAGAACCTTTTAGCCCTTAAAACAATTATAACCTACCATATCCCTTCAAATAATCAGTGTGTGTTAGAGTCTAGGCTATTCAGCTTCTCAGATGTTTCTGGTCACCTGAGTGTCAACCACAGGTAGAAGAAAATCACTTAGGCAAGAGCCTTCCTGGACAGGACTAGGATTATACACCTTTATGAGTCTTTTCGATTGTCACTGTGCTTTCTTTGCCCTTTTGATTGGCCAATGTTAGACAATCCACAACTTACCACTTAGAGTTCTTGCATGTTAAACTAATCAACAGAGCTCAAGTTCCTTTGATGATGCTAAGCAGGTTTAAGCAAGAAAATAAAATATCTCTCTAAAATGTGACACAGGTGCAATTAAATAAAAAGGTTCTGAAATCCATAAATGACTGTTTCATGGATCTCAAACATTTATAAGTTTGCAAACAACAATAATGAAAATTATGATGCTTGATACTGATATAAAATATCATTAACATTTTGTTCTGATTCTCATAATATCCTTGTAACTATTGAAAGATGTATCATACACTTCCATTTTTATGAATGTTATCCCACGGTATTTTGTGTGGTAGTGGTTCCTCTCTGCTACATTTATAAGTAAATGATGAAAAACAAGGAGAAATGCCTTTTAAAGTACTGAAATTAAAAGGAATAATAACAAAAGTGTAAATCTGATTTGCTGTGTCTCTTCACTGATGGAATAAAGCTAGATTCAAAGTTGAACAATTAGTTTTGATCATTGTAGCGCCATCATTTTCAAATGAGTTAGAAATAAAATGATTTCAAAATTTCTCAGAGAATGACAGATAATACACTAAATGCAACTTGTATTTAAACTAAAATATAAAGTTTGTTTAAGTAAAAATTTTATAGCCTGAGCCAATTGGACCACACTCACAAAATAAGTTATAGTTTTCACGTGGGATTTAATCAGAACACCAAAGCTATAAGGTATCAAATACTATCAAGATTTGATTTACTGGTGGTGAGACATAATGTCAATAATGATATTTTATAGTACTATGAAACATGCAAAGTCTTTCTTTTTTTTTTTCCTCACCCTTTTATTTGAAATCTCAAATCAGGTGCCTCTTGAGCGAAGATCTTGCGGTAATATATCATCCGTAATAGCCTCATATATTTTGTTTCATCCTGGGACCCCTCATTTCAATACAAATTTCAGGCTTGGCATGTTTATATAGGACAGTACATCATGGTAGCCAGAGGCACAGATGCTGGTGCCAAAGGCCCTGCGCCTGAACTTTAGCTTTGTCCTAGATGACTGTGGGCAGGTAACCCAATCTGTTTCCTCACCTGTACCAGGAAGATGGGCTCATCATAGCGGTCAGGGTTGAGCGAGGGGATACGTATGAGTCGGTTGGAGCCCCGCCCCCCACTGGAGCAGCCATGAGGCAGCAGCCTCAGCCCTCTTGCCCTTGTTTTGCATAGAGAAGCCCGCACGGGAAGAGATAGAGATGGGTTTTCAAAGTGCCTGCTTCTATTCCTGTTTGGAAAGTTAGCGCTTCATTGTGAAACCGAGAAAGGGGCTGAATAGTGCAACAAAGAACAATAAAAATTAAAAGAACTGTGCTGAAGTTTAAGTTATTTTCAAGAGTCACTTTTTTTTTTTTTTCAGAAGGCCTTCTCCCTTGTTTACTTCTGGAATGATTTGGATTGTTATAGCCTCAGGGGACATAAAATTACAAAGGACCTAATATTTAAATAGGCTAGCAAAAAAGAAAGCACCTTTTCATTTTCTATCTATGATATCAAAAGACCTTCCTAAACGACGGATTATTCCTGCAATGACAAGAGAATTTAATACACATTAAATAAAGGGCATTTAATTTTATTCTTCATGTGGTGGCTACTAGCTGATGTTGGTCATAAAATATGCACACTCATCTTTTTTTAAAAATATCAATTCAGGTATATAACACTGAGTGTTTGGGACTGAATGTTTGTGTCCCCTCAAAATGTGTATGTTGAAATCCTAACCCCCAATGTGATGGTGTTAGGAGGTTGAGATTTCAGTTGGTGATTATGAGGGTAGAGCCCTCATGAACAGGATTAGTGCCCTTATAAAAGAGACCTTGCCCCTTCCGCAATGTGAAAATATTCTCAGAACACTTACATTAGCCAACGGTTGGGCAAAATTATCTTGTTGCCCCTGCTTAGCATCATGAGAGTATTGTACTGCATATGGTTAGCATGGGTAGAGATCAAAATTCAAAATCTGAATTATGGTTTCTACTGAATGCATATCACTTTCGCACCATTGTGAAGTCAAAGAATCATAAGTAAGGGTCTGTCTGTGTACCTCTGCAGACCCATACTCTCTTCTGGGCTCCAATAAATATCCCTAGTGACTATCTAATCTTATAACTTTGCTACTTCTCTGTTTCAAGTGGCCTTGTATATGCCAGCATCCATCTTCTTTTTCTGCTGATATTAGCTTTGGTGTAGCTGTTTCCTACCAGAATGCTTTTTTTCTTCACTTCCTCCTTCTCCTTTCCTAACTGTGTGCAAGGAGCCCCTGTTCTTCTCCCTCAGACTCTTACACCAGTCCCTGCCTTAGTGCCCATTTTGACTTTGAACTACATAGGGCTTTCTACTTACCTATGCCAAGCATAACCATCTCACCCCGTCAATTAGCTGGAAGCCCAGGTCAGCGAAGACCATATACGTACGACCATTTTGCCACATGCTTAGTAATCATTACTGGTAAAGCTAAATTTCATCCAGGCCATCTCAAATGATGGTATAAAGGAAACCACTGTTAATCAGGGTACGTTTAGCCTGTGATCAATCTATTAACCACAACCAATCTTTTGATTTTAACCATCTAACCAACCACCTACCTAACCTTTCTCCTTAGATGTCTGAATGGCATTGAAACCCCTCAATTGACCCCTTGACTAAGAAATTACTTGACAGTTGCTTTCATATTTATATTTACCTTAAAATTTTACTTTCTTGAGTCATTACTTCATATCTAATTGTTTTATTGGAATACAGCTCCATGAGGACAGAAAAAAATGACTGTTTTGTTCACTATTGTGTCAAACATATATATTGAAACTAAAGAAGGAAAGAAGAAAAAAATGAAAATTCTATAGTCTAATGCTAAAGTTTTAAAGGCTGTTAGTCCCCTTAGCTGTATGATTTGATGTCTCTTTATAGATTGCACAAATATTTCCAAACAAAATTGCTTTTAAAATTTAACATGAAGAGCAATTTCCATTTCAAAATGTGCCAGTTATTGAAAATGTCTTCAGTGGTATTACGAATGGTCTTAAATCTTCTCCAAATGTGCTAGGTACTTACTAATAGGTGTCTATGACTGTGTCCTAAAAATTGCTTATCTAGTTATCTCTAAACAAAAAGGAAAAAAAAAGAAGCTCAAAGTAGTAATCATCACGCTGTGTGAAAAATAAGAAGAGCAAATAGCTCTATAAAACAATATTTTTAAAAGAATCTTTTTTGTTTGTTTGGTCTGCTTTGGTTTAATGTCCCAGAACCTTTGCAGTGTGAATGAAAAAGAAACTGTAATAGTGAGTAAAGTTGGGTAAAATGACTTCAGGACCAAACCACAAATGAAGAAAAAGAAAAGGAGATGGGAGAGGTCCATTTACATACTGAGCAGAAAACATGCACAGAAATAAAAGTCTCCTTCTGGCCTCAGATGAGACAGGATCCTCAGACAGAAGGCTCTCCCGGGTCTGTCTGAAACCCCTTCCGGTTGTCACTGTCCAGGCCTGGGCATCAGCCACGAGCTCGTGCCCCTCCGCCAGGGCCCGTCCTTCCTGTGAGGTGTCGCAGGTACCTCCTCCCGCTGCGGCTCTCTCATTCTGAGTGGGGAACGCTTTCAAACACCAGATTTGAAAGCCTCACCCCTTAGACAGTTCTGCTTCTAGAGCGATGGCCCAGCATTTTGTTTCTATCTTATTCTGTCCGTCGGGCTCCTTACGTGTTTCAGGTGGATCCACCCAGCTGAGCCTGCTACGGAAAACACGGCTCTACCCCCAGCCCCTGAGAGGAGCTGGGTACGCGTAGGTTTTATTCGTCCGATCGTGTCCATAGAGACTTAAACTATTTAGTGCACTCGGTGTTTCTCGTGGATTAGAAACATCTCTCTCCGCTCCTTTTCCAGGGCGGGACTGGCCCTTTCTCCCCCCTTCCCGTGAGCCCTGCCCCTCCCTCACTCCATAGATCTCAGACATTTGAACTTTACTAAGCAGACTGATCACACCGGTTCAGATTTTGTCCAGCACACTTGTCTAAGCATCTCGTTGGGACCGCCCCGCCTTTTCTAATAGCTCTTACCACCAATAATTTTCCAATTAATTTCCCTCTTGGACCAGCAGCCCTCACGGTCTGACAGCTCTGATCAGGGCATTTCTGCTTTTCAGGGCATCGCTTTTCCTCGAGTCCAGGTTTTCCTGCTTTTAAATGTATTTTAATTTTCTGATTAGGAAGGACATTAACTATCACTTTCTGTCGAGGGTCAGGTAGAGAGTGTGACGCTGAGGGCCGATGTGGATAATTCTCTCCCGGTCTTCCTGCATCATCCTCCTATAACTCTGCTTCCAGATCTGGTTATAACTGTCTCTCAGTCACGGTCTGGTCAGTGGGAAGACAGCGACCACTGTAGACTTTTCGACAGAGGGAGTTGAATTCACGGAATTCGTCCTTGGGTAACAGAAGATCTGAGAAGCCGGCCAGGGGTGGTCGATGCAACTAAAAGATTAGCAACCGCAGATAACTGTGCTTACCCACGTGGCTGGAGAGATCATGGGAGGCGGGAGTGTTATTAGAACCCAGGGTCACCTTCAGGGACGTGGTGGCATCTGGGGTGGCAGGGAAGAGACAGCCACGGCTGTGCGTGCTGCATGCAGCAGAGCAAGAGAGGGAGCAGGGCCCTGGCTCGTCCCCAACACCTTCTTCTCTCCTGCCGCCTGCCAGTCTCTTGCCAATGCCTCTCACCGGTTGAACCCATGTGGGATCCAGGTGACAAGAGAGCCTTGGAAAGGAAACTCCTCAGAGGAAGAGGGGAGAACACATTCAAAAGCAGAAGCCACGTGACTGGCACAGTTTCTGTACAAGAATAATCTCATACAATGTTTGAAGTCTCTCTTTTCTATCCAAACAATAGTTACTCTCCATATCAAGGTACCTGATTACATACCGTGATCTGGTAAATGAGAGACTAGAGAGTAATAAAACTGAAAAGTAACTGAGTTGAAGCCAAAGAATAAAATCTATATAGAACTTATTACTCCTTCTTCATTCTGCCTAACAAAGATCCATGCCCCTCCTCTCCCTCCTTCAGCGGTCATTCTCGTTAGTGACCCTCTCATTATCCTGCAGCAAGGTGAATGGATGAGGACCATGGGAGGGGATGTGTGAGGCAGCCATAGTTTTTAACTTCCGGACGGGACCCCTGTAGGAGACTCGAGGCAAAGCAGGAAAGAACAGACTACTGTCTTGGGCAGCTGGGGGCGGGAGGTGAGTCTGGTGTAGTGTTCTCCAGCGCCGTCTCCCTGCTTTTGCCCTGTGAAATGAGAGCTACGTGTGGGAGCCCCAGCTAACCACAGAAACCAGAATGGGACCCTCAGGATGTTTGCATTGGAACTCACAAATGGCGCCAAAGAGCGTCCCGCTGCAGATGGGACCAGACACATGTAGATGATGCCGACCCCAGGAAGAGCTGTGACGAGCTGTCACACATTGTAGCAGCAGCTGTGTTTGATGCAGTTACTTCTTCTGACCCAGTGTGACGATGCTGTGTCAGTGTTTGTTCCATGCTAGTGCCCCATCTCCATTTCTCCTTCCTTGCCTGACTTCCTGTCTTCGACCCATTCCAGTTTGGTTCTGGTCAATCCCCTCTCTGAGAAAGTCCTCTCAATACAACCCGCTCGCTGCCCAATCCAGGGCCAACTCTCTCAGTTACTTCCCCTGTCTATTTAGTAGCATTGAATGCTGCTGAGCCCATTCTTCCTCTTTAAAACTTTCCATGTTTCATTCAAGATACACATTTTTTCCCCTCCTAACTTTTGACTGTTCTTTCTCGTTTTCTCTCTCTAATTCCCTTTACATTCTAAGTACCTGTGCTCCCAGCAATTCCAAATTCGAGCTTCTTGTCTCTCGTCAATCCACCCTCCTCTTCCCAGCAGGTGCTCCCTGGGCCTTCTCATGCTTCGCACTCACAGCTGCACTGTCCAGACACTCACGTCTCCTTTTTTAGCGTGGAAGGATCTCCCACACTTCCAGCGTGACTTCTCCATTCGTCTGCAGACCATATCCCCTTGGATGTTTTGCTTCTCATTCAGCATGTCCCAAACCAGTTGATTTTCTCTTCGCAAACCAACTCCTATCGCAGTTAACGGTAGCGTGTTAACTAGAACATCTGTTAGTATATCTGACCTCCTCCAGGTCGAATTAGCAACTGTCATCTGCGCTTCTGTAACGTTAAATACATGGCTCTCCTAACACTGGCAGTGAGTTATTATTTGTCTCTTCTACTAGACTGTGAGTTCCTTGGGAGCAGAAACTGTATCTCTGAATCTCCAGGGCCCAAGTCACTGCACAGCTGATTCTCATCATCCATTTCCTCCTCAAATATCCCCATCCTCCTCCAAAAGAGAATTATGTAATTTGTACAAAGACTTACATGTTTGGAGAATTCCTGTTATCTTTTGTTTTCTTAAAGGTATTTAGAACAATTGTTTATATTTGCTAATTCCTTTTAGAGAGTTTGGAGATAGCTATTTTATCTCCAGATGCCTGAGGGTGTAAATTCCAGCCACTTGGGAAATGTGCATATTCTGAGCCACAGAAATCAATTGGGCTAGACAATGAAGTTCCTTGTGATGGGAATTCTACTTGTCGCCTACACTAGATTTATTTTTATAAGGTGGAAGAAGAAGAGAAGTAATAATCTTTGACAAGTTTTTGGTTGTATATTCCAGAGTTTCGTAGACCTTTGATTTTAGCCATATTTATATTTTTTGAGTAACATTTTGCTAGTATTTGTTAGTGCTTGAAAGAGGATATTTAATTCTAAAAATGTCCAAGGATATTTTATTATTTTAAAATTGATGAGTTTACATATATTTTGCTATTTCGCAAAGACCTGGCACATTTAATTTGAACATACTCAATTATATTTTAAGTTCAGAATTTGGGTGAATGAAATAAATCAAGTTTAGGTGAAATTTCCTAAATTCAATCGTAGCCTTGGTTTCTTAGAAAATAGAGTCTGAGGTGGAGATTTAAAGTCCTAATGTATTACTTGGAGGACACAACCCTCAGGCAATGAGAGCGAGGTAAAAGGTAAACACAGATGTGCAAGGCTGCATTACCAAGCCAGCTGCTGCGTCACAGAGCTGTGAAAAGACACAACAGGGACCCCACAGACGTGTCTATCTGCTCAGTGCTGTAAGGACAAAAAAGCCTAAATGGACAGAGCCATCTGTGGTGGGGTGTCTCCTGTTTGACTCCCTCTTGTAGCTTGTTGACTGCTGCTCAAACTACACTCCTCAGAGAGTTACTCCCTTGTACTTTTGGGCTACATCATTCAGCAATGCCTGTGGCCAGTAAAGATGTCAAAATTTGTGGGGGTGGCATTCTATTCATTTCCTTGTTTTGTACCAGCTATAATCCCCAATGGCTTAACCTAAGCCAGGCCATTTATATTCCAGAGGCAGAGGCAGGAGTCACACACACTTCACCCAAGACTGCTGGGCTAGGCTGTTGGTGGTAGCTAAAGGCAAAGGAGTGGTCGGCCCCTAGGAGGGTCCAGCAGGCAAGAGATGCACATATAACTCGAGGAAGTACATAAAATTAGTATCTAATCGAGTGCTGACTCAAAATTCTCTAAGTTACTAAGTTTAAAGAGAGAGAAGGGGATCAGATTGTTTCTGCACAGAAGTTGTATCAATCATGAACAAGTTGCCATGATTAAGTCATCACAGAGACTGTTTTGTTAAGATATAGTTGACATAAAACATATTCGTTTCAGGTATGCAACATAATGATTGGATATACGTGTATATTGTGAAATAATCACCACAACACCTAATTCCATCCATCACCACACATAGTTACATTTTTTTTTTATTGTGATAAGAACTGTTAAGATCTACTCTCTCAGCAACTTGCAAGTATGCAATACAATCTATTACCTATAGTCACTATCATCAGAGGTATTTTGACCTGGAAAAAGCATTGAAAGCTAACATGTCCTCATGATCCTTTTTGATGTTGTTGTTTGCTTAAACTCTGGGTATTACTTGCAGAAGAGAAGTCTGGGTTACCTTTTGGTGGGGATGACTCCATGAAACACCCTCTGTGACTCTTCTGATGGGACTTCCTACTCTGTTTTCCTTTTTCCCAGATGTTTTAAGAGAATCTAGGTATCTTGCCACCGGCTTATGCTATAATAAATATAGAAAACTGAAAAAATGAGTGATCCACAGTTTTCCAGTGATAAGTCACATAGGGAGGAACATTATTTTGAGGACTTCTGACTCTGCTACTTTGCTGAGCTTGAAGCATTATCTTCAGAGAAACGTATGTCCTGGCCCCAACTGCATTTCAGATTTTCTATTTGACTTTGGTTGGGAAACAGAGCCAAGAGGATGCTTTGTTCTTACTGGACATATTAGGAACAGCCAGACTGTGTATAATTCTCCACATGACCACACATAGTCAGCTGGTTCGGTTGGCACCTTCAGAAACAAGTAACAAAGGCTCTGGCTACAACCACTCATCCAGCCCAGTTCTCCACACTTGGGCTTTGGACCCTGAGCCCAGGCCTGACTAAGCCTGAGCCAGGGGATTGACACTATGAAGCTGAGGCTAGTCTCGGACTACCTAAGTCTATGTTTGAGAATTTTTTACCATGCCAGGGGCATCTCTCCCTCTTAAACTTGATTCATTCAATCCCTGAAGCTTTGTAATAAGCATCTTCCGATAGTTTGTTTTCTTTGAATTTTCCTCTTCAAATTGTGCTTCTCCTATTCTTTGACTGAAAGAAGTGGTATCTAGACCAGAGTCTAAAACAGGACTGGGAGTCCTCCATTTGCTGGGTGGCTTATGTCCCTCAGCTGGCTGCTCCTTGTCAGTTCCTACCCTATTATTGTCTTTCAGAAATTGCCTTTGGGAATGAATGTCCCATCTGGAATTCCAGATGATCATTTGTGAAGTGCAGTAGTTGCCTGGAGATGGTTGAAAGACATCTTATGGCATCCTGGAGTACTCAGAAATAGTCAATAAGTGAGAGTTCTTTTTATTTTTCTGATTTGTACAAGCTGTATTACTAGTGGCCTCAGCCATATGGCTTGAATTCTGAGATGTTCATCTTATCATTTTTAAAAGTCAATGCAGAGTAATACTTTCTCAATATCTTGCTGACAAAGGAGAAGGTTTGATACAGTAGCTTTCTTACCTTTCTTCCTGAAGAGATAAACTAACTCTACAAATTGTTGTCCAGCTTGACAGAAATCAATGAAATCTCCCACTAGAAATTCATGTTTCACCCAGCAGTGTGAAAAAGCAAATAAATAAAAGTCTATTCAATTCTGTAAGAGCTTTGCAAGCTCTGTCTTAAAATAAAAATAAAAATAGGATGGCTTCACTGATTTAAAATTTATTAGGATGTTTCAATTTAGGTTAATTCATGGTTTTATCATGCAGATTTCAGTTACTTCTACAGTGAATAGCTAAAAATTGTGCTATACTCAGTCTGGGTGGAAGAGCAAGTAGTTGGTTTTATTGGATTTTCCTCTAACATTAGACTAATTTTTGGCCTGTGCTTTGCTAAATATTATGGGGGAAATGAGGGTTTGTTATCTGCCTTGTAGGGGTTATATTCTAATGTGGGAGAGAAACTATGGAAGATATAAAGATGACTCATGCCATTATTTTATCAGGCTCGTACACTGTAGCTGTCGTGAATGGACATGGCGTTGTCCTATTTATTTGTTAATTTATTTCTCCCCAGATTTATTGAGATATAACTGACGTATTACATTGTATAAGTTTAAAGTATACAATGTGTTGATTCGATACACTTATGTATTGTGAAATGATGACATCCATAGCATTATCTAACTACTTCATCATATTGCATTATTACCATTTCTTTTTGCGGAGAGAACACTGAAGACCTACTCTCTTAGCGACTTTTAATATATAATATATCATGAACTATAATCCCCATACTGTACATTAAGTCCCCAGAATTTATTCATCTTGTAACTGGAGCTTTGCACCTTTCGACCAATATCTCCTCATTTCCCCCACCCCACAGGCCTAGGTAACCACGATTCTACTCTGTGTTTCCATGAGTCTGCTTTTTTAAGATTCCATATACAAGTGATATAGAGTATTTTTTCCCTCTGTCTGTCTTATTTTACATAGCAATGCCCCGAAGTTCATTCACGTTTTTGCAAATGGCAGGATTTCCTTCTTTCTCATGGCAGAATAATATTTCTTTGTATATATGTATCATGCCATCTTTATCCATTTGTCTGTTGACAGACATTTAGACTGTCGTCGTAGCTTTGATATTGTGAATAATGCTGCAGTGAGCATGGCGATGCAGATATCTATTTGAGATTCTGTTTTTGTTTCTTTTGGGTGTGTATGCAGAAGCAGTATTGCTGAATCATGCATTGTCCTAATTTAGATCTAGAAGGATTCTCCAGTGCTTTTCACTCACTTGACTAAAGTCATACTGTGAAAGACTAAACCACTGTCTTTTTAAAAATTTTTATTTTTCAATTAGAGTTGACATTCAGTATTATTCTATATTAGTTTTAGGTGTATAGCATAGTGATTAGATATTTATATAACTTATAAAGTGATCTCCCCAATTAGTCTAGTACCCACCTGGCACCATACATAGTTATTATCATATAATTGACTATATTCCTTATGCTCTACTTTACATCCATGTGATTACTTTGCAACTACCAATTTGCACTTCTTAATTTCTTCACCTTTCTCACCCCGCCCTCCAACACCCCTCCTCTATGACAATCACCAGTTTGTTCTCTGTATCTATGAGTCCTTTTCTTTTGTTTGTTATTTATTTTGTTCTTTAGATTCCATGTGTAATTGAGATCATACGGTATTTCTCTTTCTCTGTCTGACTTATTTCACTTAGCATAATACCCTCTAGTTTTATCCATGTCATTGCAGAGGGTAGGATTTCATTTTGTTATGGCTGAGTAATATTCCATTGTATATATGTACCACTTCTTTTTCTGATTATCTATCGATGGGCACTTATGTTGCTTCTATATCTTGGCTATTATAAATATCACTATAGTGAACATAGGGTTGCATATATCTTTTGGAATTAGTGTTTTGGTTTTCTTTAAATAAATATTCCAGAAATAAAAATTCTAGAAGTAAAATTTCTGGGTCATAAGGTAATTCTAGTTTTAATTTTTTGAGGACTCTCCAAACTGTTTTCCATAGCAGCTGTACCAATTTGCAATCCCACCAACAGTGCATGAGGAGTCTCTTTTTTCCACATCCTTGCCCATGCTTGTTTTTGATTTATTGATGATAGCCATTCTGACAGGTGTGAAGTAATATCTCACTGTGGTTTTAATTTACATTTCTCTGGTTAGTTACATCGAGCATCTCTTCACATGTCTATTGGCCATCTGTATGTCCTGTTTGGAGAAGTACCTATTCAGGTCCTCTGCCCATTTTTTAAAAAGTGGATTGTTGGATTTTTTTGTATGAGTTCTTTATAAATTATGGATATTAACCCCTTATCAGATGTATAATCGGCAAATATCTTCTCCCATTTATTAGGTTTTCTTTTTCTTTTGTTGATGGTTTCCTTTGTTGTACAACAACTTTCTAGTTTGATGTAGTCCTATTTGTTTATTTTTTCTTTTGTTTCCCTCACCCGAGGAAATATATCAGAAAAGTATCACTAAGAGTAATGTCAGAGACTTTACTGCTTATGTTTTCTTCAAGGAGTTTTATGATTTCAGATGTTACATTTAAGTCTTTAATCCATTTTGAGTTTATTCCTGTATATGGTGTAAAAAAGTGGTCCAGCTTCACTTTTTTTTTTTTTTTGCATGTATCTGTCTAGTTTTCTCAACACCATTTATTGAATAAACTGTTTTTACTGAATGTATATTCTTGCCTCCTTTGTCATAGATTAAATGGCCATATGGGTGTGGCTTTTTCTTCTGGGTTCTCTATTCCGTTCCATTGATCTATGTGTCTGTTTTTATGCCAGAACCATGCTATTTTGATTACTATAGCCTTGTAGTATTGTTTTATATCAGATAACATGATACTTCCACCTTTATTCTATTTTATCAAGATTCCTGTGTCTATTCAGGGTCTTCTATGGTTCCATATAAATTTAAGGATTATTTATTCTAGTTCGGTGAAAAATGCCATTAGTATTTTAATAGGGCTTGCATTGAATCTATTGATTGCATAAACATTTTAACAATATTAATTCTTCCTATCCACGAACACAGAATATGCTTCCATTTATTTGTATTTTATTTTTTAAAATTTATTTTTATTTTTTATTTTTATTTATTTTTTATTTTTTATTTTTATTGTGGTGACATTGGTTAATGAAATCCAGTAAGTTTCAGGTGTGCAATTCAATAGATTTGTATCTTCTTCAACTTCTTCATTCAATGGCTTCTAATTTTCTAAGAACAGGTCTTTTATTTCCTCGGTTAAATTTGTTCCTAGGTATCTTGTTTGATGCAATTATAAATGGGATTGTTTTCTTAATTTCTTTTTTCTGATAATTCATTATCGGTGCATAGAAATGCAATCCATTTGTAAGTTTTAATGTTGTATCCTGATAATTTATTAATTTATTTATCAGTTCTAACTGTTTTTTGGTGAATTTTTAGGATTCTTTATGTAGAGTGTCATGTCATCTGCAAATAATGACAGTTTTAGTTCTTCCTTTCCAATCTGGATGTCTGTTATTTCTTTTTTTTGTCTGATTGCTGTGACTAGGACTCCCAATATTATGTTGAATAAAAGTAGTGAAAGTGAACATCTTTGTCTTGTTCCTCATCTTAAGGAAAATGCTTTTAGCTTTTCTTTATTGAGTATGATATTAGCTGTGGGTTTGTAGTATTTGTAAGACCTTTATTATGTTGAGGTAAGCTGATAGTTATTATTAAAATGGATGCTGGATTTTGTCAAATACCTTTTCTGCATCTGTTGATATGATCATATGATTTTTATCTTTAAATTTGTTGACATGATATATTACATTAGTTGATTTGCAGATACCGAACCAACTTGCATCCCAGGAATAAATCCAACTTGATTATAGAGTATGTTTTTAGTGTTTTTCTGAATTCAGTTTGCTTATATTTTGTTGAGAATTTTTGCATCCATGTTCATCAGAGATACAAGACTATAATTTTTTTTTTTTGTCTCTGGTTTTGGAATTAGGGTGATGGTGACCTCATAAAATGAGCTTGGGAGCCTTCCTTCCTCTTGAACTTCTTGGAATAGTTTGAGAAGAATAAATATTAATTCTTCTTTGAATGTTTGATAAAAGCTACCTCTGAAGCTGTCTGGTCCAGGACTTTTGTTTGTTGGGAGTTTCTTGATTTGATTTCATTAGTAGTAATTGGTTGGTTCAGATTTTTTGTTTCTTCTTGACTCAGTCTCGGGAGATTATATGTTTCTAGTAATCATTTCTTCCATTGTTCAATTTGTTTGCATGCAATTGCTCATATTATTTCTTTATAATCCTTGGTATTTCTGTGAAGTCAGTTGCCACTTCTCTTTCATTTCCAATTTTATTTACTTATTTGGGTTCTCTTTCTTTGTGTGTCATTTAAATGTGTCATTTAAAGTTGTTTCCTTCTTGATTTTCTTTGATGTGTCTGGTTAAAGGTTTATTAATTTTGTTTATCTTCTTAAAGAAACATCTCTTGGTTTCATTGATCTTTTGCACTGCTTTTTAGACTCTACTTCATCTTGTTTCTGCTCTGATCTTTATTATCTTCTTCCTTCTACTCATTTTGGGCTTCGCTGTTCTCTTTCTAGTTTAAGTATCAGGTTAGATCGTTTACTTGAGATTTTTCTTCTTCCTTGAGGTAGGCTTGTATTGCTGTGAATTTCCCTCTTAGGACTGCTTTCACTGTGGCCCATAAATTTTGGGTCTTTGTATTTTCATTCTCATTTTTTTCAAGGTATTTTTTGATTTCTTCTTTGATTTAATTGTTAAGTCATTCATTGTTTAGTAACATGCTATTGAGCCTTCATGTGTTTGTGTGTTTTTTAGTTTTTTTTTTTTTCTTACAATTGATTTCTAGCTTTATACCATTGTGGTCGGAGACAATGCTTAATATAATTTCAATCTTCTAACTTTATTGAGACTTGTTTTATGGTCTACCATAAATAATGTTCTATGCGCACTTGAGAAGAATGTATATTCTGCTTTAGGCTGAAATGCTCTGAGAATATTAATTCAATCCATCTGGTCTAGTGTGTCATTTAAGGCTATTGCTCCCTTATTGATTTTCTGCCTGGAAAATTTGTTCATTGGTGTCAGTGAGGTGTTAAAGCCCTCTACTATAACTGTATTACTATTGGTCTCTCCCTTATGTCAGTAAACATTTGCTTTATGTATTTAGATTCTCCTGTGGTGCATGCATAAATGTTTACTAGGGTTATATCCTCCTGTTGGATCAATCCCTTTATCATTATATAAGGTCCTTCTTTGTCTCTTATTGTAGCCTTTGTTTTAAAGTCTGTTTTGTCTGATGTAAGTATTGCTACTCCAGCTTTTTTTTAATTTCCATTTGCATGAAATAAATTTTTCTATCCCTTTACTTTTAGTCTGTGTGTGCCTTTAGATCTGAAGTGGGTCTCTTGTAGACAGTATGTGTATGGGTCTTGTTTTCTTATCCATTCAGCTGCCCTTTGTCTTTTGATTGGAACATTTAATCTACTTACATTTCAAATGATTATTGATAGGTATATAGTTATTATCATATTATTATTCATATTTATGTTCTTCCACCTCCCTTCCTTCTTCTTCTTAAAGTACTTCTTTAGTATCTTGTAAAACTGGTTTGGTGGAGATGAATTCCTTTAGTTTTTTTCCTGTCTGGGAAGCTCTCTTCTTTCTTTTTTTTTTTTTTTTAGAAAAGGTAAGATTTATTGAAAGTACATTTTAAAAGGAGACAGGCCACGCTAGGGAAGGCTGCAGCCCCATGGAATTTTGGAGAAGAGATAAGATCCAGTATGCCCCAAGGGAGGAGTGGGTTTTCAGCAAGGAGAGCTGTAACCTGGGAAGCTCTTTATCTCACCTTTTATTCTAAATGATAGCCTTGCTGGGTAGTCTTGGATGTAGGTCCTTACTTTTCATCACTTTGAATATTTCATGCCAATCCCTTGTGGCCTGCAAATTTCTGATGAGAAATCAGCTGACAGTCTTATGGGAGCTCCTTTCTAAGTAACTAGCTGCCTTTCTCTTGCTGCTTTTAGGATTCTCTCTTTGTCTCTAAACTTTGGCATTTGGGTTCATCTTGTTTGGGACTGTTTGTGCTTCTTGGACTTGTATGTCTATTTCCTTTGCCAGGTAGGAAAGTTTTCTGTCATTATTTCTTTAAATAAGTTCTCAATTGTTCTCTCTTCTCTCCTTCTGGTACCCCTATGATGCCAATGTTGTGCTTGATGTTGTCCCATAGGCCTCTTATACTATTCTAGTTTTTTTTTTTTTTTTTTTTTTGGAGGGGGGTGTTTTTTCTTTTTGCTGTTTTGATTGGGTGTTTTTTGTTACCTTGTCTTCCAAATCATTGATTCCATCATCTGCTTTATCTAACCTACTGTTGATTCCTTCTAGTGTATTCATCATTTCAGATATTGTATTCTTAACTTCTGACTGGTTCTTTTTCATGGTTTCTGTGTCCCTTTTTATGCTTACTATCTCTTTGTTGAAGTTCTCACTGAGATCATCTATTCTTCCCCTAAGTTCATTGAACATCCTTATTATCAGTGTTTTGAACTCTGTATCTGTTGGGTTACTTACCTCCATTTCAATTAGTTCTTTTCCTAGAGTTTTCTTTTATCTTTTCATTTGGGATATTTTTTTGTTTTCTCATTTTGGCTGCCTCCCTGTGTTCATTTCTATACATTAGGTAGATCTGCGATGTCTCACAGTCTTGGCTGGGTGGCCTTATGTAATAGGTGCCCCGTGCGGCCCAGTGGCACAGCTTCCCTAATCACTTGCACTGGGTGCTCCTGGAGTGTCCCTTGTATGAGTTGTGTGTGCCCTCCTGTTGTAGTAATGCCTTGATCGCTATTGGCATATTAGTGGGTGGGATCGACTCTCAGGCTGACTGGCTGTGAAAATTGGCCACACCCACAGTGTATGAGCTACTGCGTGGGGTCTGACCCCATGGAATGGGATTCACCACAGCAGGCTCCTATGCCCGTTGATGTCACCCTTTGTGTGCACTACTTATGGGGCTTATCAGGTGGTACTCTGCTGTGGTCTGACATCACCCTCTGGGTATGTTGGGGCTCCCGTGCAGGCCAAGGTCAGCTATGCCTGTGATGGGCCTGGGGCTACCTGGTAGGAGCTACAGAGTGATATGTAATTGGTCATTGCCCATGCTAGACCTGGAGACATGTGTGAGAGGCCACACTGCAAATTGAGACCATCTGCCACCATTACTGAGCCTGGGATAACTCAGCAAAAGGCCCAGGCCACCCTAAGACCTAAGATTGCCTGCTGGCTACCTGTAAGGCTCAGTAGCTTAAAGAGCCTCCAGTGGTACAGTTGTTGAGTGAGGCAGGATTCCAGGGAGTCACCAGGGTGCGGTGAGTGGTGTTTACCAGATTAGTACAGATTCAGATTTGGCACCAGTGCTGAGCCTGTGGCCACTGGCAAAAGTCTCAGATCATACTGAGGCCAGTTGTGGACTGCCTCAGGCCTGCCTCTGACCCCTGAGATTTGTTTAAGAAATACTGCAGCTTGGGCCAGGGCTGGTTGCTTGCCACCAAAAGTATCTCTGGAGGCACTTGAGCCAAGGCTTGCTGATTGTTACTGAAGGAGGTTCCTGCTGAGAGAGGGAGTGGGGTTGATTGCTTAGCCACAAATATGCCTCAGGCAATGCAAGATTTAGGTGGGGTGGAGTCTCAGAGATTCACTGGGGTGGAGCTAGTGGAGCTCATGTAGCCAATGCACATTCAGATTGGGCTTGTTGGGGGAGGGCTCAGTACAAGCAAGATGGTGCCCATCTGTAGGCTGCACAGAAGAAGAGCACAACACAGGGACAAAGGTGACTGTCCCTGTAGCCCTTGGCCCAAAGCCATACAACTCAGTCTTCCCCCGGATGTATCTGATGTCTCCTGAGCTTCTGTCCCTCTGCTGGAGCCCAGGGTGAGTGCCTGCAAGAGAGTGAATCTGCGTGCGGGCCTTTAAGGGGATGTTTGAGTTTCTAGCAGGCTTCTGTTTCAGGTAGGAATCCCCTGCTGATTTTCATAGCCAGATTTTGTGGGGACTCCTTTTCCAGGTACTGGAACCCTGAGTTGGGAGACCTAGTATGGGGCTGGGGCCCCTCATTTCTCCCGGGGGAACTCTGCAGCTGAGATATGCCTCCTGATGCTCAACCACCACAGGTGGGTGTGGGGCCAGTCATTTTGCATTTCCACCCCTCCTACCAGTCTTGATGTGGCTGCTTCTGTATATCCTTAGTTACAGGAGTTCCATTCAGCTAGTCTTCAGATGGTTCTCCAGGTTGATTGTCATATAATTTAGTTTTAATTTTAATGTGGTCATGGGAGGAGGCAAGCACAGCATTTACCCTCTCTGCCATCCTGATGTAAACCACTGTCTTGATTGGAAGATGAGTGCTCTCAGAACCATCTCATAAGAAGTTATGTACTTGATAAAATACAAGTTATAATGAGTGAATAAATGAATTTCAGTAAATAATTATTATTTTTATATTGATATGATGAGTTCTAAAGCTTATCTAGATTCTTAAATGTTGGAAGCCCTTATTTAGGTCAATTTCTTTCTCTAGTCCTACAAATACACACGTGTTTTCAGAGGCAAACTTTAGTATTTCTTTTTGCTATTCATTAAGTTTTCCTAGTTTTCTTTTCCCCCTTGGGAAATTTAGGGTCTTTGGGAAATTATTAGAGTATTCCATAAGAAAACTGTATTTGAAGCACAGTTTGGCTATTATTGGATAATTTCCAGTTTATCCATATTAACTTTCACTTTGCTACTATTCTTGGCTCCATGGTCAGTTTGTCACATCTGCATTTTTCACTTTTTTTTTTTGGGGGGGTTCTTGGATCCATGGTAGAATGCCTTCTGTTCATCTGTAGTCCAAAAACAAATCTTGAGGTTTCCTTTTCCTCTCCAAAGAGTCTTTGCTACTAAAAACTAAAGCGAATAACTAATTAAGTGGAAGTTGAACATTTCCTAGAGCTAAAGCTCAGTAGCGGCAACCTAGAGCTGATTCATGAGCTGGCACTGCCCAGAAGGGGGCTAGTTAAATAACTGCCAGCTCCATGTATTGGGAAACCAGGCTCCCTGGATAGGAACCAGAACCAGCTGGTACTTCCAGGAACAACATGGGATTGTAGTTTAAAGAGGAAGTCAGAAAACAGTTTATAATTTTTTAATGAGCCAAATTGTTGCATTCACTGACTATAAGTGGCTAGGGCTCCAGGTGATCTGTTTTTTGTTTGTTTGTGTGTTTGTTTTTTTTGTAGAAATAATTATTGAAATGTTAAGATACTTCTGAGTGTAAATAGTGGATGCCTCTGAATGGTTAGAATTATGGGTGTTCTTTATTTTCTCCTTGTTAGTCTGCAAAGTTTGTAATGTGAATCACTGTATTTTTTTTTAATAACAGAAAGTAACACTAAATTACAAACTAAAAGCAGTTAGAAAGTTTAATTTAAAATATAAAAGACGTAATTTTTTGTCAGTTATGCCTGCTGTATTTAGCAAAGTTTGTATAATTTTTTTGATTGTGCAAATTGGAGGAAAATTGTTATTCATCACTAGTTTGTGTTTCTTTTTCTAAAATGTTTGTTTATACTATTTGTCTATCCTTTCATGTGGCTTATTATAATTTTTTTTTTAAATTAAGCTCTTTCTGATGCAATGTCATGGGAAAGGAATAAAAAAGTGGTTAGAGTAGAAATTAATGTTCTGAAAGTGATATGAAGCATTGCAGAACTTCCCTATGATACTTTAAAAATTTATTAATGTATGAAAAAGTCATTAGGGCATATACATTTTCTATAAAGCATCATTTTAAGCTACTCTCTTGCCCTATTTAATTTTGTTCAACCTTTTTTGACCAAATTAAAAGCTACCTGTGGAGCTAGTTTCAATTTTTGTTTCCTCCAGGTACTATCAACCCATCTTTAATTCTTATTTTAATAGAGAATCCTAGCTTTATTAACCACTGTGAATCTCTTTTAATCAAAGATCTAGTGCTTTTGTATCATCCTTTCTTTGGTAAGGAGAGCTTCACTCCAGATCCTACGTCCTACTTCCTTCCCTTTGCTTCTCTTCCCTTCCCTCTCGTCCCTTACCCTCCCCTCCTGTCTCATGTCCTGCCCTTCCTTTCCCTTCCTGCTTCTCTTTTTTCCTCTTCCATCTCGATTTCCATCTTTTCCCTTCTCTTTTTCCTTCCCTCCTTCTCTTCCCCTCTCCTCTCTTTACTTCTCACTCCCTCCTCCTTTTCCCTCTCTTTTTCTGTCCTCTTCACGGTGCCTGCCATCACCCTGGGTTTCTTCTCCTCCATCCTTTGCTCCTCCAGGGCTGTCAGCCAGGCTTCTTCCTCCTTTTCCGAACCAGCCTACACAGCATCTTCTTCCTCCTCTTCATTTTCTCCTTCTTCATCACCATCATTATCTTCTTCCCCCTCCTCCTCCTCTTCAGATTCATTCAAATCCCCTGAATGCTGTCCCCGCTGCAGGGCCAGCAGTTTCAGCTTCTCAGGGAGGGGGGACATAATCGCCTTCCTTCTCTGACACAAAGGGCGAGAGATGTGGGGACAGCTGCACCCCGGAGAAGTAGTCTGCCACAGGGAGGAGGAGCCGGGCGTTCACAGAGTCAAACACCCACTGGGGCTGCCTGTAGTACCTGCCGATGACAAGGGTCTGCTGTCCAGGCTGGTCAACAATCTGGTGGGTGATGCAGGAGTCTGTAGTATTGTAGGTGGCCCCGACGCACAGAGACTCATCCCACCCAGAACTCCTGATTATGAAAGCCAGGGTCTTGTGGCAGTCTCCTCCCCTGTTCCCCCTCCCATCTTTTCTTTTAAAAATAAAGCTGGACTTAAAACATAATGAGGAGAGACACAGGTACTAATTATAGGGTTTCCTGGTCCCTGGGAATGAATGAAAAGATACAGTTATACTTTTATGGAAACTCTTAACCATTTAACTCTATTCTCAGTTTCATCCCTGTTAAAGAGACTATTCTTCAAGAGGCTCTTTGTCATGTGTTGCCTCATTGGACCAGGTCATGAGTTAATTGGACTTTATGTTGAAGAGTTGATATATGGCTTTAGTTGTACTTAATCATGTGTTAATAACTGATGGGCTTTTGTGTCATGAAAGTTAAAAACTTCAAAGCTTCATAATTCACATAATTTAGTGAGATAAATACCAGGGTGATGAGGTTAATGTAGGTTAATTAATATAGGTCAGGTTTGCTCTGGTTTGTTTTGTTTAATTCTGAAATAACTTTAAGCAGTTGAATTTTTACCATAGTACTTACTTTTTGTTTCTGATTTATTTAAAAAAAAAAAAAAACCTTGCAAATACAGTTAAAGACTCTCCTGTATCATTTTACAATCCTCTATCTGCAGAAAGAATCACTCTCTTTAAAGTTGTATATATCCTTCCTAGCTATGGTTTTTTAATTTTTCACTATCTATGTTTTTTTTCATGGACTATGTATACTATTATTTTATGTGTTTTTAAGCTTTACATAAATGTTACCATATTGTCTGCAACTTGTGATTTTCATACTATATGATATTTTTGAGATCTATCCATGTGAACACGAGATCTACTTTTGTCATTTTAAATGGCCTATGGTGTTTCCGAAGAAACTCTGATTTAATGGATGAGTTTAAAAATTGTGCATTTACTTTAATTATTGATATATATTTGGATTTATTCTAAACTTTTCTGTTTGCCAATTTTGAATTGTTCCACTTTTTTAAAGTACAAACTTACTTTTTATTAAAATAATCAGTAGCTAATGAAATATACTTAAATATTTAACAGTCATTGTAAACCTTAGTTTCACTTCTCTTTTCCTTGAAGTAAATCCTTAAGTGTGTCATTATTTTAGTGAGAGCCCAGGGTTGTAAGCTCTTGTACTCTTGTTGCTGGAGAGGGCAAGGTGTGTGTGAGGCTTTCCAGTTTTCATGAGACAGATAATTGATTTAGTTGTTCTCATGTTCCAAGCAGTTAATTCCTGATACGAATGCTATAACTAAAAATGATGTAAGTTAAATCAATGCATCCATAGAAATGATGGGAAATAAAGGGTGATGGTCCCAATGGAAAGCCTGACACTTAATTCTTATGAAATGACCGTAAATCCTGGCTTGCATCACCTTACGTCTTTTTTGAGTGTTTAAATTGTTTCTATCACAGCTGGATTTTCCTATTTCCGTCTCATTTCTTTTAATTAGCTATTGCAAAGGCCTCCTGATTTTTCCTTTTTTCCTTCTATCTGTCCTCTCTAGTTCATCTCGTTTTCTTACCAGGTTACTTTTCTCTAAGATGGAAACTCATGGCGCTATTGGCTTGATTCCCCAGACATACATCTTTCAGAATTTCCAAGAAACTTCAGGATAAAATCAAAGCTTCAGCAATCTGTGATCTGGTCTCTACATACCTTCTGGACCTATCTTAGCATCTCCTACTTCCACCCATGTGCTCGCAACATTTCTAGATAAATCAGACTTTTGCCTTTTGGACTGGCTGTGATTTCTTCTCAGGTCTTCCTAACTCTGCCTAAAAAACACATTCCTTCATTTCTCCTTTTGGAAAACTGACTTTGAAATTGGTCAAACACCAACATCTGAGGTTAGTTGGCTCTGATATCACTTAGGCTTGCTGATAACTCTTTCCTTGGGCTTTTTTTTTTTTCACCCCTTATCCTCAAGGCATTACCTTTATTTGTTTTACCTCCCCCCCCCCAACCTGAGAACATTTTAAAGCCAGCTCTGGGCCTTGTCCTATTCATCTTTGTATTTCAAGCAATTAGCATTAACAGGCATTCATAAATAATAATAAGAACTATTATTGAATAAACACCTGTAAATATTTATTGGATGGATAAGCAATCTGCTAGTAGAAATCAAACCTTACTATTACATAATACAGCATCACACAAAGTCTAGTTGATGATCAAAACAATCCTTCACTTTATTCCTTGAACCCTTTGGTTCATGACAAGTTGACTTGGGATGAGTATCAGGGTATCCCTTCTCTATTACATGCCTATCTTTCTCTTCCATTTGTCTTGTCCTTTTTGTTTTCATGGCCCTCTTGGTGTTTTACAAAACTCCCTTCCTTTGTTTGTTTGTTTGTTTGTTTGTTGGCATGCTCTCTCTCTCTCTGTCTCTGTCTCTGTCTCTGTCTCTGTTTCTCTCTGTCTCTCTCTGTCTCTCTGTCTCTCTCTGTCTCTCTCTCTCTCTCTGTCTCTCTCTCTCTCTCTCTCTCTGTCTGTCTCTCTCTCTCTTTCATCCTTTCGTCCTTTCGTCCTTTTGTCCTTTCTTATTCTCTGGCTCTGGCTATCCATCTCCATCTGGATTTAAGTGTAGAGTGAGGTGGAAGTGTGGCCTCCTGAGTTTCTGTGCACAGGGAGAGGAAATAAAAAAATTAGCTCCACCTCATTCAGCCTTAGGAAGATTATATACAAAACTGATTCTTCCTTTACAAATATTTACCGCCTCTTAGCACAAAACTAGGGGATGAATGTGCTAAAGAATGTCTGTCTTATTTCTTTCTCTCATTGAAGACTACCTTCAATCATTCTAGGTTAATGTGGGCTAGGAGAAGGAACTTAAGTATCCCAGTAAGTGGAAGGGTATAGGGGAAAGTGGGGGAGGTTATCCTGCTTCCGTTAATTTGTCCAGAACTATATGGAATGTATAAAAATTACTAGGGAGAAAAATATTCTTATGTGTTAGCCATCATGCCTCATATCCCTCATCATCCAGTCACTCTTATAAGTTCACACCTTCCACATCGCCTTTCCCTGCAAAAATCCTTCCCTAACTGCTCTGCATACCCCTTAATCTGGTCCTATTTCACCCCTCCTCACTTTCCCAAACTCTTTTACGGTGATCTCATGCACAGCCTTTTTCCTGAATGTTTCTTTCGTCTTTTTCCTCCTGACTGAGAACTGGCTCTCCTCCAAGGATGCCCCTCTGAAGAAGAGGTCATGTTTTCTCTGAACACCTGCGGCACTTCAGGGCCTGATGAGAGATCACTGCCCTCCTTGCTTCCTATCATTTAGAACACACAAATATTGACCCACCTGTGTGTTTTAGTCTAGCTCTCAAAATAATTTGTCTCATCAGAAAATGTCATTGTTAACTAAGCAAATATTTCAAAGACTGGAAAGAAATGTGTAAATGAGGCCTAAAAAATAAAATTTGCAATAAAGTACTATTCTGTAACTAAGCATGGTGCAATATTGGTGTGCCATGCTGAGCATAAATGATACTTTGGATCATTCAGCCTCATTTTTCAGTAACCTAGGGAAATTATCTTTACAGAGAAATGCATAATTTTGGATGCTGTTGCATAAAAATGAAGAGATGACATATGAATGAAATCTAACAAGTGATACCTCTGGTCTTTTTTTGTACCCTGACTTTAAGAAAGGAGTGTAATATTAATAATGCAAAACTCAATGGAAATATAGGTGATATTTTAGGATGTCATTGAGCCTCAACACTGCAAATGTAATTTCCAGTAATATATCTACTGTAGGTGGATTTATTTGTTTTCACATGTCTATGATACCATGCCAAATGTCAAGCGAAAGAGACAACGACATGGAATAAGTATTCGGAGTCCTGAATGCTACTTCTGGTTCTGTCATTAGCTAGTTGGACTTGTCCTTCACTTCTCTGGGCCTTAGTGTTGCCTCTGTGAGATGAAGGTCTGGATAGATGGTCTTTAACAGATATTCCAATTCTGATCATTCATGAAATGACACAACCAGAATTGCCAAACTACTGTAGGTGAACCAACTGATAGTTTTATAAGATGAAGCTGTGTTTAATATATTTACTATCAAGAATGTTGGTTGTCTTGATGTCTTAATGATCATGAGATGCTTCCCTGTAGATGATCAACCTCCTATGTCTACCAGCAGCGCCTGTTTTTTAAAATGTCAACCTTATTTTGGCCTTTGTATCTAAAATACCTCGGATATTTGTCCATCTCTGTAGAGGGTGTGCTGCCAAATCTGTACTAGTTACCAGGAGTCCTGTGGTCTCGTCAATGGCAGCAGTGAGCCTGGCATCAGTATAGTCCTGTAGAAAAGAGGACAAGTTTGGAGTCTCCAGGCCTGGGTTTGAATTCTCGTTTGAGTCTTTTGTCCGTGTCACAGGAAATTCATTGTAACTGTTCAGTGAGGCATCAAGAGATCCTAGATTAAAAAATTCTGAAGGGAATTTCTAGATGGAAAGGAAGATTTTAAAGGAACTCTATGGGAACCAGTTTCACAAATCCCCAAACTTGTCAGTTGTAAGAAGGACATAAAAAAGCATCATAAAGAATGGGAAGAGAAGATTGGTGAGAAGGGTGCTTTTTGAGAGTGTTCTTGGAATTCTGTGAGTCTCATCCCTCCTCCACAAGCCATTATGAGATCATTTGAGGCTCAAATAGCATGAAGGTCTTCTGAGGCTGGGCACAATGGCCTGAGAATATCTCTTGCTTGAGAAATCTCTAGCTCTAGAGAAAGTGGTTGGTGAAGTTTTCTGAGGGCTGCCTTGGTGGAATAGGGGCTATCTTGGGTCCTGCATGTTTCTTTCCTGTGGGCCAAGTGTGAAAGAGCTGAACTGGGGTCATTTTACATTTTTCCTAAGAGGATCTTCTGGGAGGGCGATGGGATGCCAGACGAGAGAGCATATCTATGGAGTGAAACAGCAGAAACCCAGGGTGGAGGGCCAAGGACACCAGGGGAAAACTGCACCTCCTGAGTCTTGGTGGTTAGATGGTCCATGAAGGTGCCTGCTGGAGATGGAGTCAGCTTTCTCATGTGTCAGGACCTTAGCGGGCGGTCAGCATAGGACAGGACCAGCATGTCGGAAGTCTCTGTGCCCTTCTCCCTGCCCCATAACCTGCCCTTTCCTTCTTTTACTAATCAAGAGGAAACCTAGAGGCAACCGTGTGGGAAGACAGGTCAGGGAGAAGGTAGGAGGGAAGGAGAAGACTGCGATACTCTTTCTATGCTTCTTGCCTGAGGAAGTGAATAGATGTGATTTTCCATATTGTGACTGTGAACTGGCTGTATAAGACTAATTTCTTCAGAGTGACCAACAAAGTCTTAAGTCTGCCTGATTTTTTATCCAACTGAATACATTTTAAGGGAACAGCAGGAGAAAAAAATAAAGTTGCATTCTGAATGCATCATGGATAAGATTGTTCCACACCCTAGTTAACCTCAGATGGTGCCACCTACGTCGATTTATTTGACCTCATGATCCTGCTGCCTCATCTCTAAATTAATGATGATAACACCGTCTTTGTGCAGAATAAAAGCAATAATGATGGTAAAATGTTTTAGTCTTCGTAGGAGTTTGAGCAATGATATCTTCTTCCTAACTTTCTTGCTTAATTTTAAATTATTTTATAAAATAATAGTTTTGATTTGATTACAACCTCCTAGGAAGAGCAAGAAATTTGTAGTTGAAATATCTCAATTTTATTCTGATGAGAGGGTTTCTTTCCCCGTCTTCACAGCCTCTTTTCAGTCTTCAACAATGGCAGACAAGTCGTGTGCCATATTTCCCCTTCGGTTCTGACAGCCGGCGATGGGAGCTGCAGGATTTCCTTCTCTTCTTCTCAAAGGTGTTGGAGGCGGGGAACAACGCTCATCTCCTATGAGAGCACCTGACAAAACAGTGCCTATTTTTAATATTCATGGAAGCTGTAAGTTTTCTGAGGATTCTTAAGAGCAAAGGAAGAGAAATTCTATTCCAGGAGGCTCTTAGACACTGTCAGGTCCTCCTCTGCTGGCAATTAGGGTGACAATAAATGGATGACACAAGAACAGACCTTCAACAGAGCTATAATTAGATGCCAAAGAGACTCTAGTAACCAAACCTCCTCCTCCCTGACCCCACCTCCTAACATGGCCCTGGAACTATAGCGACTCAAATAAAGGGGAACTGTTCATTTGGAAGGATAGTTTGTGTTGGCTTCTTACAACTTGTTAACTGATGTGCTTTTTCTGTGAGAAAGGATTAGGCATGTATTCTGAGATTGTTGGGTGCAGAACTAAGAGTAATCTGTACTCCGAATTTTCATGGGTCACAGAATGCTTGTCTATTTTACTGGGTAGAGAATACCTCTGTGAGTCCTCAGTAGTTACTATAGGACTTCCACAGAGGATGATTTAGAAACAGAGTTGATATTTCTTCTATTGTCATGCTGTGCCAGGCAGAGCATGGGTCACCATGGGTCAAAATAAAGATGAGGCAAGGCCCATCTCTATCAGGATCTGGAATGACAGGCCTGGGGGTGACATTTAGAGTGGCAGGAAAAGCCCCTGCTTTAGTTCTCAGTAGGGACGAATTTCTGTAGCACAAATGCTCAGGAACTCTGGCAGAGAAGTCACATCTAAATGTGTCAACTGCTTCTGGTTTTAGTCCAATAATAAAAACTTAGTTTTATCAGAAATTTGATGAAATTATTGTAAAACACATGTTGAGTGATAACATAACAAATTTATCTGTCATTCATTCTCTTTTTAAATGTACAACATTTGCTGATGTAATTTGAGTACAAAGATGACAAGTAATACTGGAGATTTAATGATAAACAGCTGTCCCCTGCCCAACCTTTCTTACCCCTGAGTTTCATCCCAAAAAGCAAACTATTTCTAAATCAGTAGTGCTTTATTCCCCCTGGAATGTTTTTCCATTTCTAAATAAAATGCATATGCCTGCTGTTTCCTCATTTATCCATTTTATATATTATTTGTTGTCTTCCTATTATAGAAGATAAAAATTTGGGAGGTATATTTTTTTTTGAGAAAACGTCTTTTTTTATGATTTGACTATTAGTTTATGAGCTATCTAGCTATACAATTCTAGATTGGATATCATTTTCATTTAGAATTTTGAGGTCCATTGCTCCATTTTCCTCTAGTTTCCATTTAATTTCTATTTTTTGTTTGCAATCTTTTCCCCATCTTTCCAACCCTCAGAAACTTATAGGATCCTCATCCTTGGTTTTCTGGACCTTCATAGTAATAAGTGGGTGTGTCCTTTCTCCTTCATTGAACTGGCTCTCGCCATGCCCTTTCAATTGGGAAATTGTATTTTATAATTTATTTGATATTTTCTTCCTCCCTATATCCTCTGTTCTATTATTTAGGCATTACAACTTAAGTACCTAACTTAGATGTTGAGTCTGTGTTTTAAGGTTCCAATTGTTTTATAGTTTCTCTATTTTCCATTTTTTGCTTTTTTTTTCTACATCTAGTGGTATTTTCTTGACATTTTTTTCTACCCCTTTCAGTATATATTTTATTTCTAAGGTTATTAATTTCCAAGAGTGTTTTTGAGTTTCTTTTATAGATGATATTTTTCATGTTTTGTGGGTGAAATAATTTATCTTTCTAGATATGTTCATTATTATAAATTTAAAAAATATTTCTTCTGTGTCTCACATTCTATCTGTTTTCATTTAGTTTTGTTTTCATGTTGATTTGTTTTGGTATCTGATGTTACAAGATCTTCTTACTCGTTTGGTGGCCTGAATTGTCTGTTTATAAATAGTGAGATTGAGGCAGTAAACACCCAATGTGAAGCTGTATGGATGTGGGTGAGTCATGTTGACTGGTGGCTTTTCTGGCTTTTTGTCTGAATCTGCAGGACTTTTCAGTGGACAGTCCTCAGCTGGCTGCCATCATGGTGGCCAAGTGAAGCAAGGGCCTGGGGAGCTCCCTTTTACTCTCCCTCAATTTGTGCTCATGTTTTCAGTAAGGCCTTTACCCCTCACTGTTTTGTCTCTGTTTGAAGCCCCATGTAGTTCAGTATCTCCACAAAATAACTGCCTCTCCCATTGGGCTGGGGCGGGGGGCAGTAATGAAGGAGGATGTGCTATTGGGGGGGGTGGTGGTGTGTGGGTTCTTCTGTAGACTTTCCATTAATCCATTTGCTTTTCTGCTTAACCCTCACTCTGTGGTAGCTGACACTGCTAATACCTGAGACTTCTCTGGCTTCTGAGGCACAAACTGACTTTTTTTTTTTTTTTTTTTAATATTGACTTCCTTCTCTGTACTCTCTTAGAAATCAACTTTTACACATATACCAAGTCTAACATCACTCTGTGTCCTAAAACATGTTAAATGTTTTAATTAATCTCTCCCCCTCCCTCTTCCCCCTTTAATTTCTATTTATCTGTATAGGTTTTAAATTCCCTTAAATATTTTTTCTTTATTATTATGAGTTTGAGGGAAAGAACAATGATAAAAAAAAACATATTTAATGGCCCAAGTCTTGCCTCCTTCTTATCTAAGATTCCTTTTACCTTGGAGTCATGCTGTCCCGAGACTCAGTCCTGCCCTGTCACCATCTGTTCTGTCACTTAATATTGTCATCTTTCCTACAGATACAATAATGCCAATTTCCCTGAATTTGTGGAAGCCCCATGTAGAGTACTATATGGAATACCGCTTAACCACCACAGTACAAACATGAACAAGTACTTTGGTTTTGATTTGTCCTCCATTATTTGTTCCTACCCACAAGTCGCCCTCACAATAGTTGAGGCCCAGTGGCTGTAGTCCTGCTACGTGCATCTGGCCGGTGGTCTTTACCCTGATGCAGGCCCTGTCCTTGCACTGGGTCCCTAGAGGTGAACGATAAAACATCCCTCCCCACACAAGGGAGGGAGGAAGACAAACAAATGTATGGGAACACTTACAGTAGGTCAGATGGTAACAAGTGCAATGGACGTGTAAATTAAGGTCAGTGCTGAGGGTCTGTGTGGAGGAAAAGCTGCTATTTTATGTAAGGTGGGCAGGGAAGGCTCCGCCGAGAAGGTGACTAAGTAGGAAGCAAGCAGGCCATGCAGGTCCCTCAGGGAAGAACCCCCCAGGCAGAGGGCACAAGCCATGCAAAGCCCAAGGTGGGAGCATGATTGTCATGTGTGATGAGTAACGAAGGGGCCAGTGTAGCCCAGGTGGAAGGATACAGGTAGGCAGTAGTTTTTTCCCTCGTCTTAATCACAGCCACAGAGCCCTTGAAGGAGAGTGGAATCCTGCACCTGTGGGATAGTAATCTAGGGCTTAGTCATCACCGGGATGCATCCTTTAGACATGCGCCTCAGTGCCTCCTGTGTGACAGGAACTGTGCTACCTGCTGAACAAAACACGGTCCTGATTCTCAGGGAGTTTGCTCCCTGAAGGGAGGGACAGACCAGTGACCAGGTGGGACCCACGCCTAGCTCTGCCCTGCGGATCTCCATCTCTCGCATAGTGTAGAGGTGCTGCTGGGCAGTGGGTGCTCAGCCTGAGACTACGGTCCCCAGTCCCCTGCATTTAGTGATGACCACATGGCTTGTTCTCACCAACATGAGTGGAAGTGATGCGTGTTGTGTGTCATTTCTTGGCCAACGTGGTTAGAAGCAGGTGTGCTTTCTCTACCGTCTCTGCTCCCGTTTCCTGTCTGTCACAGTTCTAGAGTGACGCTGGAAGCCACACTGAACAATGGCGGAGTCTCCCTCAGTCCGAACTCTCAAGGACCGAATGGGGCATGGATCCCCTCTACATCTCCATTTCTTTCCCTATGTGATTGATTGCGTTGGAGTGGCCATAGGCATGTTAGAGATTTAGGTAAATTGGTTGAGTTGAGTTTAGAGGGATGTGTGAATGTGTGTGGCACTATTTCTAGTTGCCTTGGTACAGGGGAAGCTTCCAGCAGAACCCCCACAGCCCACTGTGCTGGCTCACCTAGCACAGGACCAGAAGTCACATCTTGATATGAGTGTGTCCTATGGCACCGATGAGGATTTGAAATGTACAGAGAGAGAGGTTTGTGGAAAATTCTGCCAAAATTATTAAAAAAGGAAAAACGGTCAAAAGAAGATTTGCTTTTCATCGGCTTTCAAAATGAGTATTCTCTCCATGTCAGGAATACGGCCAGTGCTAAACTACATGTAGCAGTTCCTCCTTTGACATGGTCCATGGGGTTTGCGACTTTAACTGGAAACAGATGTAAGGAAAGCGGTTGCACCAAAGGCTAATTGATATAAATCAGTTAGTTCCTATGGCATCTCATCAACGTTATCACGAAACGTTGAACAAAATGACATTATTCGAGAACCTGCTGTATTTTCTTCCTCTTTTCGATGGGAACCACACAATGTAAAAATTTTCAGAATTCTGTTGTTCATAGGGCCATACATCTATAGCAAAATTATCTCTAACGGCTCATAAATGAAGGAAACTCAATAAATGTTTCCCCAAAATTGACAAAAAAAATGTTAAGAATGTCACTTCACAACTTATGAAGCTGAAATAAACTTTGGTTAAATTATCAACAACAAAAATTTTATCAACCATGCTAGGGGAGAAACTAGATTATTTTGCTATTTTATTCAAAGAAAAAATATTTTAAAATCATATGAAAAGTGGTCAAAGACAATGCAGTCAAAATATAGGAAAAAATGCTCTGGGTATGCATTAAGCAGAAAATTAAAATGGCTGTGTCATTTTTCAAAAATGTTTTTTTGATATTGTGGTATTTGACAGGTTTTAAAAATCATTTGTTGTAATTTTTTCATTCTAAATTAATATTCACATTTGTAGCTAATTTTATATTAATAACTTTTGGTGTTCTTAGTTTAGAGAGCCCCCCTCCCCCAAATTGGATAACCTAGAGGTTCACAAGTTAAACCAATTACCGACCTAAGTCTTCCAGAAAGTGGGTGACTCGGGAATGGGGACTTTGCTTACCTGTTCACTACTGCGTTCCTGGTGCTGAGGTAGGAGACAGGCTCATAGCAGATTCTCAGTACTTAAGTGCATGGTTGCTGCTTGGCGTTTTGTGTAGGAAGCATTGAGTGTCCCCCAGAAACCTACAACCTTCTTGGCTAACACACACATCAGATTGCCTACGCCTCAGATGGAGTAGCGCGAAGGCTGGCAGCTTTCACGAGGTCAGTCGGAAGGAAATACCAGGAACCCCCCAATTCTGCATTCATTCTCCTTTTCCTCCTCTTCATTCTTCTTTCCTCAAATAAGTAGCTTTTCAAAACATAAGATTTCCATGTTTATATTTTTTTGTGGGTTGTTCTACTGTCTGATCATATTTGTTCAATTGAAATCCGGAAAACAATCTTGAGTGAACTATACAGCCCCTCTAAGCTGTGATTTTCTCATTGCTAAGGTATGGATTTAAAAGTATCTTTTGTATGGGATTTTTGAGGAGATTGAGTGGGATAAACTACCACCAAGTTCTCATGGCTGGTCTACAGTAAGTAAACTGAAGCTGCTACTATTCTGATGTTATTCATGGAGCACATGTCTCCACGAGTTACCGATAGTACTGGTGCAAAGCTTTTATATTTCCACAGGGTTGTCAGAGCCCTAATGCTGAGGTTAGCTACAGGCATTGAAGAACATATCATGTGCTTCTGTGACTCTCAGCGGCATGAATCTTCTGAAGCAGGCATACTGACACGTGACTCCTTCGTGTCTTCCAAAGCAATGCTCAAAACTCTGAATTAGCTGGCATTTCATGGTAGATATGAAATGAATTGTAGTACTTGAAAATAGATTTAATGCATTTTCTAGATTTCCTCTTACTTGGGCCTTGTTGTTGTCAGATATTGTATCAGGAACAATTGACAGGCAATGAGATTCTTTCAAAAACAATTATTGAGTCCAAAATCACAAAGTGAAAGCTACCTCAAATGCCTACCACAAAGAATGTCAGAACCTAAAATAGGATGGAAACACTAAAATCAAACTCTGGCGTTTCCCAGTATTAAAAATGAACTCTTCCTAACTTTCCTTTTAGGTTGAAATACTTGAGAATTGACCTTTAAAGCTACAGTATACAATTTACATTAGATCAACACTGCTGTGAAGACAAAATAATGAAAACACAGTGATTTGTTAGAAATTAAGGAGCTAAAGCTTTGATGTTACAGCTTTGATTCCCCCCCCCCACAAGATATTGAACATCAAACAATGTATCATTCCAGAATGTCAAGTTTTTACTTTTTTCCTTTTGTGGTGAAAATTTGAGTCTTCTGACTCTCACGCAGAAAGGTTATGTGGCAGGAAGTTGGCCTTTCTGAATTTTGCTCTTAAATAGAATTTAATCATATATTGCCACTGACATGCTGAAGCAGGGAGATATTCTGCAATGTAATATGATATTCATTAATTCCACAAAGGTTTATTGTATACCCAGCTAATGCCTGATACTGTGATAAGTTCTAGGGATTCAGTTCTAAAAACTGATTCACCCTTCATGGAGGTCAAGGTCGCTAAGAGGCCCGAGAATGTCAGCAAGTCTTCACGGCGCTGTAAGTCGTAGTAACAGTAGCACTGGACGTAAATGGAGTGGTTAGGAAAGGCGTGGGAAGGAGATGTTTGAGGCCAGGCTTGATGGACGCTTTGGGGTTTTTCAGGTATGGGGAATGAGGTGGGAAAGGGGTGGGGCTCCGCGAAGCAGGGGTTCAGAAGGGAAGCGAGATTATGGAGGCGCATGTCTGCTGTACGTTTCAGTTCTGTGAGCCGCAGAAAGATGTTCAAGCACCAGAGCCACAGGATGATATTTGTAGTGAAGAAACACCTTGTAATTGGGGGGCTGAAAGCAAGAAAGTGGAGTAAGTACAAACCTAGTTGGGGTGTCTCAACTCCAGCTACCTTGGGGAAACAGGTTTATCATCTGAAACAACAGAAAACAAGCCATACATGAAAAATAAACCTCCGTAAATTAAAATCGAGAGTCTATTTGCATTTCAAAGATATCGTCCCTTGATGTATTTAATTCAGGAATAAATTTCCAGTGGCTAAAAGAAAGCTTAATCACTTCGCTCACATGTTTAAAACACATTTCTCTTTTTTTCTCTCCCTGTGTCTCTTGTTCTTAAAGTCGGATACTAGATTAAGAAACGATAAGCAAGGATTTTGGAAGGAAACCTGAGGAAAAAAATCTGGGAAGTGTTCCTTGGGATACCTACATTTAAATTATTTCTATTATTCTACTTTAAATAAAGTAAGCTTCTGGATAATTACTTTTTGTTTTCCTTATTAAGCAATTTTCCTGCTCAAACTCTGTAAGAAAAGTGCCCAACTCAGAGGCCCCTTCCTCCAGTTATATGTAGCACTTTACTCTGGCTTTGCTCAACTTTTCCATCTTCTTTGTTCCTTCGCCTTCTGGACATAATAAGGCAAAAGCAAGAGCCAGAGAAGCTGAAAGCCACCAGGTGTGCCATCATCCATCCACACTGGGGACGTGTCCTTCGACTGATCTATTTCTCTCCGGAGACATGGTGAGGACAGGAGAGAGCAAAAGAGATTCAGGCTTATAGGAAGGACAGATTTCAGTGGCAAACAAAACAAATCTACTCTCTGAGCAGTAACTATGTTCCCACAGGGGCCAATTCATCAAGAAAGAGTTTCTTAGGGAGGCGAAGGCCACAGGAGATTTCCCTGGGAGATGGAATTACGAGCCCAAGGAGAAAGCCTTGGGATGCAGTAGAAGCAAGGTGTACCAGGCTTGGGACTGAAATGACAAATGCATTCACTGGCACGGCACAGGCCGCCCATTGCTGCCTGCTGCTCCCTGCCCTGTTAACAAAGCCTGCCACCCTCTCCGGCTCCACACCTTCTTGGGCTGTTGCCGTCATTTCGGGCAGCATGGCTCTCCTTTGGGATCGCCATGTGCGGCCTTCGGGAGAGGGGAGCAGGCAGGATTTGTCCCTCTTCTCTTCTTTTTCATCTTCCAGGGTCACCCACTTGGCACCTTGCTATGGTCTTCTGGCTAACAGGCTCTTGACAGCTCCCTAAGCAGGTGACGTGTGCCCCTTGCTGCGGGCGTACTCCTCTCCGTTCTCCGTTCAGATCTCAGCGCCGTCTTTAGTCAGGCTTCCTAGGCAGAACCAGGAATCAGACATGTGCGCACCGTGGTCGGACGCGCCCTGTAGCTTCCGGTGGCATTGGTCATTATGCAGGCTCTCTCCTTGAGTGTTGTTTTAGCACCCATTTTCACCAAGCCTTTTATTACATTCCAGAAAGGCTTATGTCTAATTTTTAATTTCTTATTATTGGTTGCAAATCCCCAAAGTCTAGTTCTCGGTTTCTGTCTTCTCAACATTCATCTCAAGCCCCAGACTCATCTTTGAAGTGATTAGTGATGTAGAAAACACTTTTATGCTCACACAAGACACGTTGAGAGAAAGTGGCACGTCCTTTCGAGTTGTGAAGAATTAGCCCTTAACCTAATGCTTGTATAAATCTTTTGATCAGTTGGAATTACCATTATTATCTCTTTCCTTTTCGTTTGTTTTTTAAGCAAGGTATATTTGTTTGACAGTAAGATTATGTTCCCTGTTTATAAGATACAAACTGGATATAACAGAGAAAAGAATCTCCTTCTTGGCCTATATCTATTCTTTTCTGCTTTTACAAGTTTACTTGATTATTAGCCAGTTGCCCACATTTTTTTCAACCTCCAACATCATTAAAATTTTTTAATCGTCATGCTTCCTCAAAAATATTGTTACGAGTTTATATATCGTCCTCTTTCCTTTCAGATAAGATAAGAATGACTTGTTCCGCATCCTGTCATCTTTTAAGTGGCAGTACTTGAGTTCGTGAAATGCTCTGTTACTCTAAGATTTGGCAAAAAAAAATTTTTGTAAATAAAGAGAATTTCTCTTAGTGTATCATAAGCTCTTACATGGTTTAGAGATTACTTTTTTTGACTCCCTTTATACAAAAAAAAAAAAAAAAAAATGTATCCTCACTATAAGAACCTGATGAACATTATCTAAATGTGGACTAATATTTAACCCAGACCCTAGCAAAGTATGGGTACACCACCGTGACAAAAGAATTCTTAACCGTTTTATGTTCTGACTTTAGGGTTTTTGATGGAAAAGTCCTTCTACTCTTGGTTTTCCTTCTGTGCCATTAATAGCTCCGACAGATGGCTGCCTTCCCACTGCAGGGACTTTGGCACTCAAAAGAGTTTTAATGGCAGATGTACTCTCACCTCTCCCACATGTAGAGCTGTTCCACTTATTTCATGAAAAAAGTTCTAGAATTCAAGTTTAGGGAAGTATTGGGTTTTGAAGAGTAAACCTCATGCCAGCTGCTTAGCAACAACTCACCATTCCTTATAATACTAGGGAAAAAGCATCAGCACTCCATGTAATGTTACTACTAATAAATAATCATGTTGCTTTCAATTTTATTAAAATAATTTTTTACTTTTTTAATTACAATTGGCACATATTAGTTTCAGGTGTATGACATCGTGATTAGACATTTATATTGCTTATGTAGTGGTCACCCTGGTCAATCTAGTACCCATCTGACACCATACATTATTATTACAATATTATGGACCATAGTCCTTATGCTATACCTTACATCCCCAAGACTATTTTGTAACTACCAGTTTCTACTTCTCAATCCCTTTCCATTTTCTACCCACTCTCTCAACCCCCCTTCTGTCTGGCGACCATCAAAATGTTCTCTATATCTATAAGTTTGTTTCTATTTTGTTTATTTTGTTCTTTAGATTCCACACGTAAATGAAATCACGTGGCATTCTTCTTTCTCTGACTTACTACACTCAGCACTACCCTCTCGGCCCATCCATTTTGTTGCAGATGGCAAGATTTCACTTTTTTTAATGGCTGAGTCATTTTTAACCCTATATAAGTACCACCTCTTCTTTATCCATTCATCCATCTATGGATGCCTAGGTTGCCTCCATATCTTAGCTACTATAAATAATGCTGCAATGAACAGATTACCCAGCATAGCTATCATGTAGAATTGATGGACGGATAGAGCTTCTCAGACAAGAGAAAGCTAAAGGAGTTCATCAACAGCAAACCAGTAAGTATTACAAGAAATGTTAGAGGAACTTCTTTCAGGAGGAGGAGGAGAAGGAAGTAGAAGAAGAAGAGGAGGAGAAAAAATATGAATAAAAAAATGGCAATAACTACATATCCATCAATAATTACTTTAAATGTAAATGAATTAAATGCTCCAATCAAAAGACATAGGGTGGCTGAATGGATAAGAAAACAAGATCCTTACAGATGCTGCCTGCAAGAGACTCACTTCAGATCGAAAGACACACACAAACTGAAAGTTAAAGGGATGGAAAAAGATGTTTCATGAAAATGGAAATAAAAAGAAAAAAGATGTGGTAGCAATACTTACACCAGACAAAATAGACTTTAAAACAAAGGCTCGAACAAGAAACAAAGGAGGACCCAGTAATCCCACTGCTGGGTATTTATCTGAAGAAAACACTGCTTCAAAGGAACATGTGAGTGAATCTATATGTTCATTGCAGCTTTCGATTTGTATAGCACATTCTGGAGTGCGCTAGCATGGGAAGAATGCCATTCCCACTTTCCTTTTTTGTGCTCGTGTCAGGCTTCTCTATAACATAGTTTCTATGGCCCGTTATAAGCCAGGTGCACCAGATGGAATTCCGTCAGGAAGTGGAATTCTACTCAGATGGTTCAACTAAAGAGACTTAACGAGAAACTGTAGAGTTGTGGCTAGGCTGAGGAAACCAAAAGAGGATGTGGGGGCACCCAGGGGCTAGCAGAGTGGGAAATATGGAGGGCAGAGGGAGGAAATAAAGTTCCCGGAGTTCTAAGAGAGCTAGAGCCATGGAGAAGACTTGGCGTCGAAAGGACGCAGCCCCATGAAAACCTTGGCGTTGGAGCAGGGAGAGAGAAGAGGAAAAAGGCATCTCCATCTCCATCGGCTAAGAAGCAGAGAGCAAGGGAGCCAGGACAATTCAGTTTTAAAGGATGAGACTTCTAGCGCACAGAGCAGGCATCATGGTGTAGAGTGGATGAGAGATGGTTGCTGGGAGGACAAGCCGAGAATAAGCAGCATGCAGGGCAATGCATTAGATGTTTTAAATGGGTTCTGTCTATCGATTATCCCCACAACAACATGGCAGGTACTGCTGTCATTTATAAATGGAGAAAGTAAAGAAAGTAAATGTGTCCGAAATCACACAGGCATGCAAGAGTAGAGCTGGCATGCACACCTTAGGCCCGTGTGTCCTCGAAGATGGTGTTTTTATGCTCTACCTAACACCAGCTTTTATACTAATACACGGGATTGCGCTATTTTTTTTTTTT
>CM053501.1:97634721-97674203 GCA_028627145.1 Eidolon dupreanum
GCCTAGAAGGAGAGAGGAAAATATGTTCCTCCCCCACACCCTATACCCCAAGAGAGTAACAGAGCCTTCCTGCTTAGCCTCAGGCATGTAAGTCTGGTTTCCAGGGACTCCCCAGCAGCTAAGGAGGTTTTGGAGGGAGACAGCCAGCAAAGTCCCACAAAGGCAGACGGCAGAAACATTGAAGTCCCATGTAACTGAGCGGACTTACTCATGTTTCTATGTGTGAGACCTGTACTCCAGAAATTCTTCAAGGTGAGTGAACTTCTGAGGGGGCTGAGCTATCCGGGAGATTGCTATTAACATAATATCTTGGTACTCATGGCTTGTGAGATCAAGTATCTTCTCGATACTTTGTAATTACTTCCTAAGTGCTAGACTTCCCCTGCAGCACCAATTCAGAGAAACTTTCAAAAGGCACATAAGATAATTCTTTTAAATGGCAGGTTAAGCCTGCATTATAAAGAGATTAGTACTGTTAACACATTATTGATACTGACTAGATTTATTTACTCCTAATTATAGAACTCTGGCTTCTGATTACTTGACTTCATTGACCTGGGGACAAGTAGCCTTGTTAAAGAGGATATTTCTTGTCATTAAATCCTTGATGTTCTTGTCATAGCATCTGCTTTCCTTACGCAATTGTTGTTCTCAACACAAATGCCACTAGTTGCAATATTGAGGGCTAATAACATTGAAGTGAGTCAATTGATTCACATAAATTGATTTGTATGCAAATTGTTGATAGAAAACATTAAAAGAATAGTACGGCAGATTATTTAAAGAAAATCTGATCTGTGCACATCAAGTTTATAAAAACAGATGATTGCTAAATAATCATTTAATTATAAAAAGATTCTCCACGATATGTTAAATATTGATTATTAAATATGTTAGAAATACAATTCCAAAAATTTTTATAATATTTTCTACAATAAATTAAACTCTTAATGAAGTTCGCCAAAGATAGACCAAAAACAATGTCGAAAAGTACATAAAATATGCAATAATATTTTGAAAATATATCAAGAAATGCTATATTTTCTATATAAAGCTACAGCATTTATAAAGGTACAGCATTTTTTGACTCTGAAATGCTATATATAATTTAATTATGACACTGAAAAACAAATAAAAATACTAACATAAACATGTATGTTGTGATATGTATTCTGCATTCAGAAATAGTAAAGTGGGAAAATATCCACTTATTATAATCTAGGACATGTAAATTAATTGTCAAAATTGAAGAAAACCTAGATAAGTGGAGAACTAGTCAATATCCTGAATAAGTATACTGAATAGAATAATGATATCAACTCTTTCAAAATTAATCTAAGAGAAGCAGTGATATATAATTAAAAACTAAAGAAATTTACATGAAATCTTACAAACTAATGTTAAAGTTGATTGTAAACAAGAGCCAAGAGAATTTGGAGTTCTCAAAAAAAATCCTGGTGGGGGAGGATGCTCTGACAGATTATAATCATATTATAAAGATTTATTTATTTGTTTGTTTATTTATTTATTTATTTGAAAAATGAAAATCATTCTAAAAGAAAATATAGGAAGATAAACTTACAATCTTAGGATGTAGAAGTCCTTTATAAACTTGACCAAACACCAAAAAGATAACATAAAAAGGTCTGAATGATATAATTATATAAAAATTAAAAACTTGCCTACAGAAAAAGATATCATAAATAAAATTAAGTGATTAAAATTAGAATGAGATCAAAAATATGCATATATAACACAGGTAAAGACTAATATTCTTACTAAAGTGTTCTTCCATATAAAAAATAAGAACAGAATGCAAACAACATAATAAAAGAATCACGGATGGCCAGAAAAATAAATAAAAAGAATATCAAACTATTAATCTAAGAATTACAAATTAATGCAATTCAGTTCTCTCTTTATTTTCCCTTTTGGCTTATCAGAATGTGAAAGATTAAAAAAACTAATCACATATAGTTGGTAAGGATGAGGCAAAATGAGACATCATACAGCTGGTTGGTGTTGCACATGGACTTCTAGAAAGATGTTCCACATACATACTTGCTGTGGATGGACAGGATCAACCACCCACTCAAATTTGGTTCAGATGTCTAGATGTCACACATGTACCGAGAGAATTCGAAAACGTTTATTCCGAGGTTCCCTGGGGACAGCGGGGCAGGCAGGCTCCAAGGCAAGTCTGAAATGGGCCGAAAGCACAAAGCGAAGTGAAGGGTTAGGCAATTATTGAGGGTAATGGGCGGGACTGGGGAGAGGGTTCTCGTGTGGGGGTGGGGGATGCACAAACCGAACTTTCCGCTGGCACCAAGGAATCAAAGCGTGGTCTTACCTATGAGCTTCCCCAGATGCGAACACGAGGGGAGGAGGGCGGTGTGAGGCTTGGAAGGTGTCAGCAGTCAAAGCCGAGTCAGACTCAAGATACTTTCCTGCCCTATGCTCAGAAGTCCACTTAGTGAGACATTCATTTTGGTATTGTCTGTAATAAGGGAAATACAGAAACAATGTAAACGTATCCTGGTCCACCTACGTTATGCAGTAAGAAAAAAATACATAGAATAGTGTAAGTCTATGAGTCCTCATATGGGAAGATTTCTATGATATGTTATCACATTAAACAATATAGGTTTATGTGGATAGCACGGACCTGTTTATGCAAAAAGTAAAAATGTGATTTTTAATGTGATTTTTCGCATGTGATTTATATAAAATGAGGATTAGTTGGAGGCCTACTGAGGATCGGTGTCTGGTTTAAAGAAACCTTTCCCCCATGAAAATAAGCTGTCCTGGTCTAAAAATAATCCTTTCTCTTTTTTTGTTAATAACTCCCCTGCCCCACCCTTCACCCTATAAAAACCTCCCAGGTGTAAAACCCCTCAGAGGGAACTTCAGGTTGCCTGATGGGATGCTGATTCATGAACTGATTAATAAAGACAATTAGAGCTTCAGATTTACTCTGTAATAGATTTTTTTTTTCAACACAACTTACCAAACTCTCTATTATATCATTGTTTTTCTCAGGATATAACTTAGTTTGTCAAATTTTTGTCCAAGGTCAAAATGTAACTTACTGTACAAGCTATTAGGCTGAGGAGCAATTTTCTGGAAAAAAAAAATTAGTTTGAGCATTTTTTTTTAAACTCCAAGAAAGAAAAGTTACTATGGAGAGCTTTTTATTTTTATTTTTATTGCTGTTCTTTTACAACTTTAAAGGATAGTTTTGTTATGGTGTATGATTTATATATCCATATAGAGAACAAAAACAAGAAATTCTTTTAACGGCTAACTTTGTCTTTTCTGAAAAGAAATACTTTGGGAGAAATTTATCCATAGTTGATAGTTAATATCTTTGGATGCAGCTTTACAGCACTGGTTTTAATCATAAAATTAAATAATTAGAGCAAGTCACAGAGAGTTCAAGGAGGAACAAATAGTTTACCTGCTATGACTTCCTATGTTAAATATCAACACAAAAACCTTTGATATCTAGGACTACAAAAAAAGACCATTGCATTCCAATACACTTTTGTTTATGTTAATTTACCAACCTGTTTTTAGACCTGTTAACTTCTAACAGAAATTGTTTACGTGAAACGGACTCAAAGCAGTTCTCCATTTTCTCAAGTTAAATATAAAGATCATTTAGAGACTACTTAATTTCTTGTGAGTTTCATTGCATTCTGTCAATCAAATACTACCCTTAGGCCAAATTTATCCAAAAACTCTTTTAAGAGTAGAACTCACTAGCATGAAAATCAAAACTGTGTATATTCGCTTTTCTAGTGTAATCAGGTCCATGAAGGGGTAACTTCTAAAGGCAGGGTTGTTTCAGTGTGAGGATGGTGAGTTTTCCTACTCATTTTAACCCATTTGTGCAAAAAATATTATTTAAGAAGCAAAGCAAGAAAAGAAGAAAGACCAGTGTCTGTTCCAGTCTAAACACTCTAAATTTTCTATTTAGTTCTCATTTGCGTTAGTGTGCAGCCTGTCAGCCAGGGCGACGCTGACGGAGGCAGTCTGAGGAGCAGCCAGCGCTCTGAGGGGGCTGCTTCAGGGGTGCGGGGTGCCACTAAGGGCAATCATGCAGTTTCTTAGCTCTGTGCAGTCAAAAGCTCTCTGAGGAGAGAGGTGAAAAAGAGAGACAAGTGGCAAAGGGGTGGGGACATGAGGAAAATATGGGACCGTGCAGAGTAGAAGAGGACTCACTTAGATCCTTCCCCCTTCCACTTCCTTTCCTCTGTCCCTCCTTCCCTGGTTTCTTTTCTCCCTTCCTCCCTTTTCAGAGGTAGTCCACCTTTTACTGCAGGAGAGGCAGGGGGCAGCTTTTGGGTGTTCAGTGACAACAGTGGAGTAGATTAGACCTTGCTCTGGGACTCATTTTTACTATTTGTATCTCTGCTTACACCTAAAAGTCGAACTGATTTCTTAAGATTTCTCTCTCTCTGCAGGTACATTATCAGTAGAAATTATGAGATAAAACAGTATTTCTATGTATTTTTTTTAAACTTTATTTTTCGGTAGAGACATTTTTTGAGAAGAGAGGAACATGGTTTTTGAATAATGAGTATGTCTGTTGGTATTATTTCTTTCACCCAGTCATTAATTTATGTATCACACAAAGTTTTATTGAGTGCTTACTATGTGTCTGCCGCTGCCCTAGGCTTGGAGATTCATCACTGATGCTGTGTATGCACCATTTGCCTTGCTTTATTGTTCCCAAGGGGAAGAGTTTGAGGTAATGGGCATATTTCTCAAAGAACAATCTGTCAATCCTGCTCAAGTAACTAGGGAGGACCAAGCTGTGTTTATTGTGAGGATACATGTGGCAATAAGGGAAACCAGAATGTTCTAGAAATCCAAGTACAGGGACCTTGTGTCTTAGCCTAACACAGGCTGGCACTGAATCTGAGGCAGCTCCTGGGACGTAAGCAACTGGACTTGGCTGGTCTCTATACTGATGTTCCCTCATCAATGTGCTCTACTGGTCTCCTCTTCTTCATGCGTGTTCATCTTCCTACTGATAGTATCTGGTGTCAGCATTGTCTCTATTTGTCCCCCGATACCATGGGGTTTTGAAGCCTCTTTATTACTTTGGCTTGCCCAGCTCATTACAACCTTAGCTTCTGCTGCTATTTGAGTTTTTTATTTCCCAGTTTATTTCCAAGAGAGAAATCTGATTGGATCAGCTAAATCCAGCTTTCCTCTGCTGAGGAAGGGCTCTGTGGAGTAGGCTTCAACCTGGGTCCCCTGAGCAGCTCACTGCCTGTAGGTTTTTGTACCTGTGGCCCAATCGTGTGTGTGCGTCTGGGGCATGAAAGTGAGGGCTCCTTCTACGACACACACTGGGAGTGGTTAGTTAAGGTCATTGCCTCTCAGGGCAACCAGAAAGGATTTGAGGTATGCCAGTCACTGCAGTTGTTAAATAGATAGTATAAGAAGGATTTTTGTCTAGATTGAATGGGTAGGAAAGTTGTTAGAAAAAAATTGGTCTATTCATTGAAAAAAATTCACTGTCTTGGGCTATCATGTAGAGATCATTGAGATTTGTGGCCTTTTTTTTTTTTTTTCTGATTATCTGTCAATATATTGAGGCATCTACTTTTCTGTATGCATTTTTATGCATATGACTAAAAATATCTGCTAAATTGGCTTGTGGTGTCATTTGAGTGATGCTGGGAAGGTACCTGAATATATTTTCAGTTGGGACAGCCCAACTCTTTGAAATTCTATCACCAGAGACGGTGCGTTGAAACTTTGCTGTTCTTTTCTAATACGAAAGGTAAGAAAGGGTAAGGGCCAACCTTGGGGATGGATGTTCTCTGCCAGCCTCATGGCCTGGCTTGTTCATTTTATTTTATTTTTTCACTTTTATTTTTCAATTAGAGTTGATATTTGATATTATTCTATGTTAGTTTCAGGTGTCCAGAATAGTGGTTAGACATTTATATAATTTACGGAGTGATCCCCCAATTAGTCCAGTACCCACCTGGCACTATACATAGTTATTACACTATTATTGACTATATTTCCTGTGCTGTACTTCACATCCCTGTGACTACTTTGCACCTACCAATTCGTACCTCCAAATTCCTTTTATATTCGGGTCTCAGAGCAGCCAGCTCTGATTACCTTGGTTATCTAGGTATTCATCTTATTGTCCATTTCAAGTATTTTTTTTCCTAGCACTTACTGGTTCATATTTACCTTTTAATTTATCAGTCCACATGTCTCTCTCTATCACCAGAATATGATAAAATGAGGGCAGATCTCTTGGCCTCTCCTGAATGGGTCTATGCCAGCTGTGAGTCTAGAACACAATATCATGGAATAAAAATTGGCTGAGTGAATGAATCAAAGAGTCAATGACTGAATGAAAAAAAAATTAACTCAGATTTCTATTACCAGGGATTCAGGAGTACCTACAGGTAGAGATCGACAATTGGGTGAGAGGTAAATGAGCAAAGTTGTCTCTTTCCATGCCCAGTCTGCCCAGATTCTCACACTGTTTTCACATGTCTTCTGAACTATTCAAATGTGCTTCTTTTGACACAGATGCCAAGAATTGTCAGCTGATTTAAATCACAAAATCATATTTCCTGGGAATGGTTATAAAACTCAATATAGTCACCGTTCTTAGTTAAATTCCCTTCTAAGGTCATGGTAACATTCTTGCCTCACCTTGGACATTCCCTAAGAATATTCTATAAGATTATGGTTTTGTATAAGATATTTTTAATAGACATGGAAAGAATATCCTTTTGCCAAGCTTTGCTCAGTCATGCAATACAGCTAAGCATCATTTTAAGTAAAATTTTTGTAGAGGATTTAGTGTCATATAACTCAGTTTATTGCATAAGCTGAGGATTGTGCAAGAAATTTAAAAAAGAATTTATTAAAGTCATTTCTTGCTGAAAAAATTTAATTAAACAATTACTATATTTTTTAGGAGAATGTAGAGTTATAAGACAAAATAAGTATATAAATGGTATGTGAATTAAGAAGTCAGAGGACGGAAGAATCAATGGAGATTAGAGTTACAGTAGGATTCATTTAAAGAGTAAGGCTTGATTTACTTTCTAAATGGAGGGAGAAGATGAAACAGGATGTGGGAGTCCTGTTGAAGTCTGTAACGGTCAGGGGAACCTACCGTGGGTGGATAATCCTGATACCAGCCACCAATTTATTTTTAGAAAGGCCTAAGGGACTTGGTCTTTCATTTTACCAGCAAGTCAAATTGCCGAAATTTATGGTGCTCCATGTTAATTTCCTTTTTTTTACCTCCTTACAGTCTAATAGAGCCTTTGACACCCAGCTTTGTCTCCACCAGAAGGAAGGAAAAAGTGGGGGTTATCTACACTTAGGATGATCTCAAATAGGGAGAAAACCCACTTTCGTTCTCAGAATGAAGACTCAGCTCTGATCTGTGAGGAATCCCAAGGAGAATGTGACTCCCGGTTTTGGTTCAGGGACTCAGTCTGGCTGTTCTTCCCTGCCTGGAATGCTGTCTTTTGTTCCTGACAGAGAAGGCAGTGATGCCTTAATGGCTCTGTTCATAAACAGTTCAGGTCCTTTGTCTCCTCTTCTGGAAATTTAATTCAACCCACTTTTTGTCTTCTTTCTGTGTTGGATGTATGTATTATATGTTTGATATGTATTGTATTTCGTATCGTATTTCCCATCTGGTTACTACCTACTCTCTATTTGACCCTTGGGTCCCAGCCATGTCTCTCCTGACTAGAGGTACGAAGATCTGGTTTGCTGTCTCAGGAAAGTTGGCAAGCTGGTCCATCTGCTTATCTGTAGTCCTGGATTTTGAGGTCCTGGGTATGATAGAGAAGCCAGGCTTGACTTGAAGGATAAACACAGTGATGTTCTACCAAAGAATGGTTCCTAAGCCATCTACTTACAGGGAGGAGAATGTAGGTCTTTGTGCGAAGGTTACATCTGTCAGGTACCTCCGTATTTTACTTGCTAATTAATTCTATTTTTGTATTATTGTCATTTTACATTACTTATCTTATTATAATTTCATGATATGCTAGAACACATCTGCTAAATTAATTTCACTTTGCTTAGGAAACTAGTGACAATAGACTGTATCAGGGGAATGTGTATAATTGACTGTGTGTGCCCGTATACATGACACACACACACACACACATTTTTGCCCATACTTTAAGTAAAATTCCAAATATCTTAATACTGCAATAATTAGAAAAAAATAAGTAACCTTTATGGTTTTAAAAGAGTTTGTTTTCGAATAACCACAAAACATTTTCTGTTATTTTCTTACACAGGGCTTTTGAAAATAATCTGGTTCTCTTGATAATTTCCTAGCCGACTTGTTTATCAGTTTGATGTGAAGTAGATTTCATTATAATCATAAACAAATTTGAAACTGTATAAACAATGATAAATTGTAAGAAGACATTAATGCTCATTTTTTTCTTCTCCTTGAGATGGAATTAAATCAATAAATTTTACAGTATTGATTTAAGTGGGATGATATTTTAAAGCTTCATGTGTATATGATGTGTATGACCACGTATATATATTTGCCATCAGATTATTGAACAACCAAAGTGACAGTTTAATGTTTATGCTTGAAAGACAGATGTATGAAATATCGAACTAATTCACAAAGAGTAAAAGTACTTCTTTTTTACTAAGTCAGTAAAAGAACACATACTACAAGAAAGAATTTTAATGACTTTAAATATTTAGTTGACTAGTTAAGTTAATCAAATCAATTTTTTTTACATAGACCAAGTTTGTCTACATGTAGTAATACATCAAATTCTTGATTTTTTGCAAGTCGATTATTGTTTTAACCAACCAATTAACAGCTTCTTACATTTACTTCTATCATCAATTTGATTCAACAATTTAGAGGTTATTTGGCCAATATTTGATCTACTGATCACAAGACTTAGTTCTATATGAAATTCTAGTTTCTTCTCATGGATACCTCTTCTTCATAAATCTCTGGTTGTCTTCTTCACTAACAACCCTTTTCTTCTGTAAATTATCTGAAGTTTGGTTTGTAAATCTAGATGTGGTTCTATCTATAAGATGACAGAGCAGATTTATAATGAAAACACATCTGTTCAATTCACAGATTTGATATTTTAAAAACCAAAATGGGTATTTTGCTGAATTCTATTCATGATTCCAAATTTAGCAAGACCAGTTTAACATGGGCAAAGCCTAAATTTAAGTTCACTTTGTTATTTATGGTTTTCTTTTTTTGGCATGTTTAGAAACACTGGCTAAAATAAAATTCATACATTTTTGCACAAGGATGGAGGCTTCTGTTTGCCTTTGTCAAAGCCAATAGGTAAAGACTTTTTTTTTTTTTAAATCACACATTGCCACATTTCATAAGGCAAAAACATATTTTTGAAAATATATTTTTAAAAAAATATGTAGAAATAGAAGTTTTATGAATTACTGAGTAATAGTATTGTAGCAATGTCATCCAATGATATATGTGATTATTGATACTGAAGACATTAAATTTCTATGAAAAACTTTTTAGATAGGAAGGGGGGCTAAGAGACTTCTTTTCTGCTAATAGACAGACGAATTAGCATTGGCACAAATTTGACTCTGCAGCATCTCCTACTACCTAAAGCTCTTTCTTATTTAGGCCACCATGGTCTATGAGAATCAACCCAGCATAAAATAGGACTAACTCACCATCATTTTATTTTATCCCTTTATTTTATATCAAAATACTTACCAGCATCAAACTCTTAATATAAGCAGTACCTGACCGCTCATCACAGTGCTCCAGGGGTCAGACACCACCTACTACTATTTTCTAGGACATTCATGGTATCAATTATCTACCCAACGGTCACTTTTTACTCTTAACATCTCTGTCAGGGTAAGGTTAGGTTATAAGGGAGCAAAAAATTAATTTCAATATCTCAGTTGGCAATACATACAAATTTTTTCTTGCCTGTGCAACATCCAGTGCAGGTTGTTGGTAGCAGTCAGAGACTCAGGCTCACAGAAGCATCACCATTTTGTGACACCAGCATCTCAAAACATGGATCACTACAGCAAGAGACAAGAGCGTAGAAAATTTGTACCCACTCTTATATGCCTCAAACTAGAACTGGCATACTTCACTCCTATACATAGTGCATTTTCCAGAATAGTCACACAGCTCCTGCTCCCTGCAAAGCAACTGGGACACCTTGAGAAGCACATGGACACTGGTGACCAGTACTCGTCTCTCTCTATAAACCCTAGAGATCATGTGTCACATGGGTAGGTGACCTTATTCCATCATTACCGTCCACAATAGCTGCTTCTACTTTAAAAGGCTGATTTTGTTTTAGGGCCCAGGTCATTTTGGGTAGGCCTGTGCTGTGTTCTGGGTATCTTTCCACTAGTTTCTATAAATATGAATTTCCACACAAATAATTTAAAGGTATGGATTTTTATGCTTTGTTTCTGTACCCAGTAATTAGATCTTGGTCACCTTAAAAATCAAAATTTTAATGATTACTTATACTTGCTACAAGCATGGAAAAGCTGGTATTTGATGCCTTAATCCTTATCGGTGAGGCAGATGTATCATCTGACCTTGCAGCTTAGCTAAGGAAATTTGTATTATTACAAACTTCCAGGCTGACAGTTCTTTACTCCATGCAGACTTATAAGTTAAACAGTATATAATAGAGGGTGCCAAGTTTTGATGTCTGTCGTCTGGCAGTGATGGATTCAAGACCAGAGAGACTCATTAAAACGGAGCTTTGGTCCTCAATCAGCTGTCAGTTCTCCAGGCTGCATGGCAAAGCCCTAAATGTCTTCTGGGCTTGGCTGGATTTCTGATGGATTGGGTTACCCCAAAGTGGAGCCAAGGTACATAGTTTTTACATGGCAGTGGGAACCATTGATCACGCCAAATGAGTGCTGGATACAGCCATCAACAGCATTTTGGGGAGAATTGTTCCCAGGAAAGCTATGGCCAGCTGTGATCAGTTAGGGACATAAGCTGATAATGACAGCAGTGACCATAAGGTCGGATGTCTTTATCGTTATAAACCACAGACATTTTGAAATGGATGCCCAATCATTGCACTGTGGATGGGCTAATAGGCACATGCAGAAATGTGATAGCAATATTAATTAGATCTAAATCTTAAATACAATTCATTTGATAAATGGAAAGCAATCGCCTAATTTTTCCCAAAGACTGTTCAAGTATTATTGTTATAGCAGCTGTTCTAAGAACATCTGTATGTCATCCATCTGTTTGGCAACTAAATCGAACTTCCTTTTGTGTTATATTATTTTATCTTTGCCTTAGTGTCTGGAGTTATACTATAATGTTTGGTTTAAAGAACTCTGTCTCTTATGCTAGAGTTGTTAAAAAAAGAGAGACGATATTTTCACACCCTTTGATATGCAATTTTATTTTCTCCATTTCTGTTTATTTCACATCATTTATTTTCCTGTTACTTACAAGGAAGTATATTTAGCTATATTCCACAAATTTCAGGGTTGGTGGCTTAAAGAAAATATAAAGCATAATGCTTCCAATATTTATTGAAGATATTTCTGAGTGGCAAAAAAAAAAAGAAGACATGAAATAGATAACAGTGAGGAGATCAAATGAAAGAATTACTATCATGCTTTAGGAAGACTTCATTTTTGTTAAATCTCAGGATTAGTCCTAAATGTGTTTGTTTATTGTAGGCTCTTAGGGAAGGACATAGTCGACTAACCACAATCTAAATTCTAACATTTGTCCTGACTCCCTCATTTTATCACATACAAGTCAGTAACTTTAACAATATAAAAATATTAAATGGAAATTTATAAATTTACTTTAGGCTTTTGTACCATACTGATTCAACATGACTAAAGAGGAAAAAAAATGATTTAATAAGCTCAGTTAAGAAATATTTACTTAAAACTTTTTTTTTAAAACACCAAAAGCTGCAGCAAAACAAATTAAGGGCAAAGGAATTAATTTGTGGATGTTTACTAGTATATGCTGAACATAATTGTTTTTGTGGTCCAGGATCTCATTTAGGTTCCCGAAATATAGAACTTAAATAGAATTTAATATAATTTTAGTGCCTAAATATTCTATGTAGGTGTTACCTAACACATGAGATGATAATTATTACTAGTACTATTATTATTATTACTGAATTCATTATCTCATAAAACAAAAGACCACTTAAGATATAGCATGTAATGCAATTGGTCACTTCACTGAAGTCTTCTTAGTGAGTTCATAATGAATCTCTCAGCGTGCTGTCCAAGGACTTTTTATTCTTTGTCCCTGAGTGAGAACACATAAGAACAAGGGAGGAGGATGTTATTTCTCTATTTTAAAGAAGAGTGAGAGATTTGTAATAACGTCTGGGAGAGGACAACTTGTTAGTGAAATGGCCATGATCTGTTGTTATTTAGTTTAATTTTTATCTTTTGAGGGGAAAAAAATGGTGCACAGTTTTTTCCTCTTTGGAAGTGCATTAGTTACTATGACAACAATTTAATTGGCAGAAAGAGCGTTTTCAAAGACTCATATAATATAAATTTATTTTAAACGTTGGATTTCAGTTTATACCTTTGCAGTTAGGAATAAAGACAATCACGTAGAATTCACTCCCTTATATGGAACTGGGGCAATGGCCAGTGTGATAAGTGGCGGTTGCATATTTATAAATGAAATAATCATACTTATAAATTCATGCATCCAAAGCAAGGGCCTAATTGGGCCCTACACAGGGAATTTGGCTGCAAATCATGAACATTTCTATTTATTACAGTAAATTTAAATTACTTTTAATTAAAAGGCTTCAATATCTTTTCCCGATCAAAAAATTGTGACCAATTTTAATCCTTCTTCACACAGTTTTTCTTTTTCTCGAGAACCAGGCTGGAATTAGAATTATCTGTCGTGGGCAAATTTTCCTCAGCGAGTAGAATCGGATCCAACTTATCCTAGAACAGACATTCTGCATGGCCTAGAATGAGTTCATTAGAGAACTCAACAGTCATGACTCCCAGATGAAGCCTGTGACATACATGAAGCAGGCATGGAAAGGAACCAGGAAGATTTTTCAGTAGGTTTGTTTTTTTTGTTTTTTTTTTGTTTTTTTTTTTTTTGTTTTTTTGTTTTTTTGTTTTTTGTTTTGTAGATTCAGCTTTTAACCAAAACAAACTGGACGACTTCCAGACATCAGGAAGTTTCAGTAAGCTATTACGATCTCCCAGAAGCTTCAGTGAAAAAAAAAATTCCCTTTCTTTCTTCTCCCTCTGCAGTGGCAGATGGAAGGTAAACTGACTGATAACAGCCAAGCTGGAGGATGTAGCGTAGTGTGAGTCAAATACCAGAACCTCGGGACTGGTTACAGTTACTTGCCCTGTTGCAGAAAACGCTCCATACTAGCCATGCCCGTCCAGGGAACGGCCACAGAGATGATGTTTTGCTTATGGGGAGCTAGTGCCCTGGAGGGAGCAGGTAGAAATCAGTCTAAGAGCTCTTGCTTTTTTCTCCCTAATTCAGCAACCAGGAATATCGCACCACCTTTGGGGAACAAAGCGAATACCACCTGGAGGGAATACTATATTAGGCATCAGGCAGAAGTGGTCCCCTTAACAGCAGCTACAAAGTAGCCTTGTTGGTCTTCGCGATTGTTTGATAACTGTCGCCCTTCCCTGCTCTGTCTGGCGTCCTGTGGACTTAACCATTCCTTCCACTTCACCTCTTATTGTCTTCTTGTGTGACCAGTGGTCAGCACTTAAAGATCGTTGTCCCTTCACCCTGGACTCTCCCCCACCCTCATCTACATCCACAACTCCTTTGCCAAGTGACTTCCCCAGGGGTAATGCTCTGTCTGCTTTTCCTGCTCTTCCTGAATTGGCAAGCATTCCTGGAGAAAATCACAATCCAATGTCAACTAGTTAACCTTGAAAAAAATAAAATGAATAATGGAGTGAGTGGTGAATAAGAAGAGGTCATTTTCAATCGAACCCTCAGTTTGGATCAGCGGTCCTTTATTAGTATCTGATTCTCTGTCTTAAAAATTCTACCCCACATACCGATGGCTTCAAAACTTTTGATTCTTCACAAGAAACTAGCCCTGACCCTTCTCACTTTCTAAAATGACCTCACTGTCTACTTTACTGGAAGCTTACAACACTCTAACTTGGTCTCTCTCAACTTTCTTCCTCCGCATCTCAGGCTTTCTCCCCATATTTTCTCCTCTTTCCTTCAGTTTAGGAGAAGTGCCTGTCTGTCCTTTGAAGGCCAGCCCATTTCCCTGTGCCTGTCCTGTCCTGTCTCTGACAGCTCCCTTCTTTTTTGCTTCTCTGAACCACTGTCTGTTCACTGGCCCGTCCCTCTTTGTCTACAAATGTATCCAAATGCACATCTATTTTTAAATGTCCCTTGGACCCTTCTGTCATCTCAAGAGATTCCTTCTTGTTCACTGACAAGTTCCCCAAGATTATTCCATACTTGTTGCTTTCACTTCTTAACAATTCATTCGATCCCAGACCCTTGAATTGGCTTCACCAGCTCCGCCGAGACATCGCCGGTGGCAGACGTCTCCCAGAGGCTGGACTCAGTAGTTCCTTTCTTAACCTACCCTCAGCTTTGGATCTGCCCTGCCTGTTTTTTTGGTGTGTGTGTGTGGTGGGGGACGGGGGTTTCCGCTGTTCTGAGTGTTCTTGCCATCTCTGTAGGAGATTTCCCTTGATTTCTCTGTCATTTTCTATTGCCATATACTTTCTGACGTTAGTCCTCTGAGGGCTCTGGGCTCAGTAATCACCTCTGTGCAGATGAGGCTGAGATTCGATTCTGAGACCCTTCCTCTCATTCCCTAATGCAGACGGCCTCTGCCTGATAGTGCGCAGCGCTGGACAGCCAGCCACGTGCTCGATCATCGCACTTCTCCTTCCAAGGGGTTCCTTCTAAAGTCTGATTTATTTATTGATCAGACCGCCTTCCAGTTCTCAAGTCCCTTTTTCTATTTATGTTCATTGAGTTCCTATCGATCTACTTCTGTCGTGACTCCAGACAATCTTCTGACTTTTATTCCCACTTCCGCTGCCCTATAGACATTTGTCTATAACTTAGGTTATTCAGCAGCTGCTTCTCATGTCTCTTTCCTTCAGTGTCTTCAGCCTTCAATCTCGCCTACATATACTGGATGGGTCCCCTCTAAAGCGAAGCTCTGTTTTGCTGTAACTTGATGTTAAAATGGAAGTTTCAGCAAGGCTAGACCATAAGCAGATTTTCAAAGGAAGTAGCAGAGAATTAGCTTCACAACGCTGAAATTCTCCACCTAGAAGGGAGATTTTGATGAGCTGAGAGACCAAAGTTGGGAGATGATTTGGGGGACATTATTGCAGAGCTGTGCCAAGTCCGGCCTCCTCACAATGAGTAGGAGGTGTAGAGATCTTCAAGACTAAAGAGCGATGCCTCAGCGAGGGGTGCTGAGAGCTCTCGGTCTCTGTCCCTTGCAGCTGGAGAACACAGCAGGACAGTGCCAGAAGACGCTAAAGCAGAATAGAGGACAGTGTCTGGATGTCACTGGCCCTCCGAGCAGCAATGTCAGTCTGTCTTGCGAGGTTTGAAAGGCAATTCTGCCCAAAGGAGCAGATGTTGGGGCTGGGATTTCAACTAGAATGGTGCAGCAAAGATGCTGCAGGCTAGAGGTTCACAGGAGGCCAAAGAAAGTGCTGAGAGAATAAGTTAAGTTTAAGTAGCTGTTAGGTCCAGAAACTCTGCCCATCTCACAACAGTACCAGACGAGGATGGATTCTTCCAGCTGCCAAGACCTTCCACCCCCATCCCATTCATCCCCGGAAGTATCAGAAATAGCTAGTATCACTAGCAGAGGTCCGTGGAGTAGATAGAAATGTGAGTCGCATGCTGGCCCTGGCAGCAGGCATCCGTTTACGTCTGGATGAAGGTCGAAGGGTTGATCAGCGTATTAAACCTGACCCTTTTAATGACAAACTAAGATTGTATCTGGATAAAGAAGCCATTTTATTGTCTAAGAGTGGCCAAAATTTTATGAGACTTGGCAGAATTTTCTTTCTTGAGCAAAAGGACAGTCTTGGCTGAGTGGATTTAAGGAGACAGTGAGAGTCCCCTCTAAGAAAGAGAAAAAGTTGCTTTGATGATGACACACCATGAGAGCTGCCTGTCTGGGGAGCTGGCTACAGTCACCTGTGTTTGCTAGCAACTACTGAAAATGGACGGGCCTCGCATGGTGACCTCCAGAGCACTCTCTCTCCCTAGCTCTGTCTTTCCCTTAGTTCCTGTCTTTCTGCTTTGCAGTGACCAAAAGAGCAGATCTGAATGTGACTTTTGCTACTCAACAAACACAGAATGTTGGACAGATTACATAATCTCCTGGGGCTTTTTTTCATTGACTATAATGTGTCCTCTACAGGTTTATTGTGAGGATTCAATGAGAACAGGTATCTAAAACACCCGACATGATCTATTAGTTATCTATTGCCGTGTAACAAATTAGCTGAATATTTAGCAGCTTTAAACAGCATGCATTTACTATCTCACAGTCTGTGAGTCAGAAATCTAGCTGCACCTGGGCTGGGTGCCTGGGGCTCAGGGTCTCCCACATCAAAGCGTCGGTGGCACTGCGGTCACCTCAGGGCCTGGCAGGGCTGCGATCCACTTCCAAGTGCCCTCCTGTGGCTCACGTCCTTGCTGGCTGTGGGTTGGAGCAATTGGTTCCTTGTCTGAGGCCCTTCTGTAGAGCAGCCCACATTGTGTCAGTTGGTTTTTCTGAGTGATCGAAGGAGAGAGTGAGCGAGGCGGAAGCCACAGCATTCTTGTAACCCAAACTTGGAGGAGACGTCACATTTGTAGTGTTTTTATTCACGACTAGTGAGTGAGTCCTTATGTCTCATCAACGAGTGAGAGGAGGGGCTTGCACAGGTGCAAACATCAGTGAGGGGGGATCACTGTGGGTCATACTAGGGGTCGCCTGTCCCACACGGGCTCTGGCATAAATGCTGCTTCCTCTTTCACACCCCCCTCCCTCCTGTCCTGTGTCAATACTCAGCCTCCTGTCTCCATTTGTCTCATTCCTCCATTCCAAGGTGTTTTCCACTTTCTCTGAGCTCATGTAGCATGTTGCTGTCCTACCTATGTTTCTCCTCACTTTCTTTTCTTTTTTTTAATTTTATATGTATTTATTAAAAAATGGCACCGTGCTGTGTACAAGGATACAGAGGTAGGTGAGGCATTTCCTGTCCCCAAGAAGGGTGGCTGTGTGGCTCAGCTCCAGGGAACTGACCACGTGGTGTACAGTATGCTTTTACTTGGACGACAGAGGTCGCCCTTTCCCAAGGAGAGCATCGTTTAGCCAGAATGGTAGATTTGAAAATCAACAGTCAAAATATCACACTTCAAATAAGAGAAAAGTAACTCTGTATGGTGAGGCCGAAAACGAATTTATGGAAGATGTGTGAACTGGTGTGGTAAAGTGAGAGGGGATTTTCCAGCCAGAGAAGAAAGATTTCCTCGAGTGGCCAGATTCTGCCATCTGCATCCACTCTCCCACTCTCCTCGTTTATGACGGTGGTTGGCAAACTGCAGCCGACAGGCCGAGTCTAACTTGATGCCCTTGCTACCTGTAGTAAACAGAGTTTTATGGGAGCGCAGCCACGCCCATTCATTTCTGTAATTTCTATGGCTGCTTTCATGCTTTGACAACAGAGATGAGTAAATGTATCAGATTCTTTAAGGCTCGCAAATTCTGAAATATTTACTCTCTGACCCTTTACAGGGGTTTACTTACTCCTGCTCTTCTGTAGACATATGGAAGAAAATGCTCAGGTGTTAAACTAAATGGCTGAGTAGTCACCAGTCGGCTATATATAATCCCTCTGAACACGGCGGAGTAAGGAATGAGTCTGCATTTAGTCAGTAGCTTTGACGATTCCTCATCAGTGATTCTTGACAAATGTTTTAACTGACACGTGGCTGGTTTCTAGCAATGAGACTTTTGAAGCAAGAAATAAACTGTTATTCTTTAAACACGAGAGATGATGATGTAGTTTTTCTAGTTTAGAATATATTATTTAAATGTGATTTTGATGAATTTTCTTTCTTTCAAAAACCAGGCCAAGCAAATCAAGGAAGACACGTGACAGACGTAATGCCAGAACTGTAGGAAAGAAAGGGTAAGTCCAACAATGTGATTAAAAAATACCCAGGAGAATTTTACAGAATTTACTCTCCATTGCGAGTGTGGAATATTTTTATGTAGTTTACAATTATGTAAGAGCCTCAAATCATCAACCACAAACTCAGTATCAAGTGACTTACACAGTTTTTGCAACAGTGTATGCATTATTATTCATAAACATGAAGTAATATCACAGGCACATCAACTTTAATGAAATACAAGAAATCTCAGATATTAACATGAACTGGATAATAGAAATCTGTTGAAGCATTTCATCATAAAACCTTGGATAACAAGATGTAGGATCATAAATATTTCTGTTGTATCAAAACTGTTGATTAAAATTTCAGCTTTTTGTCCAGTCCCTATAGTAAAATACAGATATAAAAATTGAACTAAAATATTTCAGGAAAATCAAATTTCTCTATCTCATATTGATGTGAATCATATTTCTGTGCATTCCACTTTAATTTGTATGTTTGAAACTATTGATCTAATGGTTTGCCTGGTTGAGCTAATGGTCCAACTGTGTCATAAATGCTGCGGAAAATGATAGTTTAATGATGTTTCTGACTGATTTTTGGTCACAAAGTCATGTTCACTTTCCTGAGTTCTACAAAGCATCGTTTATATGGTAGTACCTCAGAAACTAGTCCTTAGAAACTCCACTTTCACCTGTGTCTTGGGTTTCAAAGATGAAAGTAGGCTCTACTATAGAGGTGAGGGTTGGCGTTTGATGGCAGTTGGGACAGGGATGTGTGACCAAAACTCTTGAGTTTGAACCAATTGAAAAATATTAGAAGATTGATAAAATATATTTTTATCAATTTAATGCTGATATTTAAAAAAATAAACTTTTCACTTCAGAAATTTGATTTTCACAGAAAAATTTGAAGAGAATATAGAGAGTTCCCATGTACTCAGATCCAGTTTCTCCTGCTATTAACATCTTACATTATAATGGTATATTTGCTATAATTAATTAACCAATATTGATAAATTATTATCAACTTAAAGTCCTTACTTTATATTTTCTTAGTTTTTACCCTAATGTCCATTTACCACTTGCATTTAGTCATCATGTCTCCTTAGGGTTCTCTTGACTGTGAGTTTCTCAGACTTTACTCGATCTTGTTGACCTTGACAGTTTTGAAAAGTATTGGCCAAGCATATTGTAGAATGTCCTATTATTTGAACTTTTCTGATGTTTCATTTATGATTAGACTGGGGTTAAATTTGTTTTGGAGAAGATGGCAGAAGTGACCTGTCATTTTCATCACATATCCGGGGTGTGTACTCTCAACATCACTTATCACTGTTAATGTTTACTGTGATCATCTGACTGAGGTAGTGTTTTTTGGATTTCTCCACCATAAAGTTACTTTTTCTCTCATTTCTGTAATATACTCTTTGGAAAGAAGTCATCATGTGAAGGCCGCACTTAAGGAGTGGAGAGTTATGTCCCACTTCCTTGAGGGTGGAGTTTCTCCAAAAATTATTAAATTATTATTATTTTTTTTGGCATGGAGGATTTGTTTATCCTCTCCATTTTATTTATTTATTTGTTTGTTTGTTTGTTTGTTTATTTAATCATTTATTTAAATCAATATGGGCTCATTTATTTTGTGGGTTAAAGACTAATACTATTTTTATTTATTTTGTTGCTCAAATTGTTTAAGTTTTGGCCATTGAAACTTTTATGTTTGCTTTTATGCCCCTTTATCATATACCATCATTGATTGGCTTTTCTTTGTTGTTGTTTGTTTGTTTTTGTTGTTGCTTGTTTATTTTTTTGGATCGCTGCTCAACTTTCTGGTACTTACTATAAGATACTTTGGGCTCATTCTGTATATTCCTACCCTGTATTAGAATCACCCATTTTTCTAAGGAGCTCTACTTTCTTTACTGGAGAATAGTATTAAAACAAGGCTGTGGGCAATAGGTGTGCGAATTATTGCTGGGATGTCGTTGCTTCCAGGCCTGCTCAGCCCAAAAGAGCAAGGAAATACATGGGTGCTTATACTAACTCATATGTATGTACATCTCTAGAAATACTTCTTTGTATATTTATACACAATCTGTATTTATATTAAGCTAAATGTGAGTTTACGCTTAATGTCTCTGCCTCTAATTCATTACCATGTGAGTCATTCTGGCCTCTTGTCTATCTACATAGACCCTTGTCTGTCTGTAACCTGCCACTCCAACAGTGAGAAATCTGGCTTCCACTATATGCTATCCATTTATTTAATTTTTCAGTTCCAGTAAACATGTATAGCAGTATCATAATTGTCAATCTATATACCCCCCATGGGAATAAACTTTATCACCTGGAGTACAGAGTTTATGTGCATTTTTTTCTTCATCTTTAGTTTTATAGACCTTGCTCTTTCCTAATGTTACTTAGGTCAGCACCTTTTGCCCTGACTCCAATCAGTAATGTTGTTATATATATTTTTAATACGGTTAGATTGTTTTGTCACATCTGCATTTCTTCCTGGGATCCTCAGTCTTCTAAATGATGTTTTAAAAAATGGCATATAATGGAGTTTTACTCTTTATGCTGCTAAAGTCTATGGGTTTGGACAAATGCGTGGTGCCATAGATACATCATTATAGGATCATGTAGACTCATTTCACCACCCTAGAAAATCTGTGCTTCACTCATTTGGCCCTCCCACCATCCCCTCAAATCCCCAGAAACTGCTGGTCTTTTACAATCCCTACAATTTTTCCTTTTTTATAATGTTAGATAATTGGAATAATATAGTAATAGGCAGACTTTTCAGACTGAATTATTTGACTTAGCAATATGCATTTAAGATTTATGTGTCTTTTCATGGCTTCATAGATCATTTCCTTTTGTCACTGAATAATATCCATTGTATTGGATTATACTCCATTCTATGGATGTACCAGACTGTTTATCCATTCACCTATTAAAGGACATTTTATTTGATTCCACTTTTTGGTGATTATAAATAAAGCTGCTATAAACATTCATGTTCAAGTTGTTGTGTGGACATAGGTTTTTAAGACATTTGAGTAAATACCTAGGGGTAATTTCTGAATCATATGGTAAGACTATGTTTAGCTCAGTGAGAAACTAACACCAAATGAACCTCCATCCCTGGGGAACAAAAAACAAAATAAGCAAAATTCTTCATTTATGGTCTACAATGATAGCCATACATAAAAATTGCAATCCAATGACTGTCTTTTGCAGGGGATAAGAGCTCAATTGCCTTCTCTAATAAAACTAAATATTTTCAAAGTGAAAAAAAAAGCTCATATTGTCAGTAATTATTTAGCAGCCAAAGAACTTAAGGAGATAGACTTGCAGGAGCTAGTTTTACCTGAAACTGTGTGGTTCAGTTCTAATTGACTGGTTGACTGCTATCTGTATGTGTTATGTAACTTATATAGTGATAGCTTATTCAGGCAAATTCTGTTTTTATTATACTGTTTTATTGAAACAAAGTGGAAGGCTTAAAAAGACAGCACACATAGACCAATATTCCAGTCAATGAAAGTATTGTTTTATTGCCAAGAAGCCAAATCCAGAGTACCACACACACAACACACACACATGCACATTGTCAGACAGATAGAGACTCAGTTAATTGATGAGTGGAGCAACTGAGAACTAGACTACCGCATCTACTGTTTCCTGTGGAACTGGACATTAGGCAACATAAGTAGCTGATAACCATATATCAAAATCTGTAAGTACAACCAAGGAACAAGATTTCCACGTGTTTTTATGCCATGACAATGAGCAATTTCAAATAGATAAATCAGAAAAATGCCTACCTACCCACAACTGTACCATTTTCTCTTTTGTGGGCTCCATGTCCTAGCTTGGTGATAGTGTGGCACTAGAAAAATCTGTCCAGCAACATCCCCACTCTTAGACACACTGAGTCTTTCAACCTGTAATGAAACATATTGTTTCCACTGAAATATTATGATGACCATCTTCACAGTTTTCTTACACATTTCTACCAGGTCCCTTCCTTAGTGAATTCCTGGGGCAGTAACCTCTTCCTTATTCAAAACTATCTGGATGAATCCTCCTGTTATTTAATGTCAGTTTACTGAGCTTCAAGTGTCCTCCTGTGAATGATGACCATATCTTACCTTATGTCAACAAAAATTCCCCATATGAGTTACGGAAAGAGGAGAGACTTTGTTCAGGTGAACAATTTGCAAACCAGGGAAACTAAAAGTGTGCTTCAAAGAAAAGGGGAAGCTGCCTTTTATAGAGGAAGTTACTGCCCTGGTTCCCAATTGGTCCATTTTTATGTGCATGAGGAACCAAATCACACAGTTCTGATTGATCCAAATCATACAGTTCCAGCTGGTCGGCATCGTATGTTTCGATTGGTTGTTATGGAGCAGTTCGGACTGGTAAGTATAGATGCAAATGAGGATATAGCTGTGCAGTTCTGATTGGACAAGGCCAATTTCAGTCCATTGGTCAAAAGACAATACTGGGAACTCCTTTACAAAGGTTGACTCAGGAGGCAGGAGCACAGTGCTGGAGGTTGAAAGCTCAGTCCGTGGCTTTTCCCTGAAACGCAGAGTGTGTGAGAAGCCTTGTCAAAGATGGCTGCTAGCCTCTGGAGGAGTCCTTCTTGGCAGATATGTTTCTTCTTAGGGTTCACACATACAAGGGAGATTACTTGGGGAGGTGAAGGGGTGGTGACTGGATTTCTACTGATATGTCGTTCAGCCACAGTGATACTGGCAGGGATCTCATTGTGTCTCCAGATGGATGTGTGCTTTAAGAGCTGAGAAGTAACTCTGTCACATGGCAAAACAGAACTCTGAGAATGGATGAAGAGTGAAGACTTGGGTCTATGTGACATAGAATATCAAATGTGTGTATTCATGGGTGGCTTTGTACTTTCCTCAGTTTTTTAGTTGTTTTTCCTAAACCTTTTTTCCTAGCAAGCACTTGAAACTTCATTGTGATGGATGAAATTGAGAAGTAATTTTAAACTTTTTAAAAAAGGATTTTAGTGTTTTGTTTCTTAGTTGACTAAGAGCAATGACACATCATTCTGTTAAATACTAAAATTCAGACATCAGACTGGTGTATTTGAAATTTAGTAAGTAAAGCAAATTTTGACCAAATTTATTTTAAATGTAAAATGATTTCATTGCGAGTCACTCTGCAACACTTTGAGATAAGTTTAGGATTTGAGGATTGAAAACTATTGAGCTTTTAGGTTGATGGTTCAGGGACTACAGAACTATGACATATTTATTAACTTCCTTGGCTGTACCAGACACGGAGTTGCACGTTATCACTCAGAAATGAATAAATCAAAGTTGTTTAACATGTGGAACTCACAAAGCAGCATGAGGAACAGAGTGGGTGTTGGGTGCTAGAGTGAAGGATGCAGGCTGTTAAGCAAGTAAAGAGAAACAATCCAGAATAAGTGTAAAGCCAGAACACATTTCTAAAATTAGGTCACACTGAGCTGAATTTTAAGGACTATGTGGGTGAAGTAAGCAAAATAATAGCCCATCAAAAATGTCTAAATTCTAATCCTCGAAACTAGTTAATGTTATTTTACAGAGCAAAATGGACTTTGTACAATTAAGTTAAGGGTACTGAGATGAGGAGATTATTTTGGATTACCTGGGTGGGTCCACTGTAATCCCAAGGGTCTTTGTAAGTGAAAGAGGGAGGCAGGAAGGTCACACAAGGAGAGGTGACTATGGAAGAAGAGGTCAGAGTGACGCTGCTGCTGGCTTTGAAGATGAAAGGAGGCCATGAGCCCAGAAATGTGGGCAGCTTCTAGAAGCTGGAAATGTTAAGAAACAGATCCCCCTCAGAAGCTTCAGAAAGAAGGCAGCTCTGCCGACACCTTGATTTTAGCCCCAAAGGACCTATTTTGAACTTCTGGTCTTCAGAACTTTGAGACAATAAATTTGTGTTCTTTTAAGCCACTAAATTTGTGGTAATTTATTACAGGAGCAATAGGAAACTAATTCAGTGGGAATTAGATTGTCTCAACCGGTGGTGGAAAACGGTGGTAAGGGAGGAGGTATGGAGGAAAGATATTCCGGGGGAGAAAACAGAAACTGGAATGGACAGAGGCATATGAGAGTATGTATTATTTGGGGAGCTTAAAGTCGACCAATGTGTCTGTAAGAAAGTGTGAGTATAGGAATATAAATTCAAACATGTTGCTGCCAGGCTGGATGAGGCCACACACTGAAGGGAAGTGTAGAGGCTTTGCGCTTGTCTAAGGGGTAGTGGAAATCATTTAGTGGTGAAGTAGCAGAAACATGTGTCTATTTTAGGTAAATCATGGGTGGCTCAATGAATGTCGTGGGCGTATGGCCAGTAGCAGGAAGAATCGGTTGTGAGGATCTGTGAAAGCCAGTCATGAGGGAGAAACAGGGGGAGAGAACTGCTTTGAAAAAAATTGCAGAAATAGAAGTGATGAAGTTGTTGACCATTTGGCCACAAATGAAAGGAAATATAGGTGTCTTATACAACGTCGAGTTTTGGCATTGGGCGAATGAGCGCTATTAAATAAAGAAGGGCCAGACAGCATCTGTTAATGCCTGGGGTTCATTTGCTTTATTCTGGCAGCAGCTCTGATTTTCATCTGAGTTTGTGTTCTTCTTCCCCTCACTCTCAGTCCATGAGAGAACCCCACGAGCCCTATGGAGAGTGAGACACAGGGCTAAACAAAGCAGCTCGTTGCCTCTCTCTGGCCAGCATATTTGGTTCAGTGTTGGACCCGTGACCTAAGCCAGTCTAATCTGAGTGCCTTTCCCTTACTGGGAAAATAATGAAAACAGAACTGGCACAATCCTCATCCTTTTCTGCTTCGTTAGAACATGGAAGCATGTAGTTTTGGGAGCTGGTGATAGACATCTGTGGTCACAAATGACGAGCAATCTGAAGTTGAAATTTAAAAAAAAAATAAATGAAAAGGAACTAACATCATAGATATGGAGCATGATCAGTCAGGTATCAGTGCTGGAGCTTCTAGCTTCTGCATCCAGCCAGACCTATCCTGGAACCAGTAAGTTATTTTGAGTTTTGTTTTTATCTACATAAATTTGACTTTGTTTTCTTTTACTTGCAACCAAACTAATCTTAGGAGAGTACGGAAGAAAGGGCGGGCTTGGATGTTTACCTTTAAAGACATTCAGGTAGCTTATGCTGTAAGGGAATGGAAGAATGGATTTAATCTAATCGTCAGAAAGTTGTGTAAATAAAGATGTTTATTTGGTATTTATCAGCTTATAGATGGGGTAAAGCCAGACATATTAATCATATGGAGTGAGAGTAGAAGAGGTTTAAGGTCAGAAGTTGAAGAATACCAATGTTTAATAGGCAGGCACAACAAGAGTATATGCTGCTAAAGACAGTGAGAAATTAGTTCCAGAGAAGAAACCTAAGTTTGGAAGTTTTGAAAAGTGTAGAGATTAAAACAAGGAGAAGAGACTTTAAGGAAATTTATCAAAATACGAAGCAGTGCTGTGTATAATTGTCTTTGAATATTGGGAGTATGAATGATTTCCTTCTATATTTCCCACTTTTTCCTAAGTTTTCATGAGCATTGCTTCTGAAATTAAAAAATAAATACATTTTGTTTAAAAACGAATTAAATTTAAAAATATAGTTTCCATGGATTTTTCTTCCCTAGGGAAGAATTACTGATCAAGACTTTCCAAAGTCACTGGATGAATAGCTGCAAATATAAAACCTGAAAATAGGTCACGTTATGAAAAACTTTGAAGTCTCTGGACTCCAGAGAAGTAAGGAGTTAAAAGGAAAGTTTGTCTCTTTAAGAATTTTAGAGTTCAAAAAGAAAAAAAATACTCAGTCTACTGCTTTGGTGCTCTGGCTGTGTTTTCTCTTTTTTTAAACAGCAGACAAAAAAGAATCTATGAAACATTATTCATAATCCTAATATATAAATATGATAGGCTTACTGAGTGGATTTTTAGGCACTTCAAATAGTTATTGTTTGGTGAAAAATACTTTATTCTTTGAGGAGCGCCTAAGCTCTTCTGTAGAGCAACAGCTTGAAAAACCACTGATGTCGTGTTTCAAGTAACTATTCATCTTTTCTAATTCCATTGTATTTTATAGCTATATACAGTACTTCTATGCATGGCAAATGGAGTTTATTGAAATTAAACTGTAGTAGAGAATAAAGAGGCAAGGATATACACAGATCAAAAGACAGCTTTGTCTAAGAGAAAACTTCAGAATAAATTGTTTTCCTAAAAGGATGGACCTGGATATAAATGTATCTCAGGAGGCCAGCTCCTGCAGCCATCTGCCTCTACACAGGTGTATTCACCATCATTTTAACAATATTAGACAAGATGACCAAGCTCCGTTCTTTAAAGAGATGGGCAGTAATAAGTATGCTGATGCCTCCTGGGGCCCCTTGAGCTGCACAGTAATGCGATTTTTTGTAGCACTGGGGTTATGAACTACCTGGGACAGAACTCAGGGTGAAGTTTGCGTCGTCTCTCTCACAGTGGACGGTCCCTAGCGGACGTGGTAGGATCTTTCCCCGAGGTGGGGTTTGATACCTTCCACTGGAATTAAAATAATAAACTGATCTCCCGGTGGCGTTTCATTTACAAATATCTGGGCCTCGGGATTGCCAGGGTAGGGTCTGTCATAGTAGGTTCAAAATGAAATCAGCAAAATGACAGGAGTCTGGGCCTGCCCATGGCAGGAAAAAGAAAGATAAGCCCATTTTCACCTTAGGGAAAGCTGTGGTGTTTTCTGTTACTTCGGAATGGGAGTTCCTCGACCAGAGGGAATGGTTAAGATGTCCTTGGATCCCACAGAACTCACCTATGACACTCCAGCTCTCTCCTTTGGGGAGTTGGAGTCTCCAGGACATGTCCTCATCAAGGTGTACAAAGCTAAATATGCCAGTGTCAGTTTCACGGCCTGAAACAGTCTTACTGAGGACAGCAGCCCTCCCCTGGACTCAAGCCAAGAGAACAGCCCTGTTTCAAACACAAATGATGAGTTCTCATGTCCCATGGGCAGGATCAGATTCTCAGGTAGGTAGGGCGGGGAGACAAGTGCTCAATCTTCTCCTGCAACACAGGCTGCCTGAAGCCTCTGACTCATCCAAATCTGAATAAAAGAGTCAGTTAACATAGAAAAGCGAAGTAACAACAAAAATCCTTTTACAGGCCCCAAATCCAACCCCTTAATTTTAATCAACTAACCCATTTTAACCTGCTCACTATCAACAATAATGCAAATGCTTGGAAATAAACCTGGGATGCTAATATTTTAAAACATATTTCTAAGTTTAGTTTTTTACATTTTAGTAAAATTTTTTGCCTCGTTCTATCTCCCCCAACTCTCCGATCCATCAAAAATAGTGTTGGGAATCTGATCCGTTTTTATAACAGGAGACTGGTTATTTCGGCATCTAAGGCAATAGGACCCAGAACTCAAATAATACATGAAGCAGATAATAAACAATTCTTTATTAATCACTTTTTGAAAAATTTATATAATCTAAACCCCATTATAACAAATAAAGTTCTCTAATTTTTGACGGTAATGTAAAAGGAATTTAGATTCTGAGAAACAGGAGCCAACATTGGCTTCCGGGTAGTTAGCTTGGAGCAGAGCAAGTGTCTAGCTCAACAGTGTAGCAGCTTCCTGTGACCTGTGCCCCCCGTCACGTCGGCCCGTTCCTTTAGGATGCCTCCCCAGGAGAGAAGCACCCCCATTCTAGGCATCAAGCAAAGCAAGCCAAGTTCAGAGGCAGGAAGGGGAGGAAATCTGCTAGTACGCTTCAGTTATTATTATAATCATTATCGTCGTCGTTGTTTTTATCGTGGCCAGTCTTTCCGAAGCTGATTTTCCCTCTCACCTTAGTGCCCAGTACGGGGGCCTGGGCCCCCATCTGCCCAAGTCCCTCAACGGTGGGGAGAAATGGTCGCCTGGGTTCCCACACCAGACTCCCCAGGCCGGTAGTGTTAGTTAGCAGTGCCGGTTCTTGGACCCCAGCCTGAACCTCCTGGGGGTGAGCCCAGCAAACCGTGTGCTCACTCTCTAGGTGAAGACGATCAGAGAGAACGGTTTTGGCTTTGACTGCCGTTCACCCTCCAGGGCTACAGAGCACAGCTTTCCCAGAATGGCACACACACGAAACACCGAATGAAATCAGGATTTGCTTTATGCAAAAGGAGTGGGCAGTGAATGATGGGTCAGCAACCCACCTCGGAGGCCTCTACATTGAATTTTATGCTTTACGTATGCAGCATAGTGGTTGGTACCTGCTCACAAGAAGGCTCTTCAGCGTGTTCCTGCTCTAGAGACAGTTTGAGGATTGATCCATTATTAAATTGTGGCCGGATGCCTGTCAAAATGACACCTCACGTGTTTGGGAGCTCCACTGAACTGTTTTAAACCTTCGGATATGGTCAAACTTTATTACTTGTGCTGAAAATAAGGCTCCCAATGAAAGTGCTCATTTTTTAATGAAAACAATTAGTTAAAGGTTAAACATTTAACTGACTTTTACTTTTGCTGCATTGATAGCCAACTAAAGAGAACTGAAACAATTTCACTGGAGTTTAGTTTTAAGATAGCTTAATGAAGAATAATTTCCATGATTATGACTAGCTATCTGTCGTACGGACAGTTGTATGTCTCCCGTGGGAGACAGAGTTCGTTTGTATGTGTTCAAACTATTCAGTCTATTTTCAAGTTTTTATGGGGATGTTTTCGGGCGGCATGTGGGGTAATGAAAACAGATTCATCACAACCAGTGACTGGAGCTCTCGCTGAGCTGAACCACTGCTCACTGCAAGGCTTATTTGACTATTTCAGTGAATTAGAAGAAATCATTTGGAATCCTGTGATGTTGCCACAGCAACATTCATCATTGTAAAAAAAAAAAACAACCAAAATGCCATGGGAACAAAAGGAGTGAGACACTGACACGTTCTGGTCCCCAGGTGTGCCCCTCCTGGCCCAGGCCGCATTAAGTCTGCCGTACTGTGGGGAATTTTAAAGCAGAGTGGCAGAGGGACAGAAGCGGCTCTGTTGATTAAAGTTTCCTTCCTTCTCCAGGACCTTTCCCTTCTGTTACTTCCTGTATTTGTCCTTGGCCGCGTGACAAAGACCACAAACTGTGAGGCTTCAGACAACAGACATTTACTTGCTCGTGGTTTCCAGGGGTCAGGACGCCAGAGGCATACAGATGAGTTGGGTCCTCAGAGCAGGGTCTCCCGGGCTGAGATCGAGGTGTCAGTGGGGGTGCAGTCTGCCGTGAGGCTCAGGGTCCTTCTCCAAGCTCCTATGTTATTGGTAGAGTTCCTTTCCTTGCAGTGGCAGGACTGGGGGCCCCCCCTTCCTGCTGCCTGTCAGCTGAGGTCCGTTTTCAGCTCTTCCAGGTCTCCCGCTGTTCCTGCCATCACCCTCCCTCAGGCCCTCTCAACTTCAAGGCCCGTAGGAAAATCTCTTATGCTTCAAATATCTGACTCCAGGTAGGGCCTGCTTCCTTTTAATGGCTCATTTTATTAAGTCGAGCCACCCAGGATAATCTCCCTTGGGATGAACTCAAAGCGAACTAATCAGGGACCTTTATGACATCTGCAAAAATCTCTTCACCTTTTTTTTTTTTTTTTTTTTGCCCTAGAAGATAACCTAATGATGGAAGTGATTTCCCATCCTATTGATGGGTCCCGTCCATGCTGAAGGAGAGAGGGTACACATGGTACATCCTCTAGTCCTGGGGATCTCATCTGCCTTCTCAGAATTTTGCTTACCGCGCTCTTCACCATCTCTCCTATCCCATCCTTTCCAGTCTCTGCTGGGGACGTATGTGCATGTGAGTGTATATGTATAAGTGTATGCTGGCCCCTCTGTAATGGCAGTAATAACAGACCCGCAAGAAGCAATAACAGAATTGCCAGACATATCAAGAAGAAATGATTCGTGATTTTTCTCTGGCAATTTATAGCTTATGAAAAAAGTTGAGATAATTATAGCTCTGAAGGATGCAAGTTCATTCAGACAGGTCCCTTAAAAAATACAGTTTGTAAGAGTAAGTCATCAAGTACCACTTTGTCTTGGGTTTGACAGTCATTACCGACAGAAACTAGGAAAGAGGTATGAAGTTCTAGATTGCACGCAGAGTGTGCAACACGAGCAAACTGTACTTCACTGCTCCAGGCTGAAGTGTGTCCGTTGAGAGAGGGGACTGACAGACAAAACGGATGCGGTCAGGCTCCCTCCCGGCAAGCCGTGCGGGGCTTCTGGAGGGCCTTAGCTACAGCGTCCTATGCAACCTGTAGAATGTGATGGATTATAGCACCTGGCCTTGAGCCACTATTGTGCACCTTGTTCTAAGAACAGCCCCCCCCCCCCACCATGCAGGCTAGGGGAGCTGGAGCCATTTCTGCGCCTTGCTGTGTCCTGCTATGCCTGAAGAAAGCTATGCTGTATCTGCTTACGGCTTCGCATATTCTTCCAGAGGCCAGAACCACGCACCCCAAGCTTCGGTACCCCGAACCTGCAGAACAGTGTCCTAGGTGTTCTGCAGGGGAAGGACAATCTCAGGACTTTCCCGATGCTAGCTCCAGCTCTGATGGGGAATTCAGCTGCTCTACAATAGAAGGGAGGAATCACACGCCGTGGCAGGCCTCTGGAGCACTGATGAAATACTGTGTCCTAAGTCAAGGTCAAAGTCCCTCTTCAGAATAATGCCGTTCATTCACATAGATGAGTAGAATTAAAACCATTTGGCAATCCACTTCTTTATGTTAGTGAAATAATTGCAGAGGTGAAACAGCAGACAGACCTTGAATTTTCAAAAGCTACGTGCAGGAACTGCTGCCGATTCGTCCAGGAGAAAAAAATTTAAAAACGCAACATGCTGTCTAAAAGAAGAACACTTTTATGCTTGGTAGTATATGTGCTTTTCTGAATTGATAAGTCATCAACAACATGCCCTGTAGCTGGTGAAACTGATAACTACACATAGCAGAAAGTGTCTTAATTTATAGTCCCCAAAGCTCCTTTTGGGGGCTTGTGGTTGGTTTTGGTTATGAACTAACTTGATATAGACAATGGGCTAAAACACTTAAAAGTAGGTATTAAAATGTCGTGAGTATGCAATTCATACCTCTTTTTTCTTTACTGCTTCTCAGAGAGCTAAGAATGGGTAACTCCCAGTACCTGTGAAGTTGACATTATTTGAATACAGGGTCCCACCCTGGGAAAACACCATTTACAAGCCAAGAAGCGCCAGAGGCTACCAGAATTTGGGGAGAGGGGAGAGGGTGAGGCTGAGGGATCAACCCTGTTGACTTGTTAATTTCAGACTTCCAGCCTCTAGAACTGTGAGAGAGTAAATTTCTCTTGTTCAAACCCTCCTGTTGTGGTACCTTGTCATGGCTGCCACACAAAACCAAGACGTGTGGATTCTTTAATTTTTCTAATTATTCGTACCTAAGTGATTCCCTATGATTATTTCATTAATGTTACACAAGGTAATCACTTTTAATATTTGATTTTAATACTGTTTGATCTGATAGATTTTTAAGTGGTTTTCAAACAATCCCCCTCGATATAAATGGGTTTCTATGTGATCCACAAAGTTCCTAAACGTCTACTCCTATGAGTTCACTTTCTATTGTTTTTAAGGACATCGTAGTCTGAGACTTTTGTACAGAGAGGATTTTCTCCTCCTCTGGACATTTATTATTTAAATGTTAGGAGTATCATTTTCTGCTGTTTAGCGGTATAGAACCTGAAAAGAAGCAGAATTGTGCTGGAAAGTTTTCTTTTATACCCAATTATTTTGAGGATGTCTGGAGAGAGGCTATAAACATGTATTTTTCAGGTGAGTCTGGAGGGCATGGTATCTGGTAGTTTTCCATGGGGAGAAAAGCCTGAGAAATTGACCTCACCCAGCACAATGCCGGGATTGGAGATATAACATTTTTATTGTAGGGTTTGTCAAAAAAAGGAAAGCCTTCAACCACGCAGCATGAATTGTATAATATCAGTTCAGGTGGCGTGCAGAGCGGCTCTGGAAAGCAAACTGCGTACTCTCAGAATAATTGTAAACCATCTGCTAAGGCGATCTTTGGAGAGGACCTAATTGTGACTTTAAAGTATATGTCACAGTGTAAAAAGTTGCATATACGCTACATTTTCAAATACGAACAAAATATGCCTAGAGAGGAGTAATTTTTGCATGCTCATAGTGATGATGTTAAAGTGAGAAATTTCATTTTTTTTCCATTTTCTAAATGATCGAATGCCTACCATAGTCGAGTTGGAGATAGTACATAATTCAAAGAATTAATGTACTTTAGAAGCATTAGCACTGTGTGTGATTTTGTACCATTTCCCCTCTTTAACTTGACTGAGCAGACATGTTTGGGACTCTGTCGATCACAGTTGCTATACCCATCACGCCTACGAGGAGGAGACAGCTTTGCGGGGGGGCAATTGACCGCCAGACCTGATGGACGCCACGCAAAAGACTGACGAGGTTATGCCGGTTTTCCTGCTAATCTGTGGGCTTCCGTGTCTGGGTTCAAAATGAACTAATTAAAAACAATTAAAAACCCTCATTCTATAGAATATAATGGCCATGTATTACAAGAGAAATTTATGATTAGCATAAATTTAAAATTCGGAAGTACTCTTCTTGGGCATACAATTCCTCAAAATAGCTTAAGAATTTATATTTTAACAATGTTCTTACAAAGTTCGTTATCTTGATCAAAGTTGCTGAGCCAGATGGATGCGGTTATAGCAATCAAGACCAAGGAGAAGGAAGCAATCTTCAGTTGTCGGTGCCGTGCGGTTTCGGCTCAGCGTGTGTGTGATTTTTGCATGTGTGTGTGTGTGTTTTAGCATCAAGCCCTAGGCAGAAATATCTTGGAGTGACAATAATGAGAAGGAAACTAATAATAAGAGAGTTATTAGTTGCGAGCATCTTAGTACTTCTTTTTCCAATTGTTCCACTCTTGTTTTCATATCAGATCTATGGCAGTTGTTGCAAACAGCATTATCTGAAAAGGCAGATCTGAATGTTTTCAGGGTGTGTGTGTGTGTGTGTGTGTGTGTGTGTGTGTGTGTGTGTTTCTGAGAGCGAGAGAGAGAGAGAGAGAGAGAGAGAAGGACTGACCAACTGACCTGTGGGTGATGGACTGCTATATTAAATTAACATTTCCCCCTAATGTCCAAAAAGAAAGAGATCACAGTAATTTAACATTATTTAATTTACAAAATTAAAATCGTTTTTGAAGGATTGCTATTAAAACGGTGGGAGAAGGAGAGGTGGAAAGTTGACACAGGAAATACCGTAACTGTTCTTTACTGAGCACACATGGTCTGCCAGGAGCCGGGCTGCTGCTTATATGTGTTATCTCATCGCCTCTCACGACGATACTCTAAGGTGGATTTTATTATCACTACATCGCTGGTAAGGAAATCGAGGCTAGTGATTGTGTTCACTTTTTAAAATCTATTAGGATAAAGCTAGCTGCTATAACAAATAAACCCTGAGATTTCAGGGACTAAATATACTCAAAATTGATTTATTATCGTGTAACAAATCAGTGGAGGTGTTCCTGGTCAGTTTATCTCCTTGCTGTGATTCGGGACCCAAGTTTATTTCATCTTGTGGCCCAATCACCCTATATAACCTTGAAGTCTTGTGCATTCATCGAGCATAGAGATGAAGAGTGGATGGAGAAGACAAAAATGCTTCTTAAATACTCTTGCTCAAGAGTGACACAGCACTAGGGCTTATATTTCATAGATGAAACGTCTCTGTGGAACATGCAACAAGGCCACCCAGGTGCAAGGGGTGAGGTGTGGGAGGGTTCCCATTTGGTAGGCACCCTGCAATAGTGATGTCACAAAATATGAGGGGAAGCATAAATTTTGGTGGACAGAAAATTGTCACTGCCTCACCTATTCATTAATATGACATTACCTATATACTAAGTATGCATCTGTGGCTTTCATATCAGTATAATTTCAGTTAAAAAATGTTGCATGAAATTTCTATTACAGAACAGGGTCAGAAATTGATGTGGTAATTCTACATTGTGATAATAGAATGCCTTCAATTAATTGTCTTATACTTTAATATTAATGTCGAGATGAAGGCATAAATGAAAGGTAAATGGTTAGCCAAGAACTTTCATAGGGGGAAGTAGGCACAATTGAGAGTATGTTTGCTTAGAATAACTGTCTGTGATTTTTCATAGATTATTTCTTCTAATAGTTCTTTCTCATGGTGTTGGTAAAAATTTGCCTCTGTAAGGAAGGAGTGTAAGGACTACCAGAAATATACCTCAAAGGTTTTTTGAAGACAGCAAGGCAGTCATAGGTGTCTCCAGAGAAGAGAGGACTATAAGTTAACCCAAGTTCATAGTTTAAAGTGGCCAAGTGGGGGTGACACCGTACTAATGGTAGCCATTCCTCTTATGTGACCTTGACCTTAGTTGTCTTCAGTTTTGTGAAATCTGAGTGTTTGAATTTGGGGTTCATTTTCAGTACTTTGGTTTCACTCAACTTTTATCCAAAACTAAAGGGCATAGCAATTAGTCAAGTGAGTGGGCACTAAAAGAGATATTCGAAAGCTCTATTCTACCCATATGACTTTATAAATAAATTAACAGAAAGCCTTAAAACCTTTGGCATAACTCTAGTGAGCAACCAGACTAGAATTAGAAGTCAGGTCTCTTATGTCCCAGTTCATCATACCTTTCAGCAGTTCACTTCTTTTTAAATTTACTTAATTCTTCAAAAATGTATTGAGTGTCCTCTAGGTACCAGACACCATGCTAAATTCTAGGGACGAGATGAAGGCCAAGGTAGACAATGCCCCATGCCACTTTCTGAGAAATTTAAAGAAAAAATGAAAAACAACAACAACAAAAACCCTTTAGAATCTGACAGCCAAGGCTCTTATTTATGATCACGAATAGAACTGTGACTGCCTCTCCTTGGATCTTTGCCATAACGTTGGCACATTTCTTAATATCTTTGTGGAACTCAAGACGATTTTCTTCTTCCATCTGGTGCCATTTAGCGTCCCTGTCTGACAGATATTAAAATGTTATGGAAATATGTCAATAGATTTCATTGATATGAATCTACCATCATTGTATCAACCACCACCACCCTCTTTCCCAGAGACCCAAATTTCAAGGCACGACTTTGATCTCTAACTGGTGTCACAGACTCTAAAGGGTGGTGGCAGCAGCTGAATTGCCTGCATTGGGTGCGGGGAAGTTCATGAATTTGGTTATGAGGATGGAAGACAAGGCAGTTCTCATTTCTTGAAGGTACATGTGCTTGCCAAAATGCCAGTAAAGTGGCCGTGCCGGGACGGTGGGTGGGGACCATTATTGCAGAATAAAACTTTCTTTGGACCGGTTTCTCAATAAGACTCCATAGACGTTTTTTCTCTTGACTGATTAGCAAGTTTCTGCTGCTTGTTTCAAGAGAAGAAATGCAATTTTAGTTGATTTCTGACTTTGATACAAAGAAGGTTGGGGTTGGGAAGTCAGACTGCATGTTTCACGTGTCCTAAGTTTTGTCTCAGACACATTTACTCAAAGATACATGTTATTAATTGTGGGTAAGTTCCCAATTTACTCCACCAACACCTCTTCACTCTCTATACCAAAGGGAAGAACCAAAACACACCATTATACTCATAACATGGCTGAAATGTAATACCATACAACTAGGTTGAGTAGGGTGGCTTAGAAACTATATCTACCATTATTTTTATCCATGAACCCATTTCAAAACATGGTTCTTATTTACCAGCTTTCCATATGTTAAGTTATATAACAAAAATCAGTCAATAAAAGAGAGAAAACACTTTAATAAGAAATTTCAGTATTAGAAGGGAATTCACACATATTTATGGGTCAACTGCTTCATTTTACAGATGAGAAAAACTGAGGTCCAGAGAGGTAAATAACATGATCATGGTCACATAAGAAATGGAAGAAGATAGGGGTCTATATCTTAGCATAACTGTATTCCACTTTCTATTGGCTTCATGGCCATGCAAATGTAGAATTGGCAAGGTGAGGGTCACAAAAGGGTTTTTTGTCATCTGATCTAGGGTCATTATGAAAAGAAGTTCAAATACAGCTAAGGCAATATTGATGTACATATCTTATTTTAATAAATACTTATTGAATGTCTGCTATTACTCTTTTTTTCTTTCAGATACTACTTGTTTTTATTCTCTCTACTGTACAAATGCTCTCTTATCCGTTATCACATACTGGCGAACCTAGTTTGATATTAGTTGTTTAAAATTAGTTTAATGGTGTACTGTTTTCAGCTATGTGAATTACTTAATCAGTTAAAGCAATCAAGTGGATTGTGTAGGTTCACGACCCAGTTAACTTCCAAATAGTGTGTGTTTGCTGTACTGTTAATAAACATAGAAACCTGTCATTTTTTGGCACTCATTTTCATAATCATGGCCATAGAAAATTAATAGGGAAATAGTAGTGGTGAATAGTGTGTTGGTTTTAAAACATGGCAAAAATTTCTTGACACTCCGTTGATAGATAGATGGGCATCCCCTCCCCTCGAATTTGGGTGACCTTATGAAGACTTTGACCAATAAAGTATAGAGGAAATAATGCTATGTTACTTCTGAGGTTAGATCATAAAAGGTTATATAGCCTTTGCCTTGTTTGTTAGAATGCTCTCTCTTGTGTCCTGTACTGTCATATAAGAAATGAACTACTTTGAGGCCGTCATACGTGGAAAGAAGCCTAAGCCACATGGAAAGGCCACATGTACACAATCGTAGATGACCCCAACCTCCAGGTCATCACAGCCCAGGCACCAGATATGCAAGCGTAGAAGCTTCCAAATGAGCCCATCCTCTGGTTGGCAGAGTCACGCACTTGTCATTGGGTCTTTCCAATTGAGTCCCTAGACATCATGGAGCAGAGACAGATCATTGCCACCACATGCAGTCCTAGTTTCTGACCCACGGAATGCATGAGCATAATAAAAGTATTAATTTCTTACATGACGAAGTTGTGGGATGACTTTTTATGCAGCAGTAGATAACCCAAACAGACTGGAGATGGAGGTGCTGGCAGCCAGTTGATTGGGAAAGGTTTTATTCCTGGAGAAGTAAAAAAAAGAGTAATTCATCTTAGTCAATTTAGAGACATCTAATAATAGTTTTCTTTCTCACTCTACAAAGTTAATTTATTAGATTTTTCTTGTATTAGCAGAGAGCATGTTAATCAGAAAAAACAAATAGATTGCAAATGTCAGCACAGAAAAGCTGACTTTCCATGGCAACTGAGAGAAAGTCTTGTTTTTAAAGTTCACACCGAAAGCAAAACAACCTTGCAGCCAATCCTCATGATCTTGAATTGATTTATACACTGTTTCTTTGCTTTAAACTACTCTTTCTCTAATTTTATAAATATGTTCTTTCTGAATTTAATGATTATATATGCTTATTCCTTGATTTTTTTCCCCAGAAAATCTGAGTAATGATAGCAAAAATTCTGTACTTTATATGCAGAAGCACTTAATTTTATTGATAAAGAAATGTATATGGATATATCTCCTATTATAATGTTTTAGCATGTTCTCAGTAGCCTTACATTATATTACTAGAAAAAAAGCAAAACAAACAAAAGAAACCCAAACTTGAAAACCTCTTCAATTCAATTCAGCTACAAAACTACCTTTAAACACCAAAAGTGTGTTGTGTACAGTCTAAGCTCTGAGATAATAAACTAGTAAAATATATTTGGCATTGGACATCAACTATAAGCTAGATTATAATATAAAAAATAACTATGATTTTTTCTGTCTAAAATATATATATATATTTTAGAAAACAGAAATAAGGATTTTATTGGCACATGGATGAGAAGATCCTTAGTCCATTGGCTGATCCTTATATTTAGACTTGAAAATAAAGTTACATATATATGTATTTTGTCTGTCTAACTTTAATTTAAAAAAACTCATGTTGAACGTTCCCTTTGCTAAGTTTAAATTTGGTGGGAAGTAATGATTCTTTTTATACAATACATAAGCATTCCCTGTAATAGAATGGTTTTTACAACTCCAAAAATATTCAGCCTCCTAAAAAAAAAATGAGATTGGATTATAGTTTTTGAACATTTGGATATTTTGAATATTTACACTTCCTAATATTCACTCTTGCATACTTGTAGCTGAATGTTCTCAACCAGCATAATCCTTGTAAGGGAACTTTAGGTAAGAAGCAATTTTTGATTGAAGGCAGAGTGATGTTAGCTTGAGAAATAAAATTATCATTTGGGATCTTATATTTATGAGGCTCTTCTGCCTTCTGATATTTTATCATTTTTATTTATGGAATCATCATAGTACTTAGCTACAAATCCTGTAATGCAAAATCATCTCTAGCATGAAGATTACTTTTTGAGATTCAGAAATAAAATTTAAGGAATCAAAAGCGAAAAAGATTCATACCCTGATGTGTATTTACTACATGTGTACCCAACTTGTCTCCTGGAGCTGCATTGGATGTTGTAGTAGGAAGAATTCTAAGATGAACCCCCAAATTCTCCCTCTGACTATGCACACACATATATGGATGGATGGTTTTGGATCCCTTGATTAGGTTGTTGGATGGCATAATTTATGATTGTCTAGATCACCTATCTGGGTGTCACACATTGAGGAATATAGCGGCCTCTATGAACTGCGGGGGGGCCCTAGCTAATAGCTAGCAAAGAAATGGGGACTCAGCCCTTTCGACAAGAATGAGCGTGAAAGCAAAAATTTCCCCAGAGCCGCCAGGTGAGAACTTAGCCAACTCAAGCTGAATTTCAACCCTGAGCAGAGAACAAGGTCACACCATGCTGGATCTTCCGTGAGCCAATAAATGGATGCCATCACTAAGTTTATGGCAATTTGTTATGCAATGCTAACAAATTAAAACAGAATTATATTTATCAAGGATCCCTTTCTAATGTCAGCATTCAGCTCTTAAGTCCACCCAGAAATGTTTCAGTTTTTTGTTCCTTTGAGTGTCTTTAAAGGGATCAGGATATGGCACAGTGAGAAGCAGAATCATAGTGAATCTCTTCACCTAGCCGTGTCAGTGTGTGGGATGTTTTCTCAGCAAAGACTGAAAAAAAAAAATCATTACATTCTCTTCTTCATTAAGTCTGTAGGATTGAGTTCTGTGAAACTGTTATAATGAA
>CM053501.1:97674303-97720015 GCA_028627145.1 Eidolon dupreanum
TATATTTATATTTATATTTATATTTATATTTATATTTATATTTATATTTATATTTATATTTATATTTATATTTATATTTATATTTATATTTATATTTATATTTATATTTATATTTATATTTATATTTATATTTATTTATATTTATATTTATATACACACACATATATTAACTGAAACAGAAAGAACATATATAATGTGTGCCATGTAAATGGTATTGTGAAAAGCCAAAACTTTGACAAACTAAGAGAATCGAGCAAACATTTTAAAAAGAGACAAAACTGCCTATCATATAAGATAAAAAACTACCATCTGCTTATAGCCTAGAGTCTTGGATTTTTTTCCCTCTTGGACTTGATAAGAACGATTATCCACCATCATTTAATACAATAGAATGAATGGCCTTTCAGTAGTCTAGCTACGATTCCAGCACGCTTTTCAGAACTCAGTGCATGTGCAAAGGAAATTTCATATTTCAAAATCCATTTAACTGAACACTTGGGAGCTTCTACCTGACCTTCAATTGGAAATCATTACTCCGCAACATAATGTATGCTAAAAGGCAAATATCAGGGGAAGACGCTAATAGAATTCTATAAATGCCTGATTCCAAGTGATGAACATGCTCAAGTGAAATCAAATATCCATGGGTTATATCAGGATTTGGGTGTGTGTACATGTCTGAAAATGTGTTTTCAGAGATGAAGTACATAGTCTAATCAATTTTGATCACAGGAAACACTAACTTTGAAGTGCTAAGCAAAATGCTTCCCCCCAAGAAAGAATCCCATTCTTCTTATTAGGAGATATATATTATAATAAAAACTGTACTCATGTGTTATTATATGTTAATTTTTTTTTGTCCACAAAAATGTGGAAATTTGTTCTCTTTTCTGATAGTAAGTACCTGCTTGGCCCAAAACACTACCTGAAATACTACCATCTAGCCCAACTTCATGTAGAGTACTGTCCTTGATTTGGCACCCGTGCCCTCTTCATTCTTGCTTGTCAAATACCTTTCCCACCTGCTCACTCTGCTCTGGCCACACTGGTCTTTCTGCAGTTGATCAAAAGTCTTTGTACTTCAGGACCATGGCAAACTCTCTGTCTTCTCTTTGCTAGCATGCATACATCCAACTGGATTCTGTTTAAATGTCATTTCCTCAAAGAAGACTCTTGTGACCCACCCTCTCCCTGCTTCTAATTGCTTTTCAAAATCCTTCACTGTCCTGTCTAGTACATAAGAAAAATTCAAGTAGGTATTTTTTTATACTAATATTTATTTCATTTCTGGCTCATCCACTGGACTGCACATTCCTTAGCAGCATGAAGTACATTTATATTATTCACTGATATGTCCCCACTGGTACATAATTAGCGATTCTATTTATGGGCACAGTTTGGCTGTCATTGTTGTTGAAAATCTGTTGAATGAATGTTGCGAGTCTATGGCTAAAAACTCAACAGTGACTCTTGTCATAGCACATATCAGGAAAATTTCACCAGAGCAACTTGCAAGGGGAGCTAACTGGCAACATCTGTTTGTTTTATATATGCATAATAATCACAATGATTTATATCTAACTTCCCCTGATGACGATTTGGAAACGGAGTGAAAGAAAGAGTAAATCCTAAATAAAGTATCTTTTGGCTAGAAGTAAATGAACCTCCCAGTTTAACTTCCTACAGAAATGGAAAGTCAAGCCTATCAGAATCTTTCCCTAACGCAGGCTCGTTAATGCTTGCGGGATCAGTACAGCAGTCCGAAGGAGACCCACATCCCATATGTCCCTGTATTTAAAGATTTACCTCATTCTAAAATATGTAAAGTGTGTCCTCTCCTCTGACCTTGATAAATGTGTCTCCATAACAGTCAAGAAGACCACGTTCAAGTTTAGAATTCTTGGAATCCTTAGGTTTTCTTAATGGAACATGGCAGTACAGGGAAGCCATTCCTGTCCCACTCCCAGCCCCATCCTCCAGTGTGGGGAACCTACACCCGTGTGTATGGAACAATAGCTTCCATGTCCAAGAGTAATCCATACCTCAGAAAATCAGAATCTTTGACCGGCCCTGCGAAGGCACAGGGGCACACACACCTGAGGCACAATCTGTCCTCGAGAGGATGAACCTGAAGTTGAAGAGGCTTATGCAGCCCTGGGGAAGGGAATAGGAGCCTTTTGGACAGAGAAGTCCACAATGCTTGTGATGTGTTGGTCTTGCCTCTCAGACACTTACAGAACACCTTCCATCCCTGAGAAGAGGGCTGGACCCCTGCCCTCTAGGACAGCAAAGCACATCTGCATTTAGTCTGTGACAAGCAAGAAAGAAAACAGAGGGGAAGAAAAGAGGAATGTAACATTTATTACCAGTAGGTAATGATGCACTGATTGAGGTAGAGAAATGTTATTATTCAGTGATTTTTCTTTCCTGATTGTGTAATTGAAAATATAGCTTTTTGGGGGGTGGTTGTTTTGTTTTGTTTTTCTCTTCCCAAATAAATTGTAGAAATTGGCTGAAAATACCTGGGAGATGGCAGAGCTATAATTCACTTTTTAAAATCACTAGCAAAGCATTGCAATTTTCCTAATGTTCTTTTTTTATTACAAAGAAAGAAGAAAATGATTTTTCAAAATAATGTGAATGCTCAAAAGAAACAACTAAGACGTTGTTTCAATTTATTATAATTACTGATCACAGAATCACTCCTTAATTACACTGAGTCAATGTAACTGTCCTAGACTAGCCTAAAAACTCTTACATCCTTCTCTTTACTATCTGCAAATTACTATGCCTCCAACCTACTGGGAAAATCCCCAAAACCATCGAGGGAGCACTCTGCTGATTGGACCCCCTGCCACTAAAAACATATGTCTCTCTTCAGCCCTGGTCCCTGCTCTGAGCTCTTGAAAAGCTTTTCCCATCCAAGGCTAATCCCCTGGTAATTGGAGTCCTGTGGTCTCCTGGAGAACTTCGACAATCAATCATTTCTGCTCTAAAGTTGTTCACTCCCTTCTCTCCAAAGAATTTTTCTCTTCGTGATGGAAACATATTTCAATTTTCCCCTTCTTGTTTGACAAACGTCACTGTGTTTTTACTACTAGCTATCTCCCAACGCTTTTCCTTCATAGCCAAGTTTCACGCCCCCCACCCCAAAATCAAGAAGATAACTTTATTCTGTGTCTACTCTTTACATGACATTCTTTACACTTACATTATCCACTATATCCTCCCCCAAAACTATTCACTACTAGTCACCTCATGTCTGAAGTCATCAACCATCTCCAAATAATACACAGTACACACTTTCTAAAGCCATAATTTTATTGATATTTCTGCCAGATTGGGTATGATTTTGTCTTTCCTTAAAATTCTCCTTCCTGTTGCCTCACGTTCCTCATTTGGCCTCTGATGACCCCTGGTGGACCCCTTCATTACTACTGACTGGGGTTGGAAGTTTGGGAAAGGTAGCCTCATTACTGCTGGGTCCTCTCCTCACCAGGCTCCTTTGATACAACCCCAACAGGGACAGAGAGGGGAGCCTGTGACAACCAAGAGAGGGTGGATGGCCAGGTGACCTGTGACAGTGCAGCGGGGTTGGGGGATGGCTCCTGGGACGAAAGTCCCTGGACTGTGTGTTTTTACCTTTGTGTTTTGACTGACGGCTCTGCTCAGGCTAGTCATTCCACTGGTGCAGGCTGAAGGGCTAAACAAATTAATATGTAAGTCTCTGTGTTTATTTTAAATACTATCATGAGAAGTTGCTGCAAACTTAGCGACTTAAAAACAACACAAATGTATTACCTCCCAGTTCTGTGGGTCAGAAATCCGGCATGGCTCGCCTCGGTCCTCTCATTTGAGTCTCTTAAGGGCAAAATCAAGGTTTTGTCAGGGCCGAGCCCTTTCTGGAGGTTCTGGGGAAGAATCTGCTGCCACACACATTCAGATTGTTGGCTGAACTCAGTTTCTTGTGCTTGTAGGACTCGGGGTCCCATTTCCTTGCTGCCTGTCAGCAGGGGCCAGTCTCGCTTGTAGAGGTGACTCACAATCTTTTTCGTGCCTTCTGCGTGGCCCACCCGTGGCAGTGGTGGGCTGTGTCTTCTCGTTCTTCAGATCTCTTTAGCTGCCCCTTCTGCATCTCTCAGGATGACTTTGCTGCCTTCCGCGACTGCGCGTGTGATGACATTGGCAAACTCGACAGTCTAGGATAATTTCTCAATGTCAGGTCAGCTGATCAGGGCCTCATTTATACCTGCAGATCCCCTTGAGAGCAGTACCTAGATTAGTTTTTACTTGAATCACCAAGGCAGGGGGAGCTTCTGGAAACATCTTTTGAATTGTGTCTATCACAGTCTCCTTGGGCGAGAATACACAAACGCAAAGAAAAGATACCAGATAATATATAATAAAGGAAAATTTATTAGCACACCAAAACAATAACTGCAATGGCTTTTCAATGTTTTGACTACCCTCGGTGGATTATGTTAAATACTAGATGTAAAAGAAAGTCAGTAAGACACTATCCTCTCAGGGAAATGTAGTTTATTTGTACAATGTCAGCTTTATGGGGGGCAAGTAGCAGATCCCTTGTTTCCTCTTCTATCTTAAGGACTCAGCATGGCACCAGAGACCTCATCAATGCTCAATAAACATTTGTTTCTATTGGCTTAGTGAGCGGTTTTCTAGAATGTGGATATATGAAACGAAAGGAAGGAAACAGAATCTAAAGCAGAGGAAGAGCGCTATGAACTAGAACGCTGTAAAGCATGGCTTCGCGTGAGGTTTTCGGGTTGAACCTTTCTGGGCGAGTGTGACGTAGAGGGACTTAGTCACGGAAAGGGGCAAGGACACAGCCTTTTCCTTTAAGATGGGTCTGCTGGGGGAGGCTTTTCCCCTGAGGAGGAGACAGGTAGGAGGTTACACCATGATGGAGGCGGGCTCTGCAACTCAACAAAGGCGTTCAGCTTTTTCCTGAGGTTAACATAAAGCGCACAAAAGTGTTTGAAGAGTGAAGTCAATGATGATAGTGAATTTACGAATGATTAGTTGGATGGTCAGCTGGAGGCAGAGAGGCAATTGGAAGGCGATTACACATCAGCTATCACAAGCATCTCTAACATCTTAGTGGCTTAAAACAAGCAAGGATTCACTCAGGTCCTAATATGATGAGATGTTTGGTTATGTGGCCTTTTACGTGGTGATTTAAAGATGTGGCTCCTTCTTTTTTTCCTTGTGCGACCATCTCTCCAGCTTCTTCAGGGTCTCTAATGGACTCTTTGCATTCAGTTTCCCAAGGAGTGAAGCGGGTAACAAGAATGAGGTGGGACAGGGCATGGTCGGACCTGGAAATGGCACAGATCACTGAATAGAACATTCCACTGGATAGAGCCAGTCACGTGGCCCCAACCTTCACGATGAGGCATCTGGAAATTGTAGTCCTGTGTGTCTCTGGATAGAAAGCACAAGTCGGTACCTGGCTGATCTCTGCTACGGAGCTCAGAGGAATCCTGCAATAAAATGCCTGCTTATCTATGTTTGACTTCACATTTTCCAAATTTGCTTAATTTTGAATTTTTACTTTTAGGATAATACCTGTTGCTAATCTCCATAACTAGTGTTATGAGGCTCATACTTTGGACAATTAGTTATAAGTATCTCCCTTAGCAATGTTTGGAGATACATCACCTTTTTTTAGAACACGAGGCTGATATACTAAGGGCTCAGAGATTTTCGGCTTAAAGGCATAAATATTTCTAAGATAGCACAATTTATATTTAGAGTATACCCCTTTTTCAGATATAATGTGATCTTATTACAGAGTATTACAACCTCACTAACCCCGTGATTTCAAACCTAAGTGTTTCTGAAAATAGATATGATATCTCTCAAATATGAGGCGTGATCATTGCTTTAGTCTAAACAGAGTTTATTGCACAGGTCAGAAGGTGTTTCTCTTAATTTTTAAGAAAAAGTTTTAAAACAAGGATTTAAAGAGCAAAAATCTGGTTAGCTTTTTCGAGAAGAAATCCTTAAGCAAAATAACGTAATGTTTGTTTTTCTAGAACAGAGAGATGGTCAAGTTGGTTCTTTTGACACAAACGTATAACAATGTCACATTCGGAGACCATAAAAAATGGAAAGTAAACCCAGAGCAGTAAGACAAGGGTGTGAGGCCTAGTGTCATGAGGATTTTAACAAAAGATTGGTGTCTTATTGATCGGGCTCTAAAGATGATGAAAAAAACATAAGAATAATAAAGAAAAGATTAAGGATAAAATAAAAGGAAAATAACATGAAGTTTTGCTTAGTTTTTGGTTTTGTTTTCTCACTGTATAAATATGTGTAAGGGTTTCTGATGTTTATAAAAATGGAGAGAGAAGATGTCAATATTTTTCAAAAGATGTCTGTCAACTGTGATATCCTCCGATAATTTTTCATTTAGTAACACTTAACTTCTGACCCTGAAACAAGCTCTTCATATGAAACATTCTCACCTCAATGTGCAGTTTCTAGTCACAGATTTTTATACTACTTAGGAAAAGAAGTTCCTTGGAGATTCACTGAATAGTTCTGTTATGGGCCCAACTTTCTGTTATGGCCCACAATTACAAGGAAACAAATTTTAAAATTTTAACTAGGAAATACAAACATAGACCTTGTTACAGTTTTATGTAAGCAAGTGCCATAGGATTTTGCCTTTAGGACAGACTTAAGACTAGGCATTGAATTCTCCAGAAGTTAAAGATTAACCTTTAGTTATTGGACAAGTCATTTATAGTTATTTAAAAAAATTTATGCCTATTTCTCACTGTTGCTTAAAATGATAGCAAATTGAGGCTACCATTATGATAATAGCAACCAAAAAACCACAGTTGTTTGGAGAATAAAATTTTGTTTAGTCTCAAGCTGAGGATGGGGTAATAAATGATTAATGTCAGCAAGAGTCTCCTAGGGCAACCTCCTAACCAGCCAGGAGGGCTTATACCAATTACTATATAGCCTAAATTTAAGGACAAGGGCAAGGTATAAGCATCCTATACTTTACAAACTATATGGATCTAGTATTCCTAGTCTAGTGCTTTATGCATAATAGAGTATTTTTGAGGCAAATGCAGATTCTTCCTGAATCACAGATTCCTTATGCCATTGATGTTTGTCACCATCATGAACTGATGCAGAGGGTAGTGATGTTCACTCTGAAGAAATTTAGTGGCTGAGGTATCAAGATAACTTTTTTATTTCTATTGTGAAACCAACTCCAGAAATAATTGAGAGAGGAAACTGATCGGTGGCAAGTATCTCTGGTCTTTCCCAAATACGTATAGTCCTTGTCACTCAAAATATGGTCCCTGGATGAGCAGCATTGGCACCACCTGAGAACTTACGAGGAATGCAGAATATCAGGCCATGTGTCAGATCATTCACATTAGAGTCTGAAATTTAACAAGATCCTAGGGAAGTCTGAGAATTCACTATAGGTACATGCACACCCACACAAATGCACATTTACATAGTTTTGAAAGTTTACAACCTGGGGTATGCAATATCCACTGCAGTTTGGGGGTAAGAAATGGGACAGCTGGTAGACTTGTGTGTTTCGTACCATGTGCAGATTTCATCTACCAGCCACATTAAACGCCAAGACACTAGGTAGTGTCGTAGAAGTTAGGGATGTGCCCCGCCCCACAGGTCACAAATAGCTTGGGAAAGAACAAAAGAGTGGCCAGTCCACCAGCGTTCTGATAGCCTGAGGCTCGGCAGTAAGACTGAGGCCATCTGCTTGTCCACGAAGCTCACAGTCTTGTTGCTTTTCTCTTGACTTTTTCTCTGGATAAACAGTATTTCAGTCTCAGACTCTCAATCCAACTTCTTCAGCAGGCAACAAATAAAAGCAAAAAAAAAAAAAAAAAAAAAAAAGTGTAGGAAAGAGAAGGAAGGAAGGAAGTGGGTAACAGTTAAGGCAAAGATCAGACGTAGTAAACCGAGTGACATTTATACCACAACAAAAGCGAGGAAGGCTGGAGGGGACAAATGGATTTTGCGGGGCTCAGACGTAGAGTTAGTTACTCAGTGGCAGCGCTAGTGACATCAACTATCAAGAAAAATGGTGTTTTAGCTGTGGTTTCTGAGATTTAGCCCTTCCTTGTTAGACAGGTATTACGATGGGAGGTGATTCTTTTCACGTTACTGTAGGTTGGTTAATGTTTTCTTACATCCTGATGTGAGGTTTAACGAACCGGTTTACATTAAGTGCAGTATGGGAAGGGGGAATCTCTAAAAGTTGTGTACCAATTGAATTGTGGCTCTTGGAGGCATTTTATATAATATTAATTTTCCATCAATATGAGTTACTTCATTATCAGGAGAAATAGAATGAATCCAAGATGTCACTGATGTCACACACCCTGCCCCTTCACCCCCAGCTTCTTTCTCTGTTGTCCTCTTTCCATTCCCTTAACTACTCACCTGGTGTCATTGTGGCTCATACTCTGAATATAGATTGAAGAGTTAGCATAATATTCCATCTCACTGTTTGAATAGCACTTTTCTCAATGAACTCTAAAAATATCGATCTTCTTTAATGGTGAAGCACGATTTTCTTTCAGGAGATTCCTGGGCAAACTGCTGCCTAAGGATTCTTCAGCATGAAAAGTCTATAACTCCATGAATTTTAAGTTGCTTCTTTCTTCAGAACTCCAGTTCCCCACTGGTGAAGAGAAGCAAATGCATTTTTATTTGACACTTTTCTAAGAAGACACGTTTTCCTGGAGGGACGGTGAATTGTTGCAGTCCCATGTAATGATTAGATGCATTTTATTCAAAAGATGGGTGCAGAGAAACTGCGTTTTTGGCCATGAGACTACCCAAGAGCTGGATTCAGAGGGGATCTTCCTTTTTGCATTTGCAAGGATAATTTTCTTCCATCTTCACTCTGTTCCCCACTCTTCTTCTCTTTCAAAGGGCCTCACCCGTGAGCTTGCAGAAATTTACAACCCAAAGGGACGCATGTTTCAAGGTTAATGCAGTCGATCCTGACATCTTCTTGAAAAATTACCCATCTCTTTCCATGAGAACAGTTGGTGGTGGGCAGACGTCAGATACCCCTGTGGCCATAAAGCCTGCTTGTTGTTATTCCTTCTCTTCCTTCCACATGAGAATAATGGGAGTCTTTCTAGAGGCCGTTTATCACTGTTAGCTCAGAAACACAACAAGGGGTATAAAATATATAAGGATACTGCGGGAAATAAATGTTCACTTTCTTTATCTAAAACACCCAAATGCGAAGGCCTAGAATCAGTGAGCAGGCGCATGCAAGGGGCAAAGAGAGAAGAGCTTACCGTCCTGAAGAAAGAGACAGGACATTCATAACGCCCTGCTTCTTCCTTTGTAGTACACATCACATGATCTCCGGATCCTGTGGACATGCAGATCCTGATCTGAAAGCACGGGAGCGGGGTGAGAGTCTGCATTTCTACAAAGCTCCCAGATGGTGTGGATGTCACCAGCCAGGTGACCACACGTTGAAGAGCCAGGCCCCAGACGTAGACGAAGGATAACGGTCTGTCCTCAGACAGCCGTGGTGGCTTTGCCATTCCATGTGTGATCTGAAGATGAGGCCAAAGGAGAAATGTGTCCCTATGCTGCCACATTTCAAAGCCAGTGGAACATGTTAATGAAAACTCTACAATGGTGGATAATAATAATAATTAATAATAATAATAATAATAATAATAATAGGTTGCCATGTATGCAGGCCTGTCATGCCCAGGCTGGTATCCGCCATCGTTAGTCCTCATAAACCTGTCTGGTGGCATCCGCATGGGCTGGAAACAGCGGTTCCTGTTGCATAATAGTGTAGGACTAGAAAGAGAACAATAGCCTGTTTTTGCTAAAAATGTTTTGATATATTTTAATCAGGAACACTTTTATATTATTTTGTTTTTTAAAAATATCGTGTTAAAATATTGGTTGTTTCGTTTACTGATGTTTCGGGCATCGCCCCAAATTTTACGCCCCACTTTCATCATCCTAACCCCAGCCTCGATCAGGAGCATTCGATCGCCTGGGAACTACTTAGAAATGCAGAATCTCAAACCCCATCTCAAACTTTTTGAATCAGAATCTGCCTTTTAACAGATCTCACAGTAAATTGCATGCACATTAAAATTTGGGACATGTCCTTAGAATCTGGTCAGGCTTTTCGAAGTGGAGTTGTGTCGGTCGGCGTCTCATCTGACCCTGGAAGAAGATGTTTTGTTTACCATTGAATTATCAGGCTTGAGATTCTATGAGTTTCTAAAATGAAGATGGTTCTGAATTTCCTCTAAATCTACAAAGCTTATGTGAAGTATATTTATGTGGCCACTGTCTTTTAGAAACAGTCTTGAGGTCCTGTCAACTTTTTTTTTTTTTAACTTAAACATGTGCAGAAATAGATTTTGACAAGAGAAAGGTGGCTTTTATAACTAGCAAGCTAGTCCCAAAAGGATCATAAGGTAACAAGAATAGATCTCATTTGGAGTCTTTCTATTTTTAATTTGTCTCATCATGAAGGATGAAGGACAACAAAAAAATGTCCCCAATTCTTTGATGCACTCCTTTTTTGATTGTTATCTTTGAGGAGAGCTCTGAAAGGCATCAAATAAAACCATGGTTGGAACAATTTTGGTGTGTAATAAGAACGGAAAATGACACAATTATCTTTTCATGTATCATTGATTTCGAGGAGAGTTTGGAAAAGCATTAAATAAAGTCTATCCTTTAGGGAATTTAAACCTGTTCTCTACCAATTGTGCCATCTTGTTATGGAAGGGAGTGAATTCTTTAATTTCAAAAGAATTGAGTAGACGTTTGCAGAGGTTTTTCACCAGAAAAATGGTGGGTCTAGGTTTGCAGATGCTTAATAAGTTAAAATTTCTTTGAATCTACTATCTTTTCTGTTTCATTTACATAAAAAATATGTTTTTCACAATGAAATAAACTATATATATTTGAATTAAATTTACTAGGGTGACATTGGTTAGTAAAATTATACAAGTTTCAAGTGTACAATTCAATAATACATCATATGTATATTGCATTGTGTGTTCACCATCCGAAGTTAAATTTTCTTTCATCACCATATATTTGATCCCCTTTACTCTTATCTACTCGCTTCCCCACTTCCCTCTGGTAACCACTAAACTGTTGTCTATGTCCATGAGTCTGTGTTTCTTTCGTTTGTTGCTTTCAGTTTTATATCCAACATATGAGTGAAATCATATGGTTCTCAACTTTTTCTCTATAATTTATTTCGCTTAGCATGTTATTCTCAAGATCCATCCATGTTGTCACAAATGGCGGTATTCCATCTTTTTCTTATGGCCGAATAGTATTTCTTTGTATATATGTACCACATCTTCTTTATCCAATCATCTATTGAAGGGCATTTTGGCAGTTTCCATATCTTGGCCACCATGAATGATGCTGCAGTGAACATTGAGGGGCATAGATCTTTATGGATAAATGTTTTCCAATTTTGTGCTATGGCCATTTTAACTATGTGGATTTTTAGGGTGACTTTTATTTAAAGGTTTTCCTTCCAGAAGAGATTTGCTTAACCCATTTTCCATTTAGAAAATAAAGTGCAGCTTGCTGCCGGCGTTAATTTTACATAAACACCCTCTCTGAGGTTGAAGCAAATGTGACGGATTTTCATTGTGAAAATAAAATATGAAAACTTATTTTGGAGTTATTTCTAAACAGAACTCGTCTCTAATCCTAATGTACCAGAAATGGATACGTAAATCAGATTCATCAGATGAATCTTTGGCCTTAACAACAGTACGAGAACCATGTTAACATTATGTGTAGGGATGCTATGTTTTCTAGGATTTGACATTTTCAGTAATCGAGAATTACTATATTTTTTAAATGGAAATAACCACTATTAAAAACAGCATGCTATAAAGAAAATGATGTCATTCATTTCCAAAGACTATTAATATACTAGAGCGACATAATAATAATAATAGTAATAATAATAATAATAATAATAATAATAATGGCAGCGAGATGTTCCGTGGCAAACTTTGGGGGTAAGGTTAGAACTGTAATCTGCGAGTTATCTACAGGTCAATGTTGCAGCTGCATGCGCCACCAATGAGTGTTCTTGGGGAAAACGGGTTAATGTAACTCATGGCTGCGAAAAATTGATTAGACTGTGACGGTGATATGCTGCTTGTGAGGCGAAATGATGACGTTCTATTTCCTTGTGAGTTATTGGTTGCTATCCACAGAACACAAAATGAGTAGACATGTAGCAATTTTGCAGTCAAGTTGGTAACCAGAGGCTGCTTTCCCCCAGCACACGGCTTGGTGAAGGCGCTGTGTTGAGCAGCCCAGAGCCGCCCTTCCAGCCTGGGGCTTGGGGCAGAGCCTCCTCCCTACCTGTACTGTTTGTTCACTTCTAGTGGGGCAGGTGGAGGAGAAACGCCTTCTAGCTCACTTCAGCCACCTACTGGCGGGTATGTTTATTGCAGCTGCTGAGCCCACGCACTAAGGCGGGCACCGGCTGCTGAGCTGAGGGTCCCTTGTCTGAGTTCCACCTTCCTCCCCGCATGCTCGAATCGGACCCCCTCACTACTCTCATAGTAGCTGCCCTGGTGTTTTTGGGAATCTCACCTTCTTCCTCCGATAGTTCTGAAAAGGAACCACGTGCCAGGGCTCAGATAAAAAAAGGTCCCCATAAGAGACTCTGTCACAAGGCGACGTCCTTGATCGTCCCGGACAGGTGGGTCTTTTGTGCGAACTGCGCCCTGAAGGGTCATTGGGCAGCTGCGTCTGATGGCGTCCCTGGGGTGTCGCGGCCCCACGGTTGCGGGATGGCCTGCAGGTCCACGGCTTCCCAAGCGGTGGGATTTTTCAGGACATCCTTGTTTTCCGAGTGTGTTAATACAACTTGTATTTCTCAGGCCTCCTCTCCCCCGATTTTCTATCCCCCGAACTGACAACGGTGCTTCGCCTTGCGCTTTAGACCTTTTGGAGCCCTTTCCCACCCACCTGTGACCCGGCCCTCCGAGGCAGCGCGTCCCCTGTTACATACCTCGTCTCGGACGAGTATATTTGAGAGCCAGGGACGGCGAGTGCTCTTCCGAGTTCCTGCGTCTCTGATGGCTCTGATCGTCTACCCGAGGTCCCTTTGAAATCACCAGCCTGGCAGTAGAATTTTCACTCCCACCAGTCGCTTCAGGGGTCGAAGCTTTAGTTTCTTCGTTCGTAAAATGGACGAAGGACCGTTTTACTTCATGACCTATTGTGACAATCCAACAGCGCCCAGCATAGTACATACATTTCACAGAGGTGGCATTCAGGGGATATTTGCCGTTATTCCACCATGGATGGGGCTGGCTGCCCGTTGCTGTTCTGTTTCCAGACTTTGAATCTCTATTCGATCCCAGCCTTATCTCCGGATTCATATCACAGTCACTCCGTGTCCGCTCACACTTTTGAAATGAGTCCTTCCAAGCCACCAATTTCCCTACTGTATGCTGCCACTCTCTCGGGTAAGGAAGAAAGCTGGCAAAGGGTCAAGGGAGAAGAGAAGGCCCTTTTTATATGCTTTTAAGTGACTGAATCGATTTAAAGTTCTCAAAGGGGTTGAGAACCCATTTCACCTCCTGATACATGGCTTTGGCTTCCTGTCGCAGACTGGTAAGTTATTATACCTGTTATTTTCCCCTGGACATTTACCTGGGCATCAATGTCAGGTTGAGAAGAGAAGAGAAGAGAAGAGAAGAGAAGAGAAGAGAAGAGAAGAGAAGAGAAGAGAAGAGAAGAGAAGAGAAGAGAAGACAGAGCTATGCCCATGTCCTCTCCCCTGGGAGCTTTGACTCCCACCGCCCATGGAAAGGGGAGACGGGGGTCTAGTTCCTTTGATGAGTACATTTCTAAGGTCCCTGAGACTGACATTGCTGGGACTTCAAACCCAAAAGACTGTTTAGCTTTAAAAAGGATCTACATACATTTCTAAGAGACAGAGACAGAACTTACAAGTTTTCCAAAGGAATTGCTCTAAAAAAGGGAAAAGAAGGGAGTTTCTTTCCTTATTTTCTCTTATTCTTCTGCTGTTTCAGGAGAATAAGGACAACCTTCCTTCCCTGGGAAGACTTTATTTAAAGATGATACCTGCTGACAAGCCAGCCTGATGGTCAGGCCAGCCTGTTCTCTCACTGGACAGCATTCTGGACCACTGGAGGGACAGAGATTGACAGGCCTAAAATGGGAGGGTATGGGGGTCGGGGATATGTAAGAAGGGCCTCGGACAGAGTGAGAAAATGCTGTGAGAGAGATTTCCAGGCTCAGTAACAAGGGGTTTGAAAGAGATTCTATCATTTATTTTAGTTTATATAAGGTATGACAGACGATTATATGAGACAATTAAATATTGCATTCTGATGGCAACTTCACGTACACGGTTAAAGGGCAGCTAAGATTCTGACTAGGTCTCAGCACCCACACAAGCTGTGGACCCTCCACATACATCCAGCTGGTGGAACTGAGAGAGCTATGCCCAAGAGTGCGCCGAGGGTTCGCCTGGTCCTCCCATCCCGCCGCTGGGAAGTCTGCAAGGCTCACCTTCCCTCCTCATGGAAGACATGTTCTCCTACATAAGAAGAGATTTTTCCTCCAGTCTTTTGTAATAATAATGCCATATATTCCACATGAAATTCTTAAGCATTGCTGCTTGCATTTTTTAACGTATTCCTAACAATAAGCCTTTTCTTTTAGAGATGAAAACACTGAGGCTCAAAAAGTTGAGTTTCTTACTCTAGGTCACACAGCTAAGGCTGAGTTAGGACAACAGCACCTAGGGCAGGTGGGCAGAATTATAGGACAGGCCCAGGGGCTCTGACAGAAGCATCGATTCCAGCCCTAACTTGGGAGCTTGTCCGGTGAGTGTCAGGCGGCATCTCAGATACCGTCCAGCCTCAGGATTTTTAGGCCATGATCCTTTTATGGGTCAGGACGTCAATTTTACTGGGTCCCAAACCACCTACATTAAACAAAAAACGATATGGAATGGGATATAAAATATTAGAGTAGGCACATGTAGAAAGAGTAACTGCTGGTCGGTGAAACTTTAATTTCAATTATATGTGTATAAAATGAAATCGTTTTCACGAAGGCTTTCATTTTAGAGGTGGCGAGACTGAGGTCCAGAGGGAGCGAAGGGGCAGCCTGAGGTCACAGAGTTAATTATCAGCAAAGTCCTCTGTCACCATCTATGTGTGTTCTTCTTCCTTTGTCCTCCTTTTTGGTCCCCTTGTGATATGGTACTGGGAGCTCAAAATTTCATCTCCGTCAGCATTGGTCAGTGGCTTAATAGGTCTTAGATTTCAGAACAGAAACGAGTCCTGTTTGTTCTGAAGGGAAAGCTGAACCTAACAGACAACTGGATGTTGGATAAAGGTCTGCTGGGATTAGGGCAAAAAAAAAAAAAAAAAAAAAAAGGAGCTTATTTGTGAAGCTTTTTGGGGAACTGGGGCTTGAAAACTCAAGGTGGTCCTGAGAAGCAGCTGAAATTTCCCCATTCTGCTGGTCTCTACATGCGGAAGGCAAACCATGCCGGAGGAACTGCAAAACTCCACTGACCTTGGCTAGAGACCTCGAGCCTTTGCAAAGGGCAGGCTAAGCACTGCGTTGAGTGGAGAAGGGTGGAGGGCCATGGTAACCCGGCTCTCTGTGCTGCATTGCAGACTTGATTTCCCTAGTGAGGCATGAAGACCTTGGGTATGCCATGTAGCTGCTCTGTGTCTTAATTTCTCATCTGTAAAATAGAGATAAAAATTCTTCTTTATCTCGCCATGCTGGATGTGGCATTAGTTAAGTAAAATATGAATATGAGTAAAGGTTGTGTATTTTTACAACTGTTAAAATAAGAAAAGGAGGGGGAAAGTGTGAAAAAAGAACAGAAAGCCTAGTATTATGGTTTGTTAAAGTCAGGTCCTAAGCATCTAAATGTCATGGCCCATGTTATTGTCTCAAATTGTAAGAACCGTCTTGTGTCTATAAGGGATATTTTACTTTTATGAAGAAAAGACTTCTTCCAATGGAAAGAGCTCTCTGGCTAAGCTGGAACAATTTGAGCAAGAAAATAAATGAAAGAGTATTGGACTATAACTCAAAGTATAAAATAAAAATCCATGAATCCATGCTGACATCAATAATTGTATTAATAAATAAATGGGAGAGAAGAGACAAATCTGCTCAAAATTCCTAATAATTCACATAGCTACTCTGCCCTCACGGAAGCTGAGCATGAATTCACCCTCTTATGCATGGGCTACTTTTAGATCCTCCCAAAGAGTACAATATGGAAAGGGAGGGGAAATAATAACTTTACGGCGGAAAATCCAACAGTCATGACTTTAGCCACGTGATCAAGTTCAACATCAACAGTGATAAGTTGTGTTGGCAGAATGTGCCCTTGATATCAGGTGATCGGAATGATACTAGCTCTTTGTCTCCCTCCCAAAAGCCATCGGCACAGTTTAGTCATGAGAAAAGCATCAGACAAACCCAAACTGAGGCATATTCTATGGAATATCTGATGAATAATACTCCCTGAGATCGTCAAGGTTACCAAAAAACAGAAAATTCTGAGAGATTATCACAGCCAGGAGTAGCCTAAGGAGACATGACAAGTAAGTGCGATGTGGTGTCCTGGATAAGATGCTGGAATAGAAAATGGACATTAGGTGAAAACTAAGGAAATCTGAATAAAGTGTGGAGTTTAGTGACTAATAATCCATATTGGTTCCTCACCCATGACAAATGTACCATACTAAGGTTAGATGTGATAATAAGAAAAAACATACTTTTTTCCCCCTAAATCTAAAACTATTCTGAAACATAAAGTTTACTAAAAAATGACTTTCTAATCTAAAAATTATGTTAATTTAAGATCAGCTTCAGCAAATGTGTATGACATGTGTATCAAGTAACAGTTACATAGTCCCTGTCCTCAAAGATTTTAAAATATCGAGAACACTTATCTAAACACACACTGGGATGTGAGAAGATACAGAAACGCCTAAATGTTACAAACTGTGAATGCTGAGGCCACAGAGAGAGACTCATGGAATGGATGGCATTTGGCTAGTGTTGGGAAGTTCCTCCACTAATTTCTTTGCGGCTTCTGTGTTTACCAGTGAGGTGGGTGGTGGTGCAGTGAGAAGCAGCCTGTTTGGAGATGCATTTCATTTTGAGCACGTGACATTTGAGGTGCTCATGGAATAGACAAGTCTAGATATCCGGTAGGAAGTCCAGGTATGGGTCTACCCACAAATATAGATTTGCGCATCATCAACCTGTAAGTGGTAACTGAAGCGGCAGATGACGTAGGAAACATGTGATAATCCTATCGCTAAGAGAATAGTTTTAATCAATGAGTTATAATGTAAACTAGACAAAAGACTAGAGTCCCAGCTGTGCCATTTACTAACTGAAACTGAAGCAAATTACGTTGGCTTTCTGAGCCTCAGTTTCCTGTTCTCTACCCTTTTGGTTGGATAGAGAGGGGAAGATCAGAGGACATCTTACGGGTCCTTTGTAATGTGTGAAGAGTAGCAGAGATGGAAGACAGTCCCTGTTTAGTGCTATTAAATTCGCTTCAAAACTGATCTAACAGCTTTGCTCTCTAAAGGCTCAGGTTTAATTGGATGTCATTGTGTGTTTTTGGAAATACAAGTTCTAACTAAATACAGTATCGTGGTAATTTGCACACTATTTGGGGAGACCTTGCAAGTTGTGGCTCTTGGCTCAGGATCACTTTCTTTTCTAAATAAAGTGGATAAGATTGCATTTCCTATTATGTTTAGAACCATTTCAAGGGAAACCTAGATGCCATTTTTGAAAATTTCCAGAGCGGTTATAGTTTTTTTTTAATGACACGTAGGTTTCCTGTTTCTAAAACTTTCTAATAAGCCCTTTGCCAGAAGTTCTTGTTTGTTTTATTAGCATGACATGGCAGGACAAAAAAGACAATGATGGAGAAACCAATGAAATTCTCCCTGTAGCAGTCATGCCATTTTATCGCAATGAGCACTGACAAGCCAACTAAGCCGAAGAATATATTCATCTTGGGCAAAAACCATGTAAGTGAAGAAGCATGATGAGTCATGCCGGAGACTGGAGTCCTCGCTTTCACACTGTGGTTTGACAGACGGAGCTGTCTCGGTTTACATAAGTGTGTGTGCTCTCCAGGTGTGACCCCGACTGTCAACTGGCCACGGATTTTCCCTGCTATTAACCTTTTCAACGTTTCTGGCATTGGAATGAAGTGCCCCTCTCTGAGATTTCCTTATGAGGCGGTGCCGTCTTTGACCTATTTATGCCAGTATTCTCTTCCTTTTTGCCTGAAGCCCATGCACTCCCTGGCCACCCAGCCAAGGTCCAACAAAGGTCATGTGGAAAACAGAAGGCGGAGCTGAAATGGGAAGTGACCCTTTTCCTCCTTCTGAGCACACAGCCAATATTCTTTCTCAGTTACAAACCACCTACCGACCATTTAGTCTGTCGACAGAGCTCGGCAGCATCCAGCTCTCTCTGAAGCACGATTAGAATGGCCCCAACGTGGGAGTGACAATCTGCCTTTTGAAAACTGCACTTGATATATACATTTTTAAAAATCTGAGGAAGAGGAGAATGAAACTGAACTCAATGGAATGAAGTTAGATCTTTTGTGATAAAACATGGGGTTGTTCCACGCAGGAAAATATTGATTGTGACATGCCTCACGTAGGGAAGAAAGATTTATCAGTCCTGCGGTCAGCAGGGAGCTGAGATCCTGAACTTTTCGAACTCACCTAGAGAGAGTGTGATATACCAGGAAGGGATGATTTTGGTGAAAATTTTATCTAGCGAGGTGTAGGTCTTATTCTTCTATTTTCTCACCTTTCGTCATGACCGTCTTTTCCAATTTCAAATAATTTCAAGTGACAGATGATGTTAAGCCCTGTTTTAGCAGCAAAACGATCCCATCTTGCATTTGACCCACACCTGCCACTGCTCGTGGTAGCTTGTAACTGCAGGCAGGAGCGGCCATATCTTTGAGGCTGATTGCCTTCATTGAATGAGGATATCGATTTACATCTCAGAAGTGTTGCGAAGGCTGAACGGAAACCACATCTGGGGAAGCTCCTTATAAAATGCTACGGACATGTGCGTATTATTGTTACATTATCCCCCTTTCAGATGTGGCCAAACAATATTTGCAGATGCTCCGAAAATGACATAATTTAAGCCAAACATAATTTGAGCCAGGCCTAGGGGAGTGATAACCTGAATGTGGAGGCTGGGTAAGACTCGCCTCCAGGGGAAGGCGGTCAGGTGGGTGTTGGGCAGATCCAGGGTGGTGGTGAGACCAGGGAAGGTTTGTACCACGCAGTAAGAACTCGAGAAGACCTCATGCCGGGGCGAGTGGGAACGAGTTAGTGAAAGAGTCAGTAAATTGCTGAAACAGCTGGAGCTGCTGCTGTTATACTCTCCAGAATGACACCAGGGAGGCTGGAGAAGTCCCTCTGGAGAAGGTCAAAGTGGCACCTTCATGCTTCTGGCTGGCTGCCTTCAGGGCCTTCCTGCCTGCCCATCTATAATGAGTCAATTGTATTTTCTCTTCTCCCTAAAAAGATGCTGAAGCCCTGACCCTCAGTACTTCAAGTGGCTTGCTTTCTTTCTTTCTTTCTTTCTTTCTTTCTTTCTTTCTTTCTTTCTTTCTTTCTTTCTTTCTTTCTTTCATTTATTTATGGTGACATTTGTTAACAAAATCCAATAAGTTTCATCCTTACATTTTAACAGTAAGGCATATATATATATATATATATATATATATATATATATATATATATATATTTACACTGTGGGTTCACCTCCCATAGTTAGATTTCTTTCTGTCACCACATATTTGACCCCTTTTACCCCATCTACCTCCTCCCTCCCCCCACCCCATACCCTCTGGTTACTGCTGGTCTATAGTTCATGTCCATGAGTCTTTGCTTGTTTGTCCTATTCGTTTGTTGCTTTTAGGTTTATATCCCACATGTAAGTGATCTTACGTGATTTTCAACTTTTTCTGTCTGGTTTATTTCACTTAGCATGATTAATCTCGAGGTCCATCCATGTTGTTGCAAATGGCAGTACTTCATCTCTTCTTATGGCTGAGTAATATTCCATTGTATATATGTACCACAGTTTCTTTAGCCAATCATCTATTGTAGGACACTTGGGTTGCTTCCATGTCTTGTCAAGTGGCTTTATTTTAAAAAAAGGGTCTTTGTAGCTTATTAGGTAAATACAAGGTGATTAGAATGAACTCCGATCCCATGTGACTATGACCTCATTAAGAGGGGAAATTTGGATACAGAGACAGATACCTACAGAGGGGATGTGATGTGAAGTCACAGGGAGGAGGACATCTACAAGCCAAGGGACACCTGAGGCTACCGGAAGCTAGGGAAGAGGTATGGAAGAGATTTTCTTTCACGGCCCTCAGAAGGAACCAACCCTGCCAACACCTTGATTTCAGACTTCTAGTCTCCAGAACTGTGAGACAATAAATTTCTATCATTAGAGTCACTCAATTGTGGTGCTTTGTCATGACAGAGCCGGGGAACTAATACACCACCCTTTGCCTAAAAAGCACATATTATGTAGTTATTTGTCTGCAACCTTCAGTGCTGTCTACTTCTACTGGAATGTAAGCTACATGGACACAGGGACCTTGTTTGTCTCCATCACAGCACCTGGAACTGTACGTGAGAAACAGTAGGTGCAACACAGTCAATATTTGTTGAATGAATTGTTATCGTTGGGCCCAGCGGGGGGAGTGACAAATGCAGGGGTGACTGAGCTCTGGTTTAAGCAGATCAAATGAAGCACAGACAGCTGAGGTTTGATAGTTTCCTTCTGGATGTTGAGCACACATGTGCTCTGGAAAATTACCTTCACTCAACAAATAAACCATCCCCAAACAGTAGGTATACTGTGCTCTCATCTGCGAAGTACATCTGATGGCCTTGCTATTTCTCTCACATAAACAAAATTGGAATATAAATATTTAAAACATAACTGGCATGCAAAATGATTACCAAACACTTATATTTAGCTATTACATAACTTCTCTAGCTATCACTTAACTTACTCGTGGAAGTCAACAATTTGTATGACCCGTCAAAAATGACCCTGTTGAGGTTCTGTATTAGTTTTCTTTGTTCCTGGAACAAATTTACCTTAAATTTTGTAGCATAAAGAACACGATTTTATTCTTTTGTAGTTACAGAGATCAGAGGTCTGATGTGGGTATCACTGGGGGAAAATCGAGGTCTGTGATTTTTCTGAAGACTTTAGGGGACAACCTGTCTTATTTTTTGCCTTCTCCAGCACTTAGAGGTCACCTGCCACTTGTGGCTCGTGGCCTGTTTTGAACTTCAAGGCCGTCAACGGCCAGCTGAGTCCTTCTTGTGCTGCTGTCCCCCTGGTTCTGGCATTTTTACTGTTTTTCTACTCTCTTAGGGGAATTGTGATCACACTCGGCCCACCTGGATGGTTCAGGCTAGTCTATGTTAAAGTTAGAGAATTAGCAACCTTAATTACATTTGCAGACTTAACTTGCCCTTGCCATTTAACATAACATATTCATAGTTCTGGAGAACAGGACATGGCCATCTTGGGGACGTCTTGGGGACGTGTCGTTATTCTGCCTCCCACACGTTCTGTGACGTGGATGTTCTCAACACGACATTATTGCCAGGCATTACGAGGGCTTCCTCATGCCCAGCTGATGTCACACTCAAAAATCCCAATCTTGGGGTTGACTTATGAGCTTGAACCAAGTATATGGGTTTCAAAATAGGTCTAAGAGCAACTTTTCACAAACATCTATTCTGCAGGATATTAATAGATAGTATATGAAAAAAGTTTCATATCCCATTAGGAAAGCAAATTAAGCAAATATTAATTTCTGCCGTTTCTTTGCTGAAAGACTTAAATGTCTTTATCATGGTGCCTTGTGGTTCTCTAGGAAGGGCACCATCACATGCAGGGCCCCTTGAATGATTTGGCCCCAAGAAGCTTGTTATTGCAGAGTGTTCTGTGGGGCTAACGGTCTGTAGAACATGCTGGGAGACGTTCTGGTGTAAAATGAAGTGTAGAATTCTCAGGGGAGTTAGAAGTGTCTCTAGGTGGAAGGATCCATACGAAATTGACTTCTGGAGTTCCCAACATCGAATTGTACTGACAGTTCCTGAAACAAATGAATCACCACTTGGGGGTTGAAAATAAGTTTGCTACTTAGAAATCTTCACAGCAGGAAATTGTAGGAGGCGGTCTTGACATCCTCTTAATGTGATATGCTCAGATCCGAATTTACCTGCTCCCTACCTCTCCCCATTCTACCTTACCGTTATGGGCTGAGTTATGGTACCCCCACCTTCATACATCCAAGTCCTAGCCTTCAGGACCTCAGAATGGGACTGTATTTGCAGGTAGACTCTTTAAAGAGGTCATTAAATTACAATGAGCCCCGTAGGGTGGGGACCTCCCAGAAAGATGGGTAATCTTATAGGAAGGGGACATTGAGACCCAGAAAGTGATGGAGGGAAGAGCCCCAAAATCACAGAGAAAAGGTGGCCATCTGCCAGCCACGGAGAGAGACCTCACCTTGATTTTGGACTTCTAGCCTGCAGAATGGTAAGAAAATCAATTTCTGTTGTTGGTGCCGTGCTATGGCCGCCCTGGGAAACAAATACATCTATTTTATGATGCTCTTCACATTTGGTCCAGGACACCACCATGTATTTCTGTTTTTTCTTACACTCAGTCTATCTGTAAGTTTTAGCATATATTCTTCTGTGTGTTTCTCGGGCTCGTCCCTTCTTCCGCTGGAATCTTCCTCCTACTGTGCTTACCCAGCAGTCTTCACTCGTCCTGACTGAACTGCTGTACGAGGCTTTCCCTCTGAGATTGGTCTCTATTCTGATCCATGCCGTCCTTCTCCTCCTCCACCTGCTTTTGTAGCGTGCTCAAGTCATCGCGTCCCTTCATGGCTGGAAAAGAGAAGCCTCGATGCTGTGCTTCTATTCATAATAGTTCGCAGCCCTAGCTGGTCCCACCTTAGTGCCCAGTCCCATCAGCCCACATGTCTCCAGGGACACAGTGGGGCTTGTCCAGCTGCCTCCTCTCTCTACCCGACCTGCGGCTAATGAGGCCCAGAACATGTTCCCTCCCCCTTTTTACCTACCCAAATCCTTACGCCTTTGAAGACTTGCCTCACGTCTCCCCGACTTACTTCAACCATCTTCCAGCGCATCCTCATTGTGCGTCCTGGCCCCCACAGCAGTCACCGTTTTGCCACAAAATGCTGCTCCTCTCAGTCAAAGCAAAGCCATATCACTGAGGCTGTCACAGGGAGGAAGAAAGGGCTGGTGGGATAGAGCACCCAGCCCCCTGGCCGGTACCGGGTCCCTGAAAGCCACTTGCTCCTCTGGATGGCTCTTGAATTGCTGTCTCTGCAGTCAGGCTGAACTTCGCTTTAAAATTCTAGCCCTAATGTGGGATGATGACAACTCACGTAAATATCGTACATGGCTCTTGCATAAATATCCTATAGATTTACCTGAGAAAATGTCTTTTTGACTTTAGTGATAGGTGAGCGACAGGGTCAAGGCATTTATGAAATGTAATTAACCTTCAGGATTGTAGACCAGGTATGCCAGCATGGGGGTCTGGGGAGAAACCACATACTTCGAGAGTCTTTCCTTTGCTGACCCCTGGCTTGATTCTACTGGAAGAATCTCGCTTTGATTCCTACCGCGTTGGTTAGTCATCTCTGGGTCCAGATCGAGGGTGAGCTACTGGCTTTCTTTTGCTGCCCCCACAGCACTGAAAACCTGCGTTTTGTCCTATGATTGACCTGGGAATGATTTCTCCGTCCAGGTAAACGCATGTGCTCTGCCTTCTGAGACACAGCCTGACACTGGCAGGGATGAAGCTGACACACAACGCAATAACCCCGCGGTGGGGAGGCCCCAGCTTCCAGCAGTAGACATCAGTGGGGGTTTGTTCTCTTTTATACACGATCTTTATTGTCAAGGCCATCTGACTCTCCGACTTGTCACTTCATTAATTGTCAGAATTGATTTGGTTTTGTATTAGTTTCCTACTGCGGCTACAAGTTACCACAAACTTAGAGGCTCAAAGCAACACAAATAAATTATACAGCCCTGGAGGTCGGAATTCTAAAAAGGGCCATATTCCTTCTAGAAGTGCCAGGAAAGAATCCAGTCCTTGTCTTTTATAGAGTGTGCAGGTTGCCAGCATTCCTTGGCTCATGGCCTGTCCTTCATTTTCAAAGCCAATAACACAGCCTCTTCCGATCTCCCTCTTTCTGCTTTGTGGCACGTTGCCTTTTTCCCCTCTGCTCTCCTCCTCACACCTGCTTGCCTCTCGCCCTCCTGTCTTCCCTCCTCTTATAGGAACCCTTGTGATGATACTGGACCCAGCCAGATAACTCAGGGTTATTTTCCCATCCTAAGATCCCAACTTAAATCCTATCTGCATTGACAGAGTCTAGGAATCAGAATGTGGACATCTTTGGTGGGCCGTCATCCAGCCTGCCACATTGGGTACGAATAGACAGACAGGTGCCCTCTTCCAACCTTAGCCAAGTACCACAAAGAGAGTGACTTTCCAGAAAAGCAAATATTTTTTTTAAACCAAGGTTATGGAACATTTCTATTATAGTCTTTAATTGTTGTAATCTATATGTGTGTGTGTGTGTGTGTGTGTGTGTGTGTGTGTGTGTGTGTGTATAAACATATGTGTATATCTACTTATATATATTAGAAATATATATACTTCTTACCCATCAAATTGCCTATTCTCGCACAAAGCAGTTAAAAGAAAAAACGTCTTATAGAATTATGATGAATTTAACAAAAATCCTAACAGAAGAGAGAAGAGAGTCCACACTTCATTTCTTTTAACCACCGTTGACTGGGAACTGATAGAAGAAAACTTATTGTGTTAAGAAATAGATGTGCAAAATGGTGTTTCCTTAGGCTGAGGAGCGAGCAGGTACCTTGGAATAGTTTATGAGTTTGAAAAACACGAGGAGGTTTTTTTTTTTTTTTTTTTTTTTAATGAATGCACACTAGGGAATACTATTTGCAGGATCTCACAGCTCCACTCTGAACTGCAGGATAAATGAAACAGCAAGAACCGAAGTTAAATGATGATTAAAAAACAGCATGGCAGGATTTGAACCTGCAGATTAAATATGAGAAGTTTTCCTGAAGGCTATCAGGTGAGACATCTGCTACTGTACACGAAAGACCCTGCAGAGTATGAAATATTTTTCAGAAAGTGCTTGTTCTGGATAAGAATTTTGGTTTTCTTGCAGCAAACAGAATAATTAGTAACGATTAAGGAAATGCACCCTAAAGTTCCTTAGTTGTTAATATTTGTCTGTGTTCCATACTGTTGAGTTGGCTCCGACTCCTGGCGACCCCACGAATGAGTGATGTCCACAGAGTCCTGTCCCCACCAGCCCTACCTGGCTCCTGCAGACTCACGCCCACGGCTTCTCTCACAGTCGATCCACCTCATATCTGGTCTTCCTCTTGTCCTGCTGTCTTCTGTTTTTCCCAGCATTCTTGTCTTTTCCAAAGACCCCTGCCCTCTCACAATGAGTCTGAAGCAGGACAGCAGCAATTTTATCATTTTATCTCCAGTGATATCTCAGACTTAATTTGCTTTAGGACCCGCTTGTCGTCTCCCTGGAGGTCCAGGGTATTCACACAGCTCTCCTCCAACACTATTTCAAACGATCCCACTTTTCCCTGTCACCCTTCTTCCCTGCCCAGCTTTCGCATCCGTACACAGTGATTGGGAGCCCAAGAGTGTGGGTGATCTTAACTTTGGTCTCTAGCCCCACGTCTTTGCTCTTGATGACCTTTCCTAATTCTTCCATCACTGACCTTCTGAGTCTCAGCCTCTCTTGATTTCTTAGCTGCAATTTCCATTTGAATTGATAGCTGAACCCAGGTAAGCAACATCTTTAACTATTTAGATGTTTCCATTGCCTGTGTTGAAGCTGCGTATTTCTTTTGCGGTCCTGATTTTTGTTTTCTTGATGATCAGATGCTGACTGCTTTGGCACTTTCTTCTGTCACTTTCATCCAAAGTCGCTTCAGATCATTGCTATTTTCTGCCAGTAAGATGGTGTCATCTGTGTATCTTAGGTCAGTCATATTTCTTCTATCAATTTTCACTTCCTCCTCCTCAAAAAGCCTCATTTCTGGAAGGCTATCAGTTGAAGGCAGAGAGGGGTGATAAGCTTGACCTGGGAAGCAGCGTGCATACTTCCCTGGGTGACAGATCTTTCTCTTAGATACCTAATGCTGCTGAAAGATGTGAGAGATGCTTGTCCATCTTTAAAAAAAATCTTCCAATGTGGGCAGGCCCAAGCATTTTACTTATTTCTGCTGGACACCTGGAATCAATTATGCAAGACACACTGGCTTCTGAAATGCCATCTTCTTCAGTGATAGAAGGTGAAGATCAGTGTTAGTCTGAGATCTTATTTACAGAACCTATTTTTAGGATGAAGAAGGACTTCTAGAAGATCAAAAGTTGACTCTGGAGCCTGCTGTTTTCATCTTACCCATATATGAGTTAAAAAAATAATATTTTTCCTCTGAAAACCTGACGGTAGCCTCAGAATCGTTTGTCATAGAATCATATTGAAGTATTGGTAGACTGAAATACCAAACATTTTCAATTGTTTTTATTTGTTATTAATACCATACTTTATTCATTCATGAGTATGAGATCCATCAGTATTCATTGAGCATCTTCCCCACGCTCTAGGTGTGAAGGGCACAAGTGTGAAGAAAACATCTGTTTTTCCACTCTCACCGCTGCCCCTTTTTCTGTATCCTCCTGCCCTCCCTGACTTCTCAGATGCTGGAAGATCCCACAGTCTGGTTCTCAGTCTTCCTCTCTTCACCTCTACTCATTTCCAGGTCAGGAGTTGGGATTTTTTTTTTTCCTGTAAATGTCCAGACAGTAAATATTTTCGGCGTTTGAAGGCTACTTAGTCTCTGTCACAATGACTCAACTCTGCCGATGTAGCACGAAAGAGTCTATGGACAATACATGAGCAAGAGATTGTAGCTGTGTATTTACCAAAACAGGGAGGTGTCCTGATTTGACTGCAAGCATAGTTTGTGGACTTCAGTTTAGGGAATCTCAAACCTATGGTTTTTTTATGCCCTCTAAATTCTCCTGATTCATAAATACATTTCCCCAACTCCAGTCATATATATTCAGTTGCCACCTTGCCATCATAACTTGGGTATTAATAGGATTTTCACACCTAACAGATTCAAGACAAAGCTTCTGATTCCCTCCTTGCTATCCAAACCCGGTCCTCCCCAGCACGCCTCACCTCAGGAAGTGATATCTTTGCCCACCCATTTGCTCAAGACCACACCTTGCAGTCATCTTTGATTCCTACTTTTTCTCATATCCTTCCATCCGTTTATCATTGCTCTACCTTTAAAACATATCCCAAATCTGAGAGCTTCCCATGAGCCCTGCTCCTACTATTTTGCTCCAGGCCCTAATCCCTTCTTGACTGGGCTCCTATAGTAGTTTCTTAAAGGCTCTTCTTTCTCTACTATTAACCTGATTCCCAGCCAGTAAAAAACTTACAAGGATTCCCATCACCCCTGGAATAAAGCCCAATTTTATCACGATCCTCGAAGCCCCATGCGGTCTGTTCCTTGACGTTCTCTCTACCTTGTTGCTATGATTCTCTTTGCTTCTCACTCTCGTGTTACACTGGCCTTCCTGCCATGCCTCCAGCCCACGGAGGCTGCTTCCACCTTAGTACCACTGCACCTGGTTTTTCATCTGCCTGAAAAGCTTTTCCCCCAGGTCACTGCATGCATCTATCTCCTGCTGCCTCAGTGAGTGAGGTCTTCTCTGACTACTCACCTCAAATGACATAATACCTTTATCATTCCCTCTCAACTTACTCACCTGTAGATTGCTTAAGTTTGTATTACATATGTGTTTATTTATCATTTTCCTCCCTTATTGGAATGCAAGCTTTGCAAGGGTAGGGAATTTGCCATTCTGTTTACTGTGGTGTCCTTGTTCCTAGACAAGGATGTGGCACATAGCACATGCTCAATAAATATCTGTTGGCTCTCAGAGCAAATGAATGAATACATGAGAGAAGAGAGACACATTCCTTTTCTTTTTAGAGCTTGGGGTGATCCAGAGGAGCAAATAGTCAGACAGCAGGGGAAGACCCACGATGAGAATGAAACAATGGACTATGGTGCCCCATTCCTCTCTTAGATTGTGGTTGCCAGAACAGTCTCTCAGAGAAAGTGAGACCTTAAGGATGAGTAGTAGTTAACCACCTCATGCCAGGCAAGGACCTCTGGGTGTGCTGGGCTGAACGAGGCCAGGAGAGCTGAGCCAGCTAAAAGACTGAATGGGGTATTTGGCATCGTCTCCATCTTTTCTGAATTAATATTTAGTATCTGAAGTTTGGCTAATTTTAAGCTGAGGAAATTGGTTAACTGACTCATAATTTTATAAGTCTGATCATTGGGTTGCAATTGTTCCTGCCAAGAATATAACTATAAAATCGGTGACATCTATAGAGACCTCTACGTTCTACAGGTAACACACTGGGCAGTCGCATCCTTAAGGGGCAAATCAAATCACAGTGACCTGGGCTGTGATTCAGCGTGACTACTGCCTTCACACTTTGCCCTCATCTTAGTGAATCATTCAGTCCTGAGGAGATTCAGTTGCCTTGGGTTGTCATAGCAACTTTGTAATGATGGAGAAAACACACACACACACACACACACACACACACACACTAAACTTTAGAAAGGTAAGATAAGATAAAGCCATCCTTCTTTCCCTGGCTTTGCCAGAAATGCAATTTCATCACACATTTCTCTTGCAAAATCTACACCCCAAGATATACCTTTAATTTAAATGTTTCAATGCATTTAACAGGTCCACATTTTCATTTTAAGCTTCATTAAACCAGCAGGAGTGGGAATTATTCCCATTTTACGTGAGATAAGTTGTTTTCTTTCCTCCTGCTGGTGGTATTCCTTGGTACCTGTTTGAAGCCTTGCAAAGAATTAATTAATGAGACACCACACATTGACAAATACCACATAATGGCACCGAAATAGGGCTGTAATCATAATAATGCATTTCTCACAATAGACAGTGGTACTTTTCAGTAATTTCAGGAACTGTTCAAGATAGATATTCACAGCCAGCCTCGTCAAGCCCATGCCACTCTCTCTGCATACATGATGCGTGGATTGTAAATTACATCAAGCCATTAAAATCCACTTCTGATCTGCTAAAAGAATATGGAGCATGCTTCATATTCACTCTTTGTGACAGCATCATTCTCCCAGACAAATGTTATCAACTCGTGTATTAATGGTATAGATCTCAAACTATAGATCTCAAAGAAGATAATTATCTCATATAGAATCGAGAAGAAGGTACAAGACCTAATATGCTGAAATGAATAAAAAAATAAACTACACTTGAAAAATAAGAATTTTTCCCTATTCATTTTATATCTGTTAATTTAAAAAATAAGTATAATAGAATCCCAGAGATTTTAGGCATATTGTCACCCCTCCCTACTTCATTTGTATTCCATGTTATACACTGAATCGTGGTTCTTCAAAATTCATTATTGAAGTCTTAACCCCCAGTGTGACTATATTTGGAGTTGGGCCTTAAGGAGGTAACAAAGGTTAAAGGAAGTCATAAGGGCTCTGATCCATAAGACTGGTGTCCTTTTAAGAAGAGGAGGGGACTCCAGAGGTCCTTCTCCCTCCAGGTGTGCACAGAGGAAAGGCCAGGTGAGGACACGGTAAGAAGATGGCCATCTGCAAGCCAGGAAGAGAGACTTTGCCAGAAACCACTTCTGCTGACACCTTGATCTTGGACTTCTGGCTTTCAGAACTATGAGAAAGTAAATGTCTGTGCTTTAAGCCACCCACTCAGTCAAATTATGTCACGGTAACTTGAGCTGTTACCTATGTTTACTATGTCATATTGGGGACATAGAGCACATAAAGAATATGGGTCATACTCTCAAGGACACGTAGATTCAATATACTCGCTATATTTCAAGAGTAATATCTGTATTCGTCGAGCACTAAAGTGTGCCACTAATTGTATACCTTTAAATATGTGCATGTTTTTGTATATCGATTATATTTCATAAAAGCTGTTAAAAAATAAAGTGAGCCAGACTTTTTTTTTTTTTTTTTTTTTGCTTGGATATATCTTATTTCTAATCCAAAGAATTACAAGTAATTAGGATTGGTGACATATGGGCCACAGGTAGGGTGACCAACTGTCTGGTGTGCTTGGGATTGAGTGAGTTTCTGTGGGACTTGAGGTACTAAAACCACAGAGAAACGGGGGTAAGTGGGGTGCTCTGGATGTCATGACACTGGCTGAGTGAGTCCGGAGCTCTACCTTGAAGAGGTGAGACTCGTGATGGAGTTTTATGAGTCAGGGTCCTGTCAGGACTGAGCAAACACACCCAAAATTTTAACAGAGATATTTTAGTACAAATAATTACTAACAAGGTATAAGGAATTGGTGACTAAGAAACGGAAGTGGCAAAAAAAAAAAAAAAAAAAAGGACCATGAATGTATCAAAAAGCAACAACTGCAGGAAACGGGGCCCTGATTCTTGGATCTGGGGATAAGAGGAAGAGGTCGGAATTATTGAAACTTAGATGCTTGAGATGCTTCAAAGAGGGGTCCTGTTGTGTGGGGACCCAGACTCCCAGCAGGAGTGCTGGCTGGTTGGTGCTTTCTGTGTCTCTGAGAGAGAAGGGGATGGCAATGAGGCCAGTTGTGCAAATGTTGGAAAAACTGTGAGCCAGAACCCACGGCCCCAGCCAGAATGAAGTGGCGCTGCCAGGGTGGAGGAGCGTTGCTTGAGTGAGAGTCATCGGAGCAGGAGTCAAAGTGGACGGAAGTGTTCTCTCCTTCTCCTCAAGCCTCACAGTCCCCCTCTGGGGGCGCCGCTGGCAGACCCCAACAGGGAGCAGCAGGCAAAGCGGACATGTCGTTTAGAGACATCACCGAACAGAATATCGAAGGGTTGGTTGGTGGTTGACAGACTACCTTAGTAACTGGCCTGGCAGGTGGGATTAATGAAACGTGGAAGACACGTGCAAAAGGTACTGGACAGCACAGATATGACAAACGTCCACCACAAAGCAATGAGCTGTCACAAAGCCTGTGACCTCTGCTTCAAGAGAGGCACACTTCTCCTTCAGGTAAAAGATGCCGTGGAAAGAGGAGCAGCTAGTTAGAAGCTGAAGGGACACAGCAGCAGGAAGGGACACCTGACAACAGGAGAGGGAGGAGTCAGGATTACTAAGATGTGACGTGTACAGGCAGACGGCCTGTTTATTTCAATAACCACTGAAAGTAACGGACGGGAGAAAGGTCCCACATTAAGTGCCACTTTGGATTCTTGAAGCCGCACCATGTAATCATCAGGACGGTACCAGGATGGAGGTTTTATGTGCTATTATATAAAAGAGAAAGTAGTGCCTTAAAGAAGTGAGTCGATTACTTCTGGGTCACAATTAATAACTAATCTCTGCTGCAAGAATTTGATTCCAGGTTTGTCTGGATTTAAATATTTGCCCCAATGTCATCATGACGCCATACTGTATATATCAACGCAGCATGAACAACCCGTTGGTGTAATGGATGCTTCTAACAGGGGTCTTGACATCACAACAAGGTGACACTCTACACCTCCTCCTATTTCTCCCGCTCCCTCGGTAGGGTGGAGAGGGATCCTGGTAGGTAACAAGGGTAACACTTGGAGGCACCACAGAAATTAAAATTAAGACAAAAAGAGTTCCTGCCATCCAGGGAACAGGAGAGTTGCCCCTTTTTCTTTCTAGATCTGTGGATATGAGATCCTCGGCTGGAGGGGTGAAATGATGTATGCCCCCCGAAGGAGGCAACTTTACAGAGGACTTTTTTAGGGTAGGAGGAAAAATATTTTCTCTTATTCTTTTCTCTTCTTTTAACTGGTTATATTAGACAGGGTCCAGTTTGGGGTCGGGTTTGTCTTCTACAAGGGAAGCAGAGCTAGAAACTAAGGCTGGGAGAGGTGAGGCCCTGAAGTGTAGTCTCTAGCAGACTTGGTTCTACACACCCGTCTGGGCTCCAGGTAAAGATGACTTTGAAGTTTCTACACTGGCCACTCTCATCCGCCACGACAGGTATGCCCTCCTGTATCATTAGGAGAAGTGCCTGGCTGAAGGAACTAGACAGGAACATGAGTGTAGTGGCAAATGATGAAGAGAGTTTCGATTTGGAAGAGAATTCACCGTCACGTTTGCAAAACTTCATTTAAGAAAGCATAAAGGATGAAGCACATTCTAGAATGATCTCCAAACCATGTATTTCCATTACTACATGAGTATGATTCAGCTAGATGGAAGATTCATCAATGTGGAATGTTTCAATCTCCAGCGGCATGAGGGTACTGAACAAAGGTACTATCTGCTCTGATTGGCAGGCGATACTTATTAATGTCCTCTATGTTATTTCTGATGAAATATTTATGACTTCTTCCCACGCTCACCACCAGCTCATTCCTCCCCTTAGATGTACCTGAGTAGAGAGTTTTGTCTAAAGAGGAGACTGCATGTCCACCAGCCACTTCATCTCCCTTCTCTCTGGGGAGTTGGCCTGTCCACTAAGCTCGAATGCTCTCCATTGTTTGTCACCGTGAGTTAGGCTAGCAGGGAGGCCCTGTCCTTGTAGTCCAAGTGTGGGGACAGGATTTCTATAATAGCTTGGGGGACAGTCAGCCCAGGTTCAGGATTCACCATTAGAAAATAGCTTATACTAGACATAGGTCAAATTATCCAATGTCATCTTTATCAGCAATATTGGTAATATTCTGCTCATCTATCTGTCTTACTACTTTGTCTTAGTTTTAAATTGGTTCATAACCTGCCAAGAAAAAGGGGTGGAATTTATCAAATCCTCTTGAAACCAAATAACACCAAAAAACAAAGCAAAACACATATTCTTTCTTTTTCCAGAATTTACTTTAAGGTGATTTTCTGCAAACTTATACCAGGATAGTAAAAATGAAAAAAAAAAGATATGTTGTTATTCTTTCTGGACAAAGTATGTAATTGTTTTCTTTTTAAAAAATTTCAGCCCACTTACATAGCTTTTGCTTTTTTATTCGATATTCAGAACTCTTAATTCCCACATCCATAGGAACTAATTCATAACTCTAATTATAATATTTTGGTGTTCCTAGATAATAAAAACTGTACAGATTTATTTTACAAAATCATAGATCTTTAAAACCTTCTGGACAAACTGATATATATGTATATATATTTTCCCTTAATGAATACATTGAATATTTATTAATAATTTACATAGCCTATGGTCTTGTGTAGATAATGCAAAACCAGAGGGTTTTTTTTTTTTTGGTTATTGTTTAGTTTCTTAAACATTGAACGTATCCGTGAAAAGCATATTTAAAAAATTCACCCATCATCTCATTACCCAGAGGCGATCACTGCTAACATTTTGGTATATATTTTTCTAAGCTGTATTTGACATAATGAATGAAACACACACATATGTCACATACACACCACATATACACACACACAACACACAACATAAACATCACATCGCACCCCCCCACATACACATACACACACAGCAGACACAACATACACACCACATAGACACACGGAACACAACACACAGACACAGACACACACACACACACACACACACACACACACACGTCTCTTATTTTTCAGAGAAAGAAATTGAGTCCCAGAGAGGCTGTGACGGGACTAAATTAACTCTGTCGTCATCAGCGTGAGACTAAAACCAGAGCCCTCACGCAGGTTTTAGAAATGGCTCAAGAAATCTCTCCTTGTGGAATACCTTTCAATACTGAAGGATCAGTGACCTGACAACAGCTTTTTTTATAAGTGCAAATGGAAAGTCTGTTTCGACTGGATGCTCTCCAAGGCTGCTCGTGAACACGGTGAGCGTCGGCAGCAGGAAGGCGATTTAGAGATGGCTCTGGGAGACAGAGGGAGGCCTGGCCAGCGTGAGCACGTTGAGGGGAGCTGGCGAGCACTGGCCTTTGGAAGGGAGGCGGTCTGCCATCAATGACAGACGTAAGGCGCTGCCATCTAGGACTTGAAACCCCATATCTGAAAAGATGTGTGCACACTGATGTTTATAGCAGCATTATTCCCGGTGGCCAGGACATGAAGCAACCTTAGTGTCCTACAATAGATGATTGGCTAAAGAAGCTGTGGTACATACATACAATGGAATATGACTCAGCCCTAAGAAGCGATGAAATACTGCCATTTGCGACAACATGGATGGACCTCGAGATAATCATGCTAAGTGAAATAAGCCAGACAGAAAAAGTTGAAAAATCACATGATATCACTTACATGTGGGATATAAACCTAAAAGCAACAAATGAAGAGGACAAACAAACAGAGACTCATGGACATGGACAATGGACTAGTGGTTACCAGAGGGTAGAGGGGCGAGGAGGAGGGGGAGGTAGATGGGGTAAAGGGGGTCACATATGTGGTGACAGAAAGAAATCTAACTAGCTTTTAATATATGAATATATGAATATATGAATACATTGAATATTTATTAATAATTTACATAGCCTATGGTCTTGTGTAGATTATGCAAAACCAGAGGGTTTTTTTTTTTTGTTATTGTTTAGTTTCTTAAACATTGAATGTATCCGTGAAAAGCATATTTAAAAAATTCACCCATCATCACAGTGTAAATATATATATGCCTTACTATTAAAGCATATAATTGAAACTTACTGGATTTCGTTAACCAATATCACCATAAAAAACTTAAAAAAATAAAAAAAGTCGCTGCCATTCATGTGAAGGAAGTAAGCGGGAAGCCTGGGCTAAATCAGACCACTTGGGAGAGTATGTCCCAAGTGACACACAACAGAGAGTTTTATGTGGAAATGTACTATTACCAGATGTAGAATTATTTTGCAATTTTTATTTTTCAGTTGGACCAGGATATAGAAAATGCCACATATGAGACTGGCCGTATGCTGCTTTGAGCCCGCAAGTGTATACAATATACGCCCCTATAGTTCATCTCCTCACCTCATCGAGGGTTAAGTCTCTAAACCACTTCAAGTCTGATAGTTCAAGGTGAAGAATTCTTGATGAAGAGGAAGAAACACAAATGCAGCAGAATTTAATTACACTGCACATGTTCTTCCTACAGAATTCAATGTGCTTTCTAAGCCTTGCGTTTTTGTTTTTTTACTTTTGCCATATATTAAAAGCTTTATAGTTATAGCCTGATTTTAAATAGGCAGTGTTTCAAATATATTCAAAATCTTTTTAATGGTCATTCATGGACCTCAATTTGAGTATTGGGCAGCCCACATTCATTTTCCAGAGGCCGCTAACTGCTTGCAACGTGATTCCGAGAGCTATCTATCTGCCTGTGTACCACGTGCAGTGCTGAGTTAATCAAGCAGAACTATTCTTCCTCATGGTCGCAGCATCTATGATGGCCATTTTGATATGAATGCCATAAAAAGTGGATCTTTTGAAGAATCCAACGAAGAATGACATTTTCTTCAACTAAAGCCACATGTAGTTTTTAAAAATGCTTTTTATCCTTTCTGACAATATTCATATTCCTTATAGAATGGGAAAGTCCAGAGAAAAGCTCCCGTGTGAAACTTCAATCTTGGATGGTCATAACACTCCTGGGTCATCCTGGGTGTGTGTCAAGCTTCCTGGGGACACACACACACACACACACACACACACACTCAAGTCAACATACAAACATTAGTTCATGGTCCGTACTGTTTATAACTTTTTAACTCATCTTTATAATATGAATGTTTGTCCATGTCATCAAATATTCTCTTAAAACATAAATTTTAATGGGTGACAAATGTTCCCTGCTATAGCTATTCCACCATATTTATGTTTGAGGCTTAGTCTGTCACACCTCTAAGTTGTTTCTCTTCCTTTTTATAAATAATCCAGTTAGTGACATCTTAACTAACAAATACTTGTTTATGTCTCTGACTATTTCCTCACAATGAATCCTGAGAACTGGAATTTGGAAGGTAAGCGTTCTATAGATTTTTAATGATTTCCATGCATATTGGTGTATTTCCCATTAAAAAGAATGTAGCCAGGCAACAATTCCCACCAGTGGCATATGAAGATCCAGTTTCTCTTAACTTCATTAATACTGAATATTATCATAAAAATAATTGCTTTTATGATGGGCTAAAAATGGCGCTGGTGTTGAAACTCTCTTTCTTTGATCTGCTCAGAAGTTGAAGTCTAAGAAATATTTTTATTGTCCATGTGCATTTTTATCCTTTGTTCGTCTGCTTTCCACGTTTTGCCCATTTTCCTCTGGGCATCTCCATCTCTTTCTCCTGTGGAAGAACATTTTATGTCTGGCTGAGGAACGACGACCCATTGTCTGGTATTTATGGCGTAGCCACTTCCTTCCAGTTCGTGCCTTGCAGATCTTGCTTTTTGGCAGCTTTTGCTGCATAAACATTTAAAATTTTATGTGATCGAGCCCATCAATCTTTCATGCTTCCTTTATTTCTATGCTTGGACACAGATTGTGATGTGGAACAACACGTAAATCACAGTCTCACAACTGTTGCTGTTTTCAGTGGTTCTCTTCTGGAGGGGTGTGTGCAGGGAGGGAGCAAGGTGACCGTGGTGAGCAAGGTGACCGCAGAGAGGTGCAGGGCGGATCTGAGGGGTAGATGCTGATGAGACTTTCACTTCCGACTCTGCTCCCGTGGCTTCTCTGTTAACTGCAAGCAGTGAAGATGGATGAGAGGCAGGATGAGCAAGACAGCACGCTCTGAACAATTGTTCTTTGAGATGACTGCGAGGACCGGGCATCAGTCAACAACCGTGGCCTCTGCCTGGCAAGCCCCTTGGGTGTCACACCTCCCAGGGAACCTGGGGTCCCGGCTGGCCCCTCTGCTTGCTTCGTATCTGGCTAGGAATGGGGTGGGGCGCCGGGGAGAGAGAAGGTAAGAGGTGCATGGGGCACGGGGTAGCATCTGGAGCCGTGCAGTTTGCGAGGGGGAGTCATTCTTCCGTGTCCCCCACCTCTCTCCACCTGCTGGTCTTTCTCTCTTTCCTGACTAGAGAATCAAAACACAGGCTCAGATGTTTAATTCACAATAAGAGTGACAGTGCTAATGTGAGCTTTCCTGTGATCGAGGGACAGTTGCTTAAGAGTGCTACCGAAAGGATCAGCCAGAAAAAGCTGAGAGGCCTGGGCGCTCTAGGATTTGGGCCCCGAGGCGGCCAGGATCTGCGCCTCCCTGTGAGGCCAGTCTTGTCATTCTGATCAATCCCCTCAAGCACAACAAACTAGCCTTGATCTTGGCAGCCGTAATCAGAGCTCTTTGTGTTATTCTTGGGATTATACACAGAACCAGTAGAGAAAATGAGAATTGGGGAACAGAACAATGTCATGGAGTAAATAAGTCACCTTTAATTTCTCTCCTATGGCTGAAGTCATGGCAAATTATTTAGCTGAGTTCTGCTCTGCCATGAGAGCTAGTGAGAGCCTTTCATGTTGGATGGGTACTGTCCTCTTGTTCCTGTTGTTTTGCATAAGGGTAAACCACAAGCTTAAGACTGGCCGGGGTCTTAGGAAAGGGACAGGGAAGGACGTAGGGTGAATGTTACTATCTACACCTATCAGAACCTGAGATTAAACAAACATGTTCTCCACGTATTTGTATCAGTTCACTTATCTGGTTCAGCGGAGGATGTATCTTTCCTGAAATTGGCGTGTATGTCTGGTATGGTCTGATTCGAAACCCAGACTCCTTGGCGAGTGATGAACTCACCTTGGAGGTTTCTGCAGAGCCATGTCCTACAGAAGTCATGCTGCAGTGAGCGTAGGCGGTGCTGGTGGCGAAACTGCCCACCGCCACAGCCGCTGGGCTCTCGCAGGAGTCGGTGTATCTTCCCCAAGGTCCTTGGCAATGGGACCTGACACTGCATTTCATAATAGCGCTCTTGACTTGTGATGCAAACCCCACTCTGGTTGAGCCCAGTGCCCTAGGAGAGGGGAAGGGCTGGGGCAGTAAGTCAAAAAGCAGGTTTATGCTGGGCCCCTGGGGGAAGCTCATGCCTTCTGTTTTTCAAGAGCGATAACTGAAGAGTAGAAAGATGAGCCGGGCAGCTACATAATTGATTACGTACATTGATTTGACCCGAGGAAGTGGGAGAAGCTATAGGTCAGCAGAAGCCAGAAGTTCTTGAAGAACACAGACTCCTGAGCTCTTTATACATAATTTATCCCTTTTCCTTTATGTCTTCATTCTTTTCTGTGGCTCGGAACCTGCATTGTCCTCCCCGACCTATCTCTGCGTGGAGCTGACTACGTTATTAAAAATCTGTCTCTAATTACTGTTTATTTAATTTACATCTAGATTCCTTATCGTGATATTATTATTATGCGGTAAAAGCCCTGTTATCGGGGTGACATAGGATGGAGTAAACACACTCTAAAACTAGCCTCAGACCTATAACCTTACTTAGTTGGTGCCCCACTACTTTTGGCTCACCTAACTCGTTTTGATGATCCTAAGAATGCAAATGACTTCCCGGTTCTGCATGTTATTTTTTCTCCTCGTTTTGTCTCTGTCTTGACATCACCTGGCTCATCACAAAATTGGCACCGTTTTTCCCTCGAAATGGCTCAGTTAACTCTGCAGTGCCTCCTACGCTCTGGGGGGGGGGGGGCGTTGCTTCATATCAGAATCTTTCCTGGGGGCGAGACCCGAGCCTCAGTATTTTCAGCAGCTCTCCGGGTGATTTAGACAGGAGGCCTGTTTATCTGAGAGCAGGCGGACCAGAGTCTTGCTACTCAGTGTATGCCTCGGGCTCGCAGGATGGGCATCGCTGGGGCTCGAGGGAGATGCCCCATTTTGCTGAGCCTCAGTCTGCAGTTAAATATGCTCCTCAGATGATCCCTATGACCATTGATGATGTTTGAGAAGATGGAAGGCTCTCCAGTCAATATGTCACAATTAACAGTGTCTCCCTTTCCATCCTTCAGCCATAGGTCAGCAGGAATACACTCAAGTCGAACAGAGTTAGATTTATTTAGCTTGTCACCACGTGGCAAAGTGCACGTCGGAGGAACCGTAGGGCACAGAGGTGAGAAGCGGCTGGGAGAAGTTTATCGCCATGAGGTGGGAGTGTGGGCTGCAGCACACTTTGATCCTCCCCGCTCCTAGCTGAGAGCGACGAGAATCCAGTCACCAAATCGCTTCCTTCCAGCCTTCCTGATGACACCCAGTCCAGGGCTAGTCCCTGTACTCTCAAATTCCTCTTAAAGCAACAGCCATTTCGGCACACACGACACAGTGCTGTGCTCTGGGCAGGGGCAGTGGGCGAAAGAGCCTTGATGCTTACGGGCAGCAGGACAGCAGTTCGTACAGCCTGTAACTAATGGGCAGCCGTATTACACTGTTGACTTACCTTAAGCTGTGTAACATGGTGCTACAAAGAGCTTTTTTATTGTAGCAAAAACTTGAGAAATTAAACACTGCTTCTCACCACGTTTGTGCTGACTGAAAGGCTGGGCTCCAACCTGAGCCAACACTGCTGAATAAGCAGGCAGCCTCAGTTCCCAGGAGATCCCAGGAGATCAGATCGCTGGTCACCAGGGCGGGAGAGGAAGGGGAGTGAGGTGTCGCTAATCGGTGGGTGCAGAGTTTCAGTAATGCAAGACGGACAGGTTCTAGAACTTGCTGTACAATGCTGCGCTTGGAGTTAACATTGTAGCATCGCACACTTAAAAGTCTAAGAGGGCAGATCTCGTGCTAACTGTTCTTACCACAGAAAATGGCAAGAAAAAATATTAAAAGAGTTGGAAAGAAAAGGAGGGGCCTCCAGGAAGAGAATGTCATGGAGGGTGTTTAGAGAGTATCAGACTGTGGGGAGTTAGCCCCTCTCTCTCGCTGGATGTGTTTCTCCTGATGACGGTGGTGTTTCTGAACTTAGGGCCAGAGGTCAGGGTCAGTATCAGCAGATGAGCTCCAGGGGCATCTGAGGGGTCCTCAGGAGACGGCAGAGTGGCAGAGCTGCTTAGGAGAGGGCCACACCCACCTCCAGAGCCCCATCTGGACCTATTTTCTACAGGCACTAGGTTGACGAGACGGGAAATACTAGGTTTCCCATGGTGACAGATTAGCTAGAGCCCGTCAGGACCTCCAGGCAGCCCTCACTGAGTTTTCCAAAAGACAAAAGGACTTCATGTACAGGCTTCGGGGTAGGCGCTGGGAGGGCTGAGGAATGGCCTCACCATGTCGTTCCTGCAGACCTTCAAGGTCAGGTTTCATAAACGGTGATAGTTCAAGGTCTTAGGCTAAAAGATGGCACCATGACACTAGTCAAGAGATCCAGCCTTGACACCTGGATCTCTGTACCCGGATGTCATCTGGGAAGCAGACGTACTCTAGACATGTCACTTTACCTCTCCCACAGAGCCCGGCTCCCTCCCCTTTCTACCTGTAGCAAAAGAGATTAGACAGAGCCCAGGAGAAGAGGGAGGAGGGGAGGAACATTCAGAGTGAGCAGCTATTAATGGCGACGAAAGGGGGTGCTGTCCTATGGGGTCCGGGCGGTCCCACAACAGTGCCTATGGCCGGCCCCTCTAGTACCACAGATTTAGGGTCAGCTCGTTGTCATATACAACTCACAATGTTTGTGCACCATCACTTAACCAGCTTTCCAGGCTAACTAACCATCTAATACAAGCACATATTTCTTTATATTGCCCACCAAGCTATACATGCAGTTTTTGTCAAAAATCTTGCTAAAATCCAGACCCACTATCCCAAGAGAAAGCTCTATGGTTGATACGCTTGCTATGAATGCTGCTGGTTTCTAGGCGTTGCCCCTTCCCCTCCTAAGTGCTTACAAGACGCTTAAAGACTGTCTTCTCAGGTGCTTACGAAATGATGATCATGGCGACAATTACTGAGTTTTGCTGTAGTCCTTCCTCCCGGCCCTTTACAATGATCTAATGTTATACACAGTCAGACCTCTAGGTGGAGACAAAGTTCCAGACACTCTGGTAGATTTTGAATCAGGCTTGGAGAACCAGGATCTGGGCTACAAGACCTGGTGGAGGTCTGGCCTGAGGGAAGGCTTCTCGTTGGAGCCATGCTTCGATTATGTTTCATTTTCTGGAGCTCACTCGAGACTCTTCGCTTCTGCCTCCTCTCTGGTGCCCTGCACTGCCTTTTGGTTTCTGCCTCACTAGGATCTCTGTGATGATATAAATGTGGCCGCCTGTGATCTTTCAAATGTCTCCTGTGATCTTCTAGCTGTGTTTTTTCTTTTGGTGTCTTTGCAAGGGACCAGCTTGCTCTACTTGAATTTTTTGAAATCTATTTTTACTGAAGTCTATGGAGCATCTGATGATTCTCAGTGTTCCCTTTCTTTATCTTTCTTTCTCTCTTTCTTTAAATTAAAATTGCCTTGTTTCAAGTTTAACAGAGTGATTCGTATTTGTTGTTGCGTGCTGTTGTGTGGCAACGCCATGAATGAGCGATGTCCACTATACCCTGGCCTCAACTGCCCTGCTCAGCTCTTCTGGACTTGCCTGTGTCTTCTTGTAGTGATTGGTAACGTCCCCAAAATCACATGGGGTCACAAGGTCATGTATAGAGAGTATTTTAACCTTATTAACATATTAATGATTAGCTTCTAAAAGTTGATTTCTCCCTCTAAATGCAACTCTTGTGAAGTTGAAAGTCCCATGAGGGGTTTTTGAATGCAGTTTGAGAATCCGGACTCAGGCCCAGCTACATAGTTGCAATGACCACCTCTACTTTGTGCCAGTTGTAAGACTTTTGGGAGCTCCTGGTTCTCCAAGACTGATTGAAAATCTACCTCTCTAGGCCTCAGTTTCAGCAGCTGCAAAATGGGAGCAAAATATAGCACCAAACCTCAACCATCAACATAGCTAGCCGGGAGGAGTAAATGACTTATTCCATGCAAGGCATTAACACTGACAAAATTCAGGGTACTATTTGTGCATCTCATAAATGTGTGTGGAGTGCATGCTGGCTGCCAGACACTGTTGTAGGTACTAGTAAAAAAATAAACAAATACATAAGGGTCTTAGCTGGTGCCGAGAATTGCTGTGAAGAATGACGACATAGAGGAAAGGAGTAGGACAGGAGATGCACATACACACAGATGTGCATATGAGGTCTATCTTAAGAAATTGGTTCTCGGAACTGTGGAACTGTGGGGGCTGGCAAGTTTGAACTCCGTGGCGCAGGCTGGAAATGCAGGAGTTGATAGTATAGTCTGAAGTCCAAAATCTGTAGGGAAAGTCAGCAGGCTAGAAACTCAGGCAGGGTTTCTTCTATGTTACAGTTTTAAGGCAGAATGCATTCTTCTCTGGGAAACCTCAGTTTTTGTTCTTCAGGCCTTCAACTGATTGGACGGGGCCCACCCACATCATCACGGATAATCTTTACTTAAAGTCGACGGATCGTACATGTTAATTCCATCTACAAAATACTTCCACAGCAACATCTAGACTAGTTTTTGACCAAACAATGGGCCACCATAGCCTAGACAAGATGACACATAAAATCTACCACCACAGTAGAGGGTTTGTACTCTTTTGTTAGAGAGTCACAGGTGAGCTCTCTGAGAGGTGGCATGTGAGCTGAGATCCAAATAAAGTTAAAACGGTTAATGGAGACAGATAACCAGTGAGAGGAGCAGCCTGTGCACACATCTTGACATGGGAGCCTCTAACTACACTTTGGCTCTTCTTTGTAAGGGTCTCACTCCTTCCTGTGCTTTATAATAATTTGAAGCATTTTTTTTTTTTTTTGTAAGCTATTCTTTTTCCATTCTTTCTCCTACATTCTTTAGATTTATGTGTAACACCATTTGGTTGCTTCAAATGTCTTATTTAAAATACCATATAAAAAAGATGAAATGATGACATACAATTACTTATGAAGTCCGGACTTCTTAGCATCGTAACGACCCACCCTAGCATCGTTCACTTACTTTGGTTCTGCCGCGGAAGATTTATTTCACCCTGAAACCTTCGTATGGTGTGTTTCTTTTTTAAGTGATAAATAACAAATCAAACTCGTGTGATGTTTCAGAGTTCTGACAATTTGTCAGGAATCCCTGTACATGCACAACGCACATCTGCACATGCGTGTATTCACGTGCCGTGACACATGCATGCGTCCTCTTCCCGAGATGATCTTTTCTGTGGTCATAAATGACCCGATATGCTCTAGAAACAAGAGCTCTTGCTGTTTCTTTATTGTTTGGTTCAGAATATATTGCATATCTAGAAGCGTGGTCCCGGGGATAATGCTGAGGTTTGGGCGAGTGATGTTTTGCCATTGTTTAAATTGAGAGAATGACTTCTGCAGGATTTCTGCTGCTGAGACGCTTTCTGCCCACTTGAGCTTTCTTTTCTATCTCTTTAGCTTGGTTTGCTTCTGAGGGTTCTGGTTCTAGCACTTGAAGGACAGCTCTGCACGCTGGGAAATTCATGAAGAGTGGTAAACGGCAGGCAAGCTTTGTCTTATTCTGCGTGGTGTGTAACCTTTCACATTATTCTAATGAAAATGATATTTATGATCGCAGCCTTCTGTGAACTTTCAAAAGGAAGTCACAATAAAATTGCTATTCGGATTCTAGATGGCGTCTTTAACTTTGAATTGTGTAAGAGTATATCAGGGCCAAAGAGAAACCGAAGCAAAGTTCTTTTTCCCTTCTAAGAACTCATCTTTGATATTAATGTTTTATGTTCACACTGAGTTAAAATCTGTAAAACTCTAGGAAACAGAACAAGATTTGAAAAAATGGCAAGATAGGTCATCTCATGGGATATTTTTTTTCCTCTGGATGAGGGTTGCAGCCTCATTATGTTTCTCCAAAGAGATCAAGACTATGTCCACTGGAGCTTACCTTAACAAACACTCTGAACCTTTTGAAATTATCTCTTCAATTCGAAGTTACACCTTCTAAATGATTGGCATCTTCTGCCTCAGTTACCTGGAAGCTGACACTTCCCCTGAGTCAACAAAATACATTAAGGTTTTAAAGCAGGGGCTCCTCTGAGGTTATTGAATCGAAGTGACCATCCACATATGTATTAACTTTGCATGGATATATCTACATGAAACTGTAAGCACTTGTTGATGTTATGTATCATTCGATTAGTTGCTTTTGGAATATCTTAAGAACACAATCAAACTCACCTTGTCTTCCCTATTTTGTCAGTTTGTACAGGCTGTCAGAGCTGCCCTGAATTTTTTTAATGAGATCAATTGATCTGCCTCCAAGGCTTGTGCTAGATTTGATTCCATCAATTATGTCCTCCATGATGTTCCCAATTGCTTTGTGATTGGCTGACATGCCCTATAAATGCTTCTTTCCAAGCCCACACAGCCTCCTAGAAAGACCATGCTCACAGTTAATAATTCCAAAAGCCTTGGGCACCTGAGATACTTGGCATTCTGTGAAATAAAATGTATCTTTATGTTGTTTCTTATTAATCTCACAGGAACACTGAAATGGTTTTTCCCTGACTTTTTCTGGTAAATATTGAGATCGTGTTTTTCTTCCAGGTCTTGCTTTTTAAGAGAAAGCCGAGTAACTAGAGTGAGACCCAGAAGCCTGAATCACAACCTCTAATTTAAAATTCCCAAGGAAAGTGCTACCTCTTTATTTAAACTGGAGTCACAAATCTATATTTCTTCTCTCTCTTTTCTCCTAAGTTTGACAGAAATGGCTCTCTCCGAACTCTGCCAGTAGCAAGCCAAAGCTCCTGAAGGAAATTATAGTAGGAATGGGAGGGGAAGTGTGGCAGTTATCAGCTCACAGTGTGACAGGAGCATCCATCATGTCTGCTTTTAGGCCCAGGGTCTTCGGAGAGGAAGAATAAAAAAAAAAACAACAATAACGTTAATACATGTGCAGAGGGCTTGATTGACGTATCAGCAAGCACAGTGGTCATTAACCTGTGAGTGGGACCCTGGTCCTCTTTGCCCTCCTCATACCTGAGGCTATCATTAGGTGCCTTCCTGGAACCAAGGGGGGAGGGGCGTGCATAGCTCTGTTCCATCAACAGCTCACTGGGTTCTCTTTTATTATTATTATTATTATTATTTATTTATTTTTTTTGCTTAAGAACTTTTTTATTTTCCTGTTCAGCATGATGTTTAGTCATCAAATAGTTATTCAAGGATATGCTGCAGTGATTTAAATTTCTTTTTCCCTTTTAATCTTAATTTTAGATTTTGGCAAAAAAAAACACACAACATAAAATTTATCATCTTAATCATTTTTAAATGTACAATTCGGTAGTATTAAATATATTCACATTGCTGTGCAACAGATCTTTAGACACTTTTCATCGTACAAAATTGAAACTCTATACCCAATTACAGCTCCCCATTTCCCCTTCTCTCGAGTCCCTAGCAACC
>CM053501.1:97720515-97781450 GCA_028627145.1 Eidolon dupreanum
TCACACACTTGCCACGTGAAGGTGTCACACCCAGCCTCCTAAAATGGGTCCCTTTTGTCCCTTCTTCCATCTTTGGTCCCTACTAAAATTAAAGTAAATGAAAGTTCAGTGAAACATGAAGCAAATGACATGTATCAAATGGGTAGTGTCAATTGTTTGCTCAAACCAAAAGAAACCAATTGTGGCTTTTAGATGTCAAGTATTTTACTGTTACAGATGGCAAGAAAATATAAATATGTGTTTAAGCTATAGCTTTTAGATATATGATGAAATTATGGAGCAACATATCTCAATCATCTACATGAATTTACATGTATTGGTTTTGATTTCCTTCTAGCCTATTGTCTAGGAGTAAAAGTTCCATAATAATATTTAAATTTTATTGAATATTTAACATGTGCCGTGTTTCTTATGTATGTTATTTTAGTTTATCATTGTGACAACATTATGAAGCAGATTTTATTTTTATCTTCATTTCATAGGAGGACATTGAAACGCAAAAGGATGGCATCACTTTTCAAGGCTACGTGACGGGTGAGTAGCAGACCAAGATTCAACTCCTAGTTTACAGAACCCAGAATCATCATCAGCTTTTACCCACTTTGCTGCTCTGCCTTCTACATCAGTTGTGTACTTTGCTTACCTGAAGATGAGGCCCCGAAAAAGAATGGAAAGAAGGAGAGGCCTGTTGGAGGTAGGGGGGTTGTAGGAGGGAGAGGGATGATTCAACAATGTTGCGGGTCACATTCTTTGATTAACTGGATTAATGCCAACACCATCGACAGAGAAGGGACGTGGAGGTAGAATGGGAAAATTTGGTTATGTGCATTTCTGTAACTAAAATTGTTTTTTTATTGCACATTTTGATTTCGAGCATCTAAACAGCAAAGCTTTTAAGAGTATACTTAACATTTTAGTCTTACAAGGAATAAAGTTAAAAACTTTATCCTTCTCACATAAAGTCTGATTTCTATGTCAATGACATTTTCAAAAAGTTATGTTTTTGACCTATGCTCATCCAAACTCAAATTATTCCATAATGGTTTTATGTTCTTGCTAAGGTGTCCATATTTCTCCTTAAAGCACTAGATAGTTATACTCTTTCCTGATTGATGTCTTGCCTTTTATCAACCAGACTAAGTGGGAGATTTAGGATTGGAGTAGAGTTCATTCTCTAACTAGCTGTGGTTCTGTGAGATATAAAACTTCAATGCTCAACATTGTTCCAAATTCCACAAGTTTACTCACTTGGAGAAACACATAATTAACACTGGCATGGAATGTCTTTGAACACGCATCAAACTATTTTAATAATTTTAACAATAAAATTCAAACACCTGTCTATGCAAAGCCCTTTATATAGCATATTTGAATTGAGGGTAAATGTGGAAAATAGTTTTACTAAACCCTTTAATTTTTCTCTAGTCCTGCCTTTCCTGGTCTCTGTACTTACAACCACTCAACCCCCCTCCCTCCCCCGACACACACACGCACATGCACACCCCCTCTCTCCCCGAATGCTCTTTTTGCCTGGTGAATGAGTTATTCTTCAAGCCTTGTCAAGACCATCTTCTGTATCATTTTTCTCTCCCTTGTCCTCCATCTAATTACAGCTTTCTCCACTTATGTCTGAAGACTGATGTACACGCCTCTTATACTGTTCTGTACTCATAAACACATGCTCACTCTCAACCCTCTCATTGGACTGTGACACATCAAGGATACGTCAGTGTCTAACTTACCACGTGTAGTACCTCCCTAAATACATAACTTGTAGGTCCAGCTGTCTGATGGCCTAGTTGCTATTTACATCTCTGTTACTTAGGCCTTGAAAGTGGATACTCAAAAATAAAGAGCAACTTCACGACGAAAACAGACTCATAGATACAGAGAACAAACTGATGATGGCCAGATGGGAGGGGGGTTGCGGGGCTGGGTGAAAAAGGCGAAGGGATGGAGAAGTACAAATGAATAGTTACAGCATAGTTACAGGGTTGTGAAGTACAGCACAGAGAAGCTAGTGATATTGTAATAACTCTGTATGGTGCCAGGTGGGAGCGGGGATCACTTTGTAAGTTATATAAATGCCTAACCACCATGCTATACACCTGAAACTAATACAGAATAATACTGAATGTCAACTCTAATTGAAAAAAAGAGCAACTTCAGCATATACTCTTCTTTCATTTGATCTGTTGGTTGTTACGGTTTTACAGATATTCTCAAGGGGACCTTATTAAGAAGATGTAATTTCCAGGTTCCCTTAGACACCATCTTCTATCCTTCTCCAGGATGACTATATTTATAATTGAAAACAGTAACTGCAGTGTCACAATGATAGATTGACAATGAACATTTAAACACTGCTAGAAAAACACTAGAGAACACCAAGCCAGGCAGGGAACAGACAGTGCCTACTCCCGCTTGCTACGAAGGATATAGATGCAGAGACATAAAAAGTCCACCGAAGCCCAGGGCCCTGAGACTTACTGACCTTCCACCCTAAAGTCACCTGGTTCTTCTTTGAGAAGGGTCAGCTTTCAGCAATATTATTCTCCCCAGAATATAGTGATTTGTTCCTCTTTTTTGAATGACCATACTGTATAGACATAGCTGGGCTTCCAGAAATATCCGTAGAGGAGTTCGGCAATAATTTTGAAAGCATTCAGTTAATATTAGAAGGAGTATGAGCCAAACGAATGCTCCGTGTGGTCCCCAAAGGGCCTTGTCCTCTGTCCTGGGAGCCCTGTCAGCGGAAGTGAGGAACTAGCTCACCACACCCTTCCAGGAAACCTTTCGCTAGTGTTCCGGGTCCTGCCTTCACTGCTGAACACGTGCCATTTTCTTCTTGGACTATTTCTTCTGTCCACTTGCCAACTCCTCCAGCTATATTTGTACATCTAGATCCAACTGTCCATATCTTTTTGTTACTCATTCCCCCTTAGTGCTCAGTTCATCTCTAGATCCATCTTCTTTTGTGTGCTCGTTCCCATGGGCGCCTTCCTCACAAGGCTGACCTGACCACGCCGTTCACGTTCACAACCACCCTTCGCTCGGCAGTTCCAGGTGTCCCCGCTCTATTTTCCACAGCAATCATTACCTTCTAGCTCACTATATAATGAAGCTATGTGTTGTGTTGCTATTTTATTGCCTGTCTTCCCCCGCCCCCCGTAGTCTAGTGACAGATATTTTTGACTATTTTGTTTATCAATGCATCCCACCTAGAACCTAGCGAAAATTCTGAATGCAGAAACTGAATAGTGAGTGAGAACTTCACCCTTAGAGTCATTCCCATGAGTGCTGACAATACCGCTTGCCCACGGGACGTCCTTTCCTACCGGTCGCTAGAGTGATATTAGCGTCATTGTCCTCCTATAACACCTGGTCTGGGGCTCACTGCCCACCCACCAAAGTATGTATGGCTACTGTGTCTTGGTTTCCTCAGAGACTAATCTAGATTACTTGAGTGGGGGGAGAGACAAAAACTATATTTTCTAGACATTGGTTTTCACTGAATCAAAAATCAATAGATTAGAAGGATGAGTATGGTGCATTCAGGAGTTGGTTTTTACCCACCTTGCTCATAAGATACTGTTTCTTTGAAAAATAATAGAATGTTTTCCTACTTGGTAGACTCAGCTTTCTAGATTTTTGACTTTATTTCATTAGGAGATGTGCCAAATTTTAATCTGTTAAATTCCAAAATGAAGCGTGACCTATAAAGATTACAGGTCAATGGAATGAATTTATGAGTCACTTGCTACATTCCAGACACTGTCTTGGATTCTGGGGTTCCAATACACATAGGGTATAAATTGTGTGTGTGCGTTGTCGATGGCTGAGCAAGTCTTAGGCATAAATATGTCTACATACACATGTGTGTACAATTACATGCATGTATATACATATGTGTGTGTAAATGTAACAAAATAAAGATACTTAAGTTTCCTCTTTACTCAAATATTAGTCTTGGCTTTTTTGAGTGTACAAACCATAACACATAGGTCAGATTGTTTTCTGACAAAGGGAAGTAACGTCAGAAATGTGCTATTAATTGCTTCCAGTAAAATTCTTGTTTGGGGAATTTTAGGGTTAGTTGAATTACTTTAATCAGGTTTTCTTCACTTAAAAATGGCATCGTTAAGGTTTAGTCACAGAGGTGGTTTGCACTTAAAAAAATAATATCATGATTCCTTTATCATAACATTAGCAGCTACTGTCATCAGTAGGCTGGGTTCATGTGTCCCTGTGTGTGGAATCCTATATTTCACAAAGGATTGCACCAATGCCTGATACGTTTCTGAGTTTCCTTCTCTTCTGTGTTGTCACTGCAGTCTGCCTTAGTTCTTTTCCACTCTGAGCCATGCAATTTTATATAATTACGAACACTACCTAAACCTCTATTACTATGACACGAAATTTCAAGCTTGTAGACAAGATGCATTTATATCGGCGTGTTAGCATTGTTATTGAAAGCAAAAGCAGTTCTAATGTTATTCATCTTACAGACAAGGAAATAGCTCCTCTTTTTCATCCTACTTCATGCTCTGAGCTAACCATCATTCAGTTTCTTTTTGGTCTCCCAGAAATTCTTCTCAATTAGATAAAACTGTTTAGCGATTTTGAGAGAAATAAATATGAAAAACACTGGGAAGACCTCTACCTTCCTTTGAGGGTTTGTTTTTCACACTCTGCTAAGTCGACTGCCTCAAAAGGTGCAGCCTCTTTTTCCAACTCCATGTCTCTGGGCGTACGTTGTTTCTATGCGGTTGAGTTTCTATGTAGAACTCAACAGGGAACGATAAGAAGCAAACGACCCTCTGCTGTCTCTGGCAAATCCTGTGCCATGAACCTCCTGTGGGTGCAGAGAAGGGACACTACCCAGAAGCTCACCAGCCAGTGGGGTGTACTTTATTTCCAGCAGGAGAAGGAGCCTTCATGTGTGTCATAAACTTTGTGGCCCTGTGACCTAAGGCTGCTGCCTCAGAGGTGACACAGAGACGCTTGGGCCCTTGATATGTAGAATGCAAGATCAGGACATGAAGTTTTGGGTCCCAGGTCAGGCATAGTAAAAGGCACACAATCCTCAGCACACTTACACATGATAAATGCTGTTATCTCTACATGGTATAGATGTCTCTATTACTACATGTGGTGGGAAGGGCTATGGAGTCACACACACACAAAAAAATCAAAAAACAAAACAAAACAAAACAAAACAAAAAAACAACAACTCACCCCTAACTTCATGGGGGTTAAATGACAGAGCTAGAATTCCATCACCCTGACCCTGGCCTCTTGACCCTTTCTAATTCTCTGTGGCATTTCTGGGCCTCACACTTCCCAGTCTCTTTGGGTGGGCCAGAGAGTCTGCCCTGCTTTTAATTAGACTTAATATTATTTTGAGAAAATATAAAGTGCTCATGACAGTTAATAGATACTACAAGAGAGATAGAAATAAATAGTACCATCTTTGTTCTCAAGGAGCTTAGAATTTAAGAGGCAAGTTAGAAACAAAGGTATAGCTAATGAGAATACTGGAAGTACATTATAAGTTATCACACAGGAAAATGAGAATCATTTATTTTGGAAGGAACAAGGATGTCTGTTGTGAAAGAAGTGACATTTAATCTGAATCATAAAAGTCTAGAAAGAATTTTGATAGAAAGAAATGAGGGTCTTAGGATTCTTGGAAGACGTGAAATTCTGAGCCAAGACACACAACTAAGAAACTTCTGAATGTAGTTTAGGGATGATGATTGATTTATTTTGGCTAAAACATAGGGTGAGCAATAGACAAGACTAGAGATTTTTGCCAAATTTTAATGCCAGCTTGAGGACCTGGTGGTTTATTCTATCGGCAAAAGGGAACTGTGAAAGGGTTTTAAACCAGGAAATAACGTACTGAGAACGATGCTTTTGGAATGTAACATCGACCGTGCCAGGAGAGCGAATTTAAGGAAGCATGCTACTTCTTGTATTGAATTCTGGGGTTCAATACAAGAACCCCTTCTTGTGGATGAGAAGTTGTTTGTTTTCCCAGCACCTCTTCTGAGGGGATTTGTGAAGCAACTGTGTCTCTGAGCAGAATGTCAGGGAGGACGTCCGCTGTTGGCTTCGGGTCGTGCCTGCAGCCCACTGACTAGTTCCTTTGGTGTCTCTGGCTTTAATGGCTGCATGGAAGTTGCAAGGCAGGAGCTGAGAGGTGCATGGAGAGGGGTAAAGGCAAGACGTTGATAGGAGCAGGTGCGAACAACAGCAGGGACTGGGAGTTGCTGCATCAGTGGATTCTTCCATCTACAGCAATGGCAGCAAACTGGGTCCATGACCAGGACCATGAACAGCATTGCCATTGCTAGGGTTACTTCAGCTAAAAGCAAGGCAAGTGTCCCCATCTGGGTCCCAAACATGGGGCAGCATTGACATTTATGTAAGATGTGCAGGGAAGACATCCCTGAGGGATGGATTCGAATAAAGGAAGTGAGATAGATGTCCAGGCAGGTACCTACGATAAGAGGTATTCAGCCAGGTGGAAAAGCAAACAAGTATGTCAAGTATGTCTGAAGAACACTGAGGAGTACTTCATAGCTGGAGCAAGGGCTGCGGAAGGGAAGAGGAGGAGAATAAGCGAGAGATAATAGGGAGCCAGATAACATACGGACCTATAGGTGATAAGATTTTTATTGCTTCCTCTGAGTGAGAGGTGGTGACATTTGAGGGTTCAGAGCACATGACGGACCTGGCCTGCTGCAGCTTTAATTAGACTGCTTTTGGTAATCTGTTGAAAATAGACTACAGGGAGGCAAAGTGTCTGATGAAATGACTCAATGCTGAGAGTTTCAGCGTGAAGGGAAGGAGAACGTTCTAGAAATGAGGAGAAAGAAAGGCGGCACTCACTCCAGCTCCAGGCCCGACTTGGGAGACAAATAGCCACTGTTTGTCTGGGCTGAAAAGGAATAGTGTCCCCAGGGAACACCAGGTTTCAGTCAAATTAGGAATGGGATGGGGACTTTCAGAGAAGATGTTGAGATTCAGAGGGAGGGTTGGTGATTGACCCAGCGTTTCAGAGACACATGGAATGAAAAGATTTGGGGGAAATGGAGAGTCAGAGCAGAGGTCAGAAAAGGCAGCTTATGGAGCCAGGTGAGGCTTCTTCACCTTCAAGAAACGAAGAACGACCTTGGAGTCGTGTGTCTTTTGTAGTGACTGAGATGGGGGTGGGTAAAGCACACAGTCAGGGCAACTTGCTGGTCCAAGGCACAGGCTGTGAGCTTTGGGGAAATGGAGGGATGTGGAGGCAGCTTGACAGAAAGACCAAGAGCTCTGGCCGCCCGTTGGGGTCCCTCGTCCACGTGCCCTTCGTGCACTAGGGTTTAGTTCAGTCGGGTCTGCAAGACTGGTCTCCCCCTGACACTCTTCCAACTCACAATGCTTTACACGCCCGAAGTGCTTATCGAATAGTGTTGAGTGAGGTAAAAGTGCTAAGGGTGAGAATGATACGGGTAAAATTCCAGCCAATTCCAGGAGCTAATCGCCAAGGAAATAGGTCAGTTCATTGGGATCCTAATCCACAGTCTGAATTTTCACAGAGGCGGTGGGGAAAGAGTGGCCATAAAGCTGATGTTTCAAGGCATAAAATGAGAAAGCTGAAGTAAATTTAATGCAAAAGTGGCATAGAGCAGGCAGATATTTGAAATTTTTGTAACTAAGTTATTGTTTTGTGAGATGCATTTTTTTTTTTTAATTCGAAGGGAGTATATATTTTTTGTTTTTGTTTTTTTTAACTGACCAAAACAAGATGAAGGTCAACTGTGCTAAAAGAAAGAACTCCTATATCCATCAGCAAAGCTCTGGGAGAAGGCAGAAGCATGGAGGAAGGGCAAATTTTGGCAATGCATAGATCTCTGTACCTCTTAACACCTCATGACAACTCATTAAAATGAATGTCTCTTGGTGTTTGAAATTTTTCCAGACAAATAAAGTGTTTTCTTTGGCTTCATATGTCTTCATAGAAGCTAGCAGATTTCCTGCACTTTTTTTTTTTCAGAATTTTTTAGCTATTTTTGTGATGAATTCCTAACAGTGGAGCATCTGCCATAAGAAACTTTCTCTTGATGTTCCCCTGAATTGGGCAGACATTAGCACTGTCTTCAGTTAAGAACGGTGGATCTAGGAGAGTTTGAGGAAGATTTGGGAATTAAGTGACCCAGTCTGGATTTTATGCCTCCCCCCAACTCCTTTGGAAGGTTTTTCGATGCGGTCCAGGAAAGTTAGTTTGTCATGGTGACAGTTAACTGTGGCTTACACCCATTTCAGCTGGGAGGCTTGGTGATTATGCACATGCATGAACTAGTAGGGGTTTGGGAGGGTTGGTCACCGAGCTGCAGCAGGAGACGCCTTTTTAAGTTAGACCTTTCAAAAAATGTGAGGTATAAAATCTTGATTCGTCCTACCTTTTCAACCTGCAGGGGGAGCTATTTCTCCTCATATTTGTGTCAGCCACTCCTGGGGAAGAAAGAATGGGAAAGATGGGATTGTGACATACCAAGGGAAATTATAATTTAGGGTTGATTTATAATTCACATATTTTACGACTTTTTTCTTTTTAGAGAAGCAAGAAGTATGGTTGCAGGGTGATTTTAAATATATTACATAACGATCACTCATATATGAAATGAAATTTGTTGTATTCATAACTTTGCTAAGGGTGGTTTGCATAAATTAGATTGATTCTGAAATAAAATGAAAACTTTCTGTAAAACAACTACACACTTAAAACAGTTTTTTGTGTTTTATTGTGAAAAATGCTTTATAATGTACTTAATAATTTTTAAACTTATTTATGAAACAAATGTGCAAAAATTAAATCAGCGAAACATATTTGCTATGAAATAACACATTAGAATTGGAGCATTTACTTAAATACTAATAAAAACTGACATCTCAATTTAGACACATGGATTTAGAGTGGCTATTATTTTCCTATATGTGAATATTATATTTATTATGAAAACAATTAATTCACTCCTCTCTATATATGTACGTGTTAGTGAGGTGTGTATATATGTGTGTGTTGTGTTGTGTGTGTGTGTGTGTGTGTGTGTGTGATGTATGTGTTTATACATACTGAAATCCTTAAGGATATTTTAAAATCTTGCAATTGTTTTTCTAGTACTAATGTCATTCAAACGAATACCTTATACTTCAATTGATGAAGAGAAATTTGACCTAGAAAGCTGAAACCATCTGGGTCCTAGCCTCAACTTTTCAGTGGCCTTGAAGAGGGAAAGCAGTATCGGTGTGTCTCAGATTCTTCATCTCTTTCAAAATATTGTTGCCATTAATACAATTTTTTCAGAATATGATAAATACTGCCAGCTATTATGTGAATAATTGGGGAGTTTAGTTAATAATAAGAAAAAGAGGTTTTGAGAGAGGAGCCTGTCATTTTGTTCTCCCAGAAGCTGAGGTTGCCCTGGACACAGTTCCATGCTACTTGAGGACAGACCTGGGCTGTCCTCTTACCACTCTTCTGTAGCTCTTGGAGCCTTTTACACCTGATTCCTTTTGATTGTCCTTCCAGCAGCTGGCGATGTTAGCTTGGCCTGTTGAACACTTCAAATCTCCAAATTCCCCCTTTCCAAGTTTCCCACACAAATGTCCCTGTAACCTCTTTTAGTCATTTCCCAGGAGTCCATGAAAGGGATTTAGAAGAAAGAAAGTAGCATGCAGGAGTGATTAGGGGAGACTCTGAGTTCTTTTGTTTGGATTTGCCAATTACTGGGAGTTTATCAGTGCCTACATTATATCCAGCAGCATTCTAGTTTTCCCCTGGGATATTAAAGAGTTTTTTTTTTTAATTTTATTAAACTTATTGGGCAGAAAAAGCATTTGACAAGATACAATAGCCATTGATGATTAAAACACTCAATAAAATGGTATGGAAGAAAAGTACCTCAATATAATAAAGGCCACATATGACAGACCCTCAGCTAATATACTCAATGGTGAAAAACTGAAAAGTTTTTCTTGAAGATCAGGAACAAGACAAGGATGCCTATTCTCGCCACTGTTTTTCAACACAGTACTCGAAGTCTTAGCCAGAGCCATCAGGAAAGAGAAAGAAATAAAAGGCATCCAAATTGGAATTGAAGTCAAATTGTCACTTTCTGCAGATATGATTCTTTATAAAGAAAACCCTAAAGACTCCAGCAAAAAATATTAGAAACAATAAATAAATACGGAAAAGTTACAGGATACAATGTCAATGTAAAAAAATCCATTAACTTCCTATATACTAACAATGAAATTTCAGAAAAAGAAATGAAAAACAATTTATTTTTCAATTGCTATAGGAAGAATAAAATACCTAATAATAACGTTAATGAAGGATTTGAAGGACCTGTACACTGCAAGCTACAAAACATTATTAAAAGAAATTGAAGAATACAGCAAAGAAATGGAAAGATGTTCCATGTTCATCAACTGGAAGAATCAACATAGTTAAAATGGCCTTATTACTCAAAGCAATATACGGATTTAATGTCACCCCCATTAAAATGGAAATGGAATGGAAAAAAAAGAAATGGAAAAAAAATTTATCAGTTTTATATGGAATCACAAAAGACCCTGAAGAGCCAAAGCAGTCCTGAGACAAAAAGAACAAGGCTAAGAGGTATCACTCTGCCTGACTTCAAATTATACTACAAAGTGACAATAGTCAAAACAGCATGATGTCAGCAGAAAAACAGACACACAGACCAATGGAACAGAATTGGGAGCCCAGAAATAAACCCCCAGATATATGGGAAAATATTTTTCAACAAAGGAATCAAAAACATGCAATGGGAAAAGGAAGTCTCTTTAATAAATGGTACTGGGAAAACGGAAAAGCCACATGCAAAAGGATGAAACTGGACTGTTATTTGTCACCATACACCAAAATTAACGCAAAATGGATCAAAGACTTAAATATAAGACCTGAAACAATAAATTACATAGAAGAAAACATAGGTACTAAACTCATGGACCTTGGTTTTAGAGAGGATTTTATGAATTTGACCTCCAAGGCAAGGAAGTAAAAGCAAAAATAAATGAACAGGGGCTATATCAGACTAAAAAACTTCTGCATAGCAAAAGAAACTGTCAACAAAACAAAAAGTCAACTAAACAAATAGAAAAAAATACTTGCAAACAACACCTCCAATAAGGGCTTAATATCCAAAAAATATTAAAAAACTCACACAACTCAATAATAACAAAACAATCCAAATAAAGAGTTTTAAGACATGGGTTGTTTCCTGTGAACTTTTCCTCTATCTGTAATAGTAAGGTTAGCCAATAAGATATTATCAAATATTAATTGTGAAACTATTTGTCTGTGTATAAAAGGTAGGACAGCTCCTGTACTAGACTCTTTCATGCATCATCCATCATTTAATGCTCCCCAACCCTGTGAGAAAGGCATCATTTTACAGGTGCTAAAACTGAACCATGGAGTTTTAGGGACTTTTCACACATCAGTCAGGTAGTAAATGGAAAAGCAGGGATAGCACGCCAGTCTGTATGACTAGACTCATTCTCTTTCATTTAGGAATAAAATTATGGGTACGATTTCACGAGCAAAACAATATTTCCTTTCCAGTGGAGGTACAAATGAATTCCTGACAACTCAAGATCCCACCAAATGGCAAATCATTTCTGTTCGAGGTAACTTAAGTTTTAAATTAATGGGAAAATTAATATATTCTTATGCAGCTCCGACATCAATAACTTCGGTGTTTCAGGTCACTACAGCTGGAATTAATAAGTCTCAATTGAGTTCTAAAACGTTTACATGCTTCGGAATGGAAAGTCATAGCAATAGCTACAGATAGCTCAGTATACTTCCACACACCCAGAATTAAACCCTCCACTAGGACCACAGGTTCTTTTCTAGAGAAGCTGAGTGAGCTTCCAGATCAGAGAAGGTGCAGACCATGCAGTAAAGACATGCATCAAGAGATCAGGAGACTGTAGAGTGTTGAGGAGATTAATGGGAGAGTCTTGAGAATACAGATTTATGCTTCTCTCTGATTTATGCTTAGCTGATACCATAAGACAAAATTATAGGCAAGGACTTGCTTGACACGGGACCTGAAGGAATTGACCAGACTTCACCTTATATGGCCTCTGGGAAGACAATGACAACTGACTTCTTGTCTCCAGACACATGGCTACTTCTCTAGTTACACGAAAATTGGGATAGTTTTCCACATCTGGAAACTTAAGGATATTTATACTTGGATTGTTGCTACTAATTGCAATTTATGTGTAAAGGCTTCATGGTTCACAATCAATAGTAACTCTTATTATGAGAAAACATTTCCTACAAATAATTCAAAGTTTATTGGACATTTGCTAAGTGGTAATAGCTGTAGAAAAAGATGTCTTATAACTCGACCTTGAGACTCTAGCTCTGACAGGTTAAATGCTCCAAGTGTAGCGATAAGATGTCATCCGAGTCCAGGAGTGTCCCGTACTTTCTGCTGCCTGTAGGCGTTGCATGCTGATTTCTCTACACTGTATACATTTTCAGCTTTGGAACAGGACTTGATCTGCATAATGTTTTTCTTTTCTTCCTAGTCTTGAATTTGAATAACTTGTACCCCTGAGGCAGTTTATGCCACTCTGATTGTTCCATAATTAGGGTTTGCTGCCAGGGGTTGGGCAGTGCATTTTTCCTATAACATCCTGGTGCAGCAGCGACTCCCCTAGTAACTCTAACTGAAATATTACACTTAACTGCTTAATTATTGCTCAAAAAACATATCATAATTCTTTATCTAAGAAATGAGCATAGTCTTCAGATACTGTAGTTATAATAATGAAACAAACAGTTAAAAATTACACAGGAAGGCAAACATGCTTAAAATGCACTATTATGGCAAATTATATTTAATGAATTACTGCTTCATATAATTTAATTTTCTGTATTCTTTTCCCCAGGTTTGAAAATGTCAGCTTACCTTGACTTTTCATGATTCTGGTCAATTCCTTCTGTATGCTTGAATAATACTTCAGTGTTCTAGATTCTTCCTTTCATATAGAAAAAAAATTGAAATATCCTGGTTATGAGTTATTCTTACAAAGGGTTCTCTTTTTACCTTCAATTCCTTGTGCACAACTCCGTTTATTCTCGCCAACTCACACGCAAAAAAAGAAAAATAATTTCACTTCATGAGGCTGATTTTTTTCCCCGTGTGAATGACCCATATCTGGTTTTCTTTACTATTACTCTCCTTTTATTTTCTCTTATTTTTCCTATTCTTTCCTTTTTTTTCTTAGAAATGATTCACTTCTCACGCACAAAATCTTTGAGCCCAACTGAACCCAAATTTAAAGTCATTCAAACAGGCCTAAATATCTCTATTCTAAACGAACCATTGGTCTTCCCCCACCCCAAACTATCAATTATAAAACTGCATTTGAATTGAGTATAACAAAAATGATAATCTTCAAATCATAGATTCTCTTTTCTTCACAAGAAAACCCAAGTTATCAATGTCAACAACATTTATCTTAGGTGAGGAATTAAAATGAAACCCATCTTTGGTTTGGAGAACAATATTTTATGAATTTGACAGAAGATGCATCACCCTGTGAATGAAGGACTTTAAGGCAAATGTGGAAAAAGCATGAGGAGAAAATTATTTAGTGCCGACCTACTAATGTGAAACTCCTCTTACAACTTTTTTTTTAATAAGTAGAATTCTGAAGCATAAAAAATAGCAAACAACGATTAGTGTCAGTTATGTATTCAAATCAAACAGGATGGGCTAGCCAAAGTGAAAAGGGTATGCAAAGAAAATTATGGGAGGAGAGGCAACAGAAAAAGGCCAGATTCAGTCAGAAAACATAATTTACAAGTCATAATTCAATGAACGAATGTATTGAATGTTATCGTAATGTCTTTCATTGTTCTTCTTTCAAAGTAAGTTATTCTTTAAACTCTCAAAGTCATGCAGTCTAGTTGGGGAAATATTTACTCTGTATGAAATGATCAGAGAGACCCTCGGTTAAGGTATTTAGTCCCTCTGACCACCTGCTTTCTTGTCTGTGAGACAGGAATGCCAGGATTTGAGAGTGCTTTAGGGGCTGATGCTCATAATGCCTTTATATGGCCCTGAAATCTTCTCTGTTGTAATTTATCTGATAGTGAGTAGCTGGTGTAAGAAGACCCTTGAAAAATGCAGTATTAACCGTAAATATTACACTTGATTCTGTGCTGACACATATAGGTACGCAGAATTGTTTGTTGAGTGAAAAAATAAAATTTACCCATTTGTGCATAAAATAACACCTAATAATACTTCGATACTTTTGGATATGCTCACGAGTATTATTTAAGAACAATAGTGACAAAATTCAATCAATGTGCTGACAAAATGTAAATGCTCATAGTTTGTAAATACAATTTTGTGCTATTCGTTCAATACATATATGTTTATATATTATGATTTCAATTTTTGTTTTTCACTGAATGTCATAAAGCTAGTCTCAGTTTACCAAGGAGAAAGCCATCTAAGTAGACATACAAAGGATCTGGTTTCCCTAGCAACTAGAAAATCTCCCTTCACAGCATTCCTTCAACTCAGCTTACAAGTCTGCACATTTCTCTTCTTTCATTTTTTAAGTGGGAATGTAGTTTTAGAATAATGGCTGCCAAAAATGGATAATAGCACAAATCAGAAGACCATTGTACGTATGTAATTGGGATGTTATTACAGTTTCTAGTCCCTATTCTCAAATGGTTGATTTGAATACTTAATGGTTAGATAGTACTTATCTCTAATAATTTTTTGTAACTTTGTGAATTAAAAAAATAAAGCCCACATATTTCTGAAATTTTGTTAATTAGCAAGCTAGCGTTATTTTTCTGACCAATAAAATGACCATTGTCATGACTTAATATACATAATAATCTATATGCATATATATGTATATAATATTTATACTGCATTTGAAATATCCATGAACACTGTTAGCATTTTAAAATGTCTTGTATTTGAACAAAACAATTAGAAACTAAGCTAGCTGATGGTGGAATTGTCTGTTAACATATATATATATGCTAATATATATATTCATATATGTAATACTTCTGTTGATGGAAGGCATCAAGACATATTTGAAGTTAAAAAATAAAGCCAGTATATGCTTACTGGATATAATATACTAAGCCTTACTTAGTATTTGGATAGACCCTTCACTTCAGTAAGACAATTAAACACTAAAGTCCTGGGATAATCCTTTTAGTGACATGTTTAATGAGGCGCATAGGAAATGACAGGTCTTAAAGATGGTTTTCAACAGCTCTCCTCCTTTGCCCTTCATGGCTTCTATTCTCTCTTGTGCTTTTGCTTATCTAACCTCATTGCCAGGTGCAGGAGACCCAGGCCCAGTAGGCTGGGTGGGAGAAAGAGGAGAGAAACATGGCATCTCATCATCATGTGCATTATTAGTGTGCTGAGCTTAGGAAACGAAAGCAACTTATCCTGAAGAAATCAGCTTATGAGCATCTAATAGTCAAAAATCTACATTTTGAACCAGTGAATGTTCAAATTCTTAGTCTTCTATAAATGGCCATGAAGCAAGCATCTTGCATCCCACATAGATTAGCAGGAGACCAGGACCTGAGAAAACACTCAGAGTCAAAGCTTTTTCCTTAGCCACAATACTTTTTAAAAAAGGACCCAGAACCTACGATCAGAACCTACTATCTCTTTATGGTTTGTTGTGCTTGGATCTTTGTAGACCCAGTGGTTTCAGTTATTCTCAACCTATTATTTGTTACCTCATAAGTGCTGATGACAGCAGCTTTCTAGTTATTACTCTATAGATTAAATGAACACAAGAACAGGCACATGGTTAAGAAACTTCACGCCTCAGAAGAGACAAATAGTTTGTTTAACTCCTTGTCTGAAATTAGCGACCAGCTTTCCTTTTCTCTTCTTGGTGTTTTGACACAAGGTGTATTACAAATAAAACCTGTGGATTTTGAGAAGTTGGGCTAGAATGTGGGAATTAATGTGCATAGTAGTCAAGGCAGGAATCTGATGTAAATCACATATCAAGGTGAAGGCCTGTTCTTTTCAATGTCTCTGAATTCTATTTAAACTACATGAATAGCTTTCTGAGGACTGTTGATTGACCTTGACTGGATAAACTGAGTGGGAATAGATTAATCTAAAAGGATGAATATGTCCTTAGTTGATGATTTACAAAATTTACAGTTACATGATAGTCATGTATTCACCAAAATAATTATCTTTCTGGTTAATGAGACACTCAAATCTTGAGTTTACTCTTCTAAGGTGAATGAGGGCAAAAACGTCACAAAACTTACTAAGCCACATCTAAATGTGGTGTGAGTCCTTGACAAATAAGTACATTGTGTACCTCAAGCCACCTTCATGTAAATGTGTGGTTGTGTCAGCTTGATCATAATTAAGACTTAAATGCATCTCTGTCCCAAATTCCTGGAGGATCAAGAATTCCCAATAGCATATTTTGACTACTGTTTTTAGACTCTAAGTTTGGTACAAAAACCATGCAGACCCAACCTTGAAGTTGAATTTTATACATAATTTAAGTTTTCCCTTATTTCTCTAGATTACATTATAGTTTTTAGAGGGAGCATTTTAAAGATTTTTGTAATAATGCATTTGCTGGTGTTTTGATGGTTCCTCAAGGACATCATAAGCTTTGACTAAGTCTTTCCAAAGTATCTGTGCCTTTTCTAGGCTGTCTTAGTCCCTCCCTGACGCAGTCTTCGTAGCTCCACTCTGTCTAAGGAGTTCCTTCTCATTTTTCAAGTCACAGCTCAGATGTCACATGTTCTATGTGTTATTTCATTAGCTTGGTCATTCAAACAATTGTATTCACTTAATATTTATGTTATGTGTTATTTATATTAATTGTGTCTCTAAAATTTATACGCTAAAGCCCTAACCCCCAGAACCTCAGGATGTGACCGTATTTGGAGTAGCTAAGGTTAAATGAGGTCCTTGGCTTGGGCCCTAATCCAATGTGACTTGTGTTCTTATAAGAAGAGGAAATTGGGACATAGATACAGCAAGAGGGCAGACCATGTGAACACATAGGGAGACGATGACCATCTACAAGCCAAGGAGAGAGACCTCAGAATGAAGCCAACCCTATTGACACCTCTACCTTGGACTTTGAGCCTCCAGGACTGTGAGGAAATAGATTTCTATTGTTTAAGCCATCAGGTCTAAAGCACTTGGTTATGGTGGTCCTAGAACACTAACAGTACACATTTGCATCATTTCTACACTCAAAAGCATTCCAGGCACCTGCATTCATAATCATCTACATTTTATTTCATTGTTTTCTGTTCTCTGTGTAGTACATTGCCTCAGGCACCCTAAAACCTGCAGGCACCCTTACTCTGGTCCTGTATTCCACCTCTCTGTTTGTCACGTCATGGTCTATCCAGTTAAAAATGGCCAGGCTGGTGCTGCTCCATTGTACGGATAGATTGTGTTTCGATATGGGCCTATTTTATTCTCCTGCTTTTCACTACAGAGAATATAGACTAATGTGGAAGCTGGTTATCAATTGGTTGCCTTGAGCCAAATTCTTATCATAGCTTTGAGTATCAAATATCAGCTTGGCTAGGAAGAAAAGGTGGTGTGTGTGTGTATGTGTAGGAGGATCAGGAACTAATCTATTCAATTTCATCGCCAATCAACTTTAGGAGACTCATATATTTTTTAACAACACTATTTATTTTATTTTTTAAAAAATTATTTATTTAAATTAGTTTCGAATATACAATACATTAGTTAGACATCTATATAGTTCGTAAAACGATCCCCCAGTTGCACCCTCCCTCCCCGACCCTCCACCTAGCCGTATTAATGCTGACTGCATTCCCTCTGCCGTGCTCCCCATCCCCGTGACCAAATATTAACTACTAATTTGTACTTCTTTAACACTTCACCCCGTTCTCCCAGCCCCCCAACCTCCCCTCCCCTCTATTTGTCACCAAATTGTCCACTATATTTGTGAGTCTGTTCTTGATTAGTTTGTTCTTTTTGTTCCTTAGATTCCACATATAAGTGAAATCATATGATATTTATCTTTCTCTGACTTATTTCATCAGCATAACAACCTCTAGGTCCATCCATGTCATTGCAAATGGTAAGATTTCATTTTTTTTTTTAATGGCTGAGTAATATTCCATTGTGTATATGAACCATAATTTCTTTATCCAATCATCTGTTGATGGGTACTTAGATTGCTTCCATATCTTGGCTATTGTAAATTGTGCTGCTATGAATATTGGAGTGCATAGATCTTTACGAATTATTGGTTTGGTTTTCTTTGAATAAATGCCCAAAAGTATTACTACTGATTATTTGTTGTTTATTTTGGGAAATTTTGATACACTTTATTCTAATTTTTAATGCTTATCAAACTGCATCTTTGAATTATTGTTAAATGCCTCACTGCCGTAGCATTTCATCACTATGAATGCTTTTTAAAAAACATAACGTTGTTCATAACAGTTAACAGACCTGTAACCATGACTTTGTGGCTTATCATGTGAACCCTTTGCCTTTTCTTTCTGCTCATCTTTGAATGTTCAGCAACACTGGTGTTTTCAGGAACTGTGTCACAATTCCTTTCCAACTGTTTCTGCCATTAAATGTACAGTATACAAGAAGTATATTTCTCCGCTGTGTTCTCTGAAAAGTAGCTTTGAACACGGCACATCAAAAGCAAAATGAGCTTGGAAATCTTAATGCAACATCTGTTCAGAAATTTTTTCTTCCCACACTATGAGAGAAAAAGAGAAATAAATGTATACTACATGGCACATTTAAAGAAAAAAATCAAAGAAAGCTGTCGTGTGAAAAGAAATAAAGGGAAACCCGAGGCAGAAAAAATATGTGAAATTATATAGTTCCCCAAAGACCAATTCCCATTTTATTTATTTTCTGACTGTGGATACAGGTAGCAATGGAAATATGGGGCAAATCATGGGACTTTCCTGGTGTTCTCCTGTCCTCAGTAAGTATCGATTACTGTGGGACAAAAGATTTTCTCCAAATACATCTGAGCAGTCATATGTTTTCATTATTCTGCACTTTATTCCAATGACCCAACTCTAAGTAAACACCTCCTGTGCCTGTGATGTTCACTGTAGCATCCACACCTGTTAGGAGAAAGTTTTTGCTTATCATAGACATTTGGTGAACATCAAAGCCATGTCCACATAAGGCAACTATTTTGAAATTAATATTGGATCATTTGTCTTCAAATACTATTCTCTTCAGTTTTTTTCATAATCCTTACATACACATACAAAATAAATGAAAGGATAATGCATTTTTCAAGCAAAACAAGGCCACAAGGTGGATGGTTTTGGAGTGGGGGCTGCCTGCGAGTGTACTGGGTCACCAGCACACTTCCTTCTGATGGTTCAAGTCACTCCAGGTAACTCACACTAACTGAGTCCTGAAACTACCTGAGACAATGTGGCTGAGCCCGCCTTAGTGCTTCGTATGTCCTCTCTCCCCACTCCCTGTCCTCTCTATCCCCCATACCACCGGTTCTTGACTCTGAAGTCAGGGGAGAAGGTGAATAAAGTAGGGGGAGAGAAATAGCTCTAAATTCTACTTTTCAGAGCCATCCATAGAAGAAAAGAAGTAAACTGATATGGCAGAGAGGGAATGGTTGAGTAGATGTTGGGTCTATCACTTCAGTATCTACTCAACATGCTCTAGTCTCTGTCCCTCCAGCATTGTTTTACTTTATGTCTTTATCAGGTACCTGAACAGCTGCAACATTTCTAAGCTGGTTGCTACCTCTTGTCTCTGTTTGTCCAATTTATCCACACTTTGATAAAAATTATCTTCCTGAAAATGAGATCTTTCACAAACCTTCCTTGAATTAAGGTCTCTGATCGCTTCTCATTGCTGTGAGAAAGACATGAGCTTTTTGAGTCAGACTTGATCTTGAATTTAAATTCTGCTATTTACCAGTCATGGTTAACCTTAAGAAAGCTGCATCACATCTCTGAGCCTCAGTATTTTCAATTGTGAAATGTACATTCCTCATGATTCGTGAGAATTAAAACAGTATACACTAGGTACCTAACATAGTGCAGGAAGGCTTAGTGACCACAGCCTGTATTATCAATCTCTTCTACTAATTATTCCCACTTTGAACTATACCTTCTGTATATTCTCTAGTCACAGCCTTCTTAGAATCATCCACACTCATTCTTTAGGAACTAACAAAAGCCCAACATCCTAAAAGAATATTACTTGTTGGTATATTGATTTTCCTATCTCTTTTTTTCTTTTCTTAATCTTTCTACTGTCCCTATTCCTCCCTGACCCATACATTCAACTCCTGACCTCCATTTTTCATGGAGAAAATAAGACCCTTCATTAAGAAAAAAATGAGGAACATACTTCATTGAGCATAAAAGTTTCATTAGAGTAGGACTCTTTCCTCTTTCAGTCAAAACTACAAATATATTTTCTCCTATGCATAGATTTTACATTTACTCTCCCATTTTGTAAGTGAATTGCTTCTGATCCTCTGGAATGCAATTTTCTGTACCTTTCCCCCTTGTCTTTCCCAAGACTGATCTCCACACTAGGTCCCACCATCACAATCCTTTCTGGATCTCTTCCAACACTGTGAAAATAAGCTCTACCACCTCTCACGAAAAACCACTTTTTTTGACTTCATATAATCCTCTAGCCCCATCTCTCTGTTGTGTCAGAGAAGACCTCCAGAAAGGAGGTCTATACTTGTCATTCTTTGGTCTTCACCTACTCATTTATTATTTCCTCATCAATTCACTCTTTCCTCCTTTTAAAAGTTTATTTAAATCTTTATTAAATGCCTATTACACAGTGGTCTTTGGATACTAGGCGAAAGGCATAGCCTCTGTCCTCCAAGATCTCTTAGTTTGGTGACAAAGTAGATGGGACTATGCCATAATAAACAATATGGCATGATGTAGTGAAATACCCTTGAAATGCTCATTTTTACCATATTTCTCACTTTGTATTGAGATGTAATTGACATATAACATTGTGTATAACATATTGATTCGCTACATTTATATAACAATATGATTACCACTGTAGCATTAACTAACACATCTGTCACGCCACATAATCATCACTTCTAGTGGTGGGAACAATAAAATCCACTCTTAATTTGGCTTTGGCTTCAGTAAAACGACTTTGACCAGGTCATTAAAAAACTCCACGCTGCTAAATCTGGTGGGCACTTCTCTGCCTTTGTGCTATGTAACGTCTCACAAACTTTTGACACAGATTTGAAGTGTGCCCTACTCTGTTTCCATGACACCAAGCTGTCTTGAATATCAATGTACCTAATTAGTGGCCCCTTCTCTTGCTCTTTGTCTTGACTTCCTCCTATTCTATCCTCTCTGATTATGTCATTCTCCTTGTCATAGGGTTCCATCTCCTCTGCAGGACAAAGCACTCCTTCATAGTGTCCTCACCTATTCCTATGTTTTTTACATATCATATTACTTATGATGTCCAAATCTCTATCTCCTGCCCAAATCTAGCCACTGATCTATTTTGTATACCCAATTATCTGTCTAATAATTTTGCCTTAGAAGCATAACAGGAATTCCAAACTTGGTATTTCCAAAACCTAATTTCCATCATCCCTACTAAAATCTCTGTTGTTTCCTGCATTTGTGTCAAGGTCATAATCATCTACAATATTTGATCAAGGCAAAGAAATAATAAATGGTTATTCTTGATTCATTCATCTTCATCAATGCTTTACACACACTTCTTCACTAAGTTCTATCATTACCTTCAAAATTGATATGGACTCTGTTCCCACCCCCCACAGCTGTGCAAGTCCATGTCTCAATCATCTTTTCCCTTCGTAACTCGTCTGTGTGCTGCTGTTTCCTTTCTTTTTGTCCCTTCTGTATTTGCATTCTCGATATAGCAGCCAATATAATATTTTTCCCATCACTTCCAAAAATTTCCTTCCATGATCTTTATTTTTATTTTGTCGAAAGAATACTTATCATAAAATCTTCTCTCAGAAAAATTTTAAGTGCTCTATAAAGAATTGCTAATTACAGGTACTATGCTGTAGTGCAGATCTCTACGACTTATCTTGTGTAAATGAAACTTTGTAACTTCGACCAATATTTGTAATATTCTTAAATGTAATATTTTAAAAATATAAATTACATTGCAGACCATGACCTTCCCTTGTTTGAAAACATGCAGTGATTTTTCTTTTGTCTTCGGAATAAAACTCACTTTCTTTTCATGGACTAAAAGTCCTGATAGGTTCTACTGCTTGCATCTCTCTCTAACCTCTTCTTATTCCACACTCTCTTTTTGCTTAACTTAATCCACATGTAAATTTCCTGGCCTTCTTTCAGTTCCTTACACTTGTGAGCCTGGTTCCCCTCTAGAGATGTGGCTTAGTTGTGTGACTGCAATGGGTAATGTACTTCTCTGAGACACAATTCTCCTGGGTTTATCGCATTTCTGTACATCTTGTGGTTAAGAACTCTGCCTATCTTCTCAAGGATGTTTGTATAGCCTTGGAAGATAGAGGTACTGTCTCCTTCTGCAGCAAAGAGCAGATTTGTTTACTGTCTAGTACAACAAAGATAATCTATTCCTCTTTGGCCAAAGTCAGGAAAGTTTGCTTGCAGCGCACTGTAAAGGATTTGGGTTCTGTGACATATGCCCACTGTGTGTACAGGATTCTCTTGGGCCTTTCTGCATCGTTTCCTTGGGGTTTGAGGGGCAAAAGGAATGTACACAAGCATAAAGCTCATGCTACTTGCAATGTCGTGAGTAGTAAAACCCTGTCTTTGACCCAGAAGTCTTGGGTTTTCCACCAGTGTGAATGGAGCTGTAGTCACCTCACAAACTATTCACTTGTAAGTAGGGCATATCTCAGACTCTTCACAGCTCTTGATAGATTTTGACAAAGAGTCTCAAAAAATTGCAGAAACTTTACTTGCTTTACCAAAATATTCAGTTCAGCGTTCTTTCCAAGAGCACACTGAGGTTGGTTGCAATATTATAAAATTTGCAACAGTTCCCCAATATTTTCCTTCCCCCTCCTACCAAACCCCACATCACTCTTTTCAGAAATGTGTGTCAACCTATATAGTAGTATGTTTAGGAATATATGTCAAGGAAGACAATAACCTACTTCACAAAAAATTGCTTCAATCTGCAAATAACTGTTAGCAGAGTGAAAAGGTTTTTCATATGTTTTTTTATTGGTTTTGCATTGGCATCTGTGAAAGGCCCTGTCCCATATCTTATCATATATGTAGTATGATATCAAAATGCCATACTCTATATTTAATGACATTAAGTAGGTCATTTTAATATATACATAAAATATATACATTTCAGTCTGTTCCTGGGAGATTCCAATGATATAGCACTTTGTTTTCTATGGTATTTTTTAATTTGCTTTTCTATAATACCTCATTATTATTTCTATTTCATTTTATACCTAATATAATAGTTTATTATTCTGCTTTCCAATATGTATCCTTGTTGCAAATTAAGTATGGAGAATGCATGTTCTTCTATAATTTATATATTATACTCCATTGTATATTTTTGATTCAATACTTCCCTCCAGTTCACTGAATAATCCTATGGGAAACATTTTATCTGATTTGTGCTTTTCTGAAGAACCCTAATTTATTATAGTACCATTATATTATCTATTAGGATTATCTATCATTTTCTAATAAACGTGAGGTTCAAGATCTTTCAGTTTTATCCTATAAAACAGACTTCTAAAATCCATGCAGAGATATTACTCTTCTGCTTCAGTGCAGGCTTCATTAAATGCATAAATCAAAAATGTCTTTTCGCAGCATTGAACAAATCAGGATTCAAGTAAGTGACTAAAATATTGCTTTTGGTAGGGCTGACATGTTTTCTATCCATTGTCTTGATCAGTTTCCACATATCAGAATGTCCTCATCCAATTTGCAGTTTTATGCACTATCATTTTTATGTGTCTATTTATCCAGCTAATTAAGGTTTATTGAGCATCTCTCTTACTGAAAGATTTTCTATGTCCCCAAAACACATGATGATGGCCACAACAAAGTTTATTAGTTGTGGTAACTTACAAGGGGAGAAGGAAGTATAGGATTTCTTATAGTTGTTCTCTAGGGCCCTGTCTGTGCCAGCAACCTGAACACACAACCAAGAGCTCTCTCAGATGAAGCACATCACCCCCAACCTGAACTCCATAGTTGTGCGTTGGTCTGAGAGGTGTATTTCTTTGCTGGGGCTGCCATAACAACCAAGCATCACGGACTGTGACTTAACCAGGTGGCCTTCACAACAGAAATTTATTTTCTCAGGATTCCGGAGGCCTGTAGTCTGAGATCATGGTGTCAGCGTGGTCGCTTTCTTCTGAGGCTTCTCCCATTGGCTTATAGATGGTCCTCTTTCCCTCTGTGTCCTCACATGGCTTCCCATTATGCATATCCGTGTCTCAATCTCCTTTTCTTAAATGACACCAATCTCATTGGATTAAGACCCACCTTAATGACCTTCGTGTAACTTAACCTACTCTTTAAAGACTCTGTCTCCAAATACAGTTACCTTTTGAGGTATTAGGGGTTAGAAATTCTGGAAGAAACACAATTCAGCCTATAACAGAGGGGCAGGGGACAACTAATTTCTCTGAGTAACAGCAAACAGAACAAAGAACCTCCAGACCCCAGACCAGTGCTGAGGAGTATGCACCCCGAGGGCTACATCCTGCAGCTGAGAGTCCTAGGAACAGTGTCATCATCACTCAAAGTCCTGCCGTCTCTCTGTAAAATGTCTTGGGCTAGGTCAACTGGCTTCTTATTGGGCTTCAGATAAGGGGAAGGATAAAAGCCCGGTAGACAGCTAAAACTGTATATAGATTTGTTTCCCTTCACACCAGTTATGTAACAGGCACTGTTTCATTCATGTGGATTTAGCGGTGAACAAGCTGAGAAGGTCCTTGTGAAACATATTCTAGTTGGGAAACAGAACCTATGTAAAAACAAGAAAACAAGATAATTTCATGTTATGGTAAGTACTTTATGGCAATACAAAAGAGGATATTTAAATGGGTTCTATTTTAGTGACAGAGAGACAGAAAAGAATTTTCTGAGATGTGCATGACAAGAAGAGCCACTCATGGAAGAGGGGTTATGTATTCATCTATTTTACTTTTCCGTCTTATTAAAAATTATTGAGATAGCTCTTAAAAATAGATGGACAGAGGGGAGGGGCTTGGGGGATGAGAGAAAGCAGTGAAAAGTTAAAGATGTACAAACTTATAGTAGATAGATGGTCACAGGGATGGGGAGCATGGCATAGGGAATGCAGTCAGCAGTAATGTAATGGCTACTTGTAGAGTCAGAGAGAAGACAGAGTAGAGTAATCAGGTGGATCATTTCATAAACTATATAAATGTCTAACCAATGTACTGTATACTTGAAACTAATAATAAAATTTACAAAAAATATATTTTAAAAATTTTAAGAAGAGAGATGTAGAACCCCCTCCCAAATATATATATAATATGGTGAGGCAAAAGACCCAAAATAGTCAATATGATATTGATGGAGAAGAACAAAATTGGAGGACTGGTGCTACCCAACATCAAGTCTTATAAAACTACAGTAAACAGAACAATGCCTATTGGGAAATAATAGACAAACAGATCATTGGCACAGAATAGAGAGCTCAGAAATAGACCCACATAAACATAGTCAACTGACCTTTGACAAAGGACCAAAAACAATACAGTGGAGCAAAAATACTCTTTCAGCAATTCGTGCTGGAACAACTGGACATCCACATGCAAAAAGATGAAGCTAGACACAGACCTTACACCTTTCATAAAAATGGACCATAGACCTAAAAATAAAACAAAACCCATAAAACCCCTGGAAGGTAACATAGGAGAAAACCTAGATGATCTTGAATATGGCAACAACTTTTTAGATATGACAATAAAGGTGCAATCCATGAAAAAATAGTTGAAAATTTAAATTTAATTAGAATGAAAAACTTCCACGCTGCAAAAGACAATGTCAAAAGAATAAGACAATGAGCCACAAATGGAGAACATATTTGCAAAAGACATACCTGATAAAAGACTGTTATTCAAAATATACAGGGAGTTCTTAAAACTCAACAATAAAAAAAAAAAAATTGGCCAAGGACCTTAACAGACAGCTCACCAAAGAAGATATACTGATAGCAAATAAGCATAAGAAACGATGCTTTATATCGTATGTCATCAGGATAATGTAAATTAAAATAATAATGAGATACCATCACATGTGTATTAGAATGACCAAAATCCAGAACACTGACCACACCAAATGCTGACAAGGATGTGGAAGAACAGGAACTCTCATTCAGTGCCAGCAGGAATGAGAAATCATCTAGCCACTTTTATAAGACAGTTTTATAGTTTCTCATTAAATTAAACATATTCTTACGATGTAATCCAGAAATCATGCTCTTTGATATTTACTCAAAGGAGTGGAAAACTTATGTCAACCCAAAATCCTGCACATAAATGTTTATGGAAGCTTTATTCACAGTTGTCAGAACTTGGATACAACCAAGATGTCCTTCAGTAGATGAATGGATAAATGAACTGTGGTCCATCCAGATAATGGAATATTATTTAATGATTTTTTTCAAAAAGTTCTACCAAGCCTTGAGGAGACGTGGAGAAAATTTAAACGCAGATTGCTAAGTGAAAGAAGTTCATCTGAAAAGGCTACATACTATATGATTGCAACTACATAACTTTCTGAAAAAGGCAAAACTCTGGAGACGGTAAAAGCATCAGTAGTCACCAAGGATTTGGGGTAAAGAAAGAGATGATAGGTGGAGCACAGGAATTTTGGGACTGTGAAAATACTCTGTACGATATCATAATGATGGATACATGTCATAATACATGTTCAAATCCATAGACAAACATCAGTAAGGATGAACCTTAATGTAAACTATGGACTTTGGATGATTATGATGTGTCAGTGTGGGTTCATCAGTTATAACAAATGTTGACAGACATGTAGGCTATTCATGTGCAGGGGCAAGAGGTGATGGGAAATATTTGTAACTTCCCCTCAGTTTTGTTGTGAATCTAAAACTGCTCAAAATAATAGAGTCCTTAAAAACAGCCCCCAAATGAAAATAGAGATAAAAAAAATAAGCTAAATGTAGAGGAAAACTTAGAATAAAATGCATACCATACAAAATACATGCATTTGTGAAAGGTGGGCTGAATATTTAGTTCTGAGCTTTACAGCAACCAATGGGAAGAGGACGAGGCCATCTATTACATAATATTCACAAGATAAAAGTAAACTAATTGTAATCATACTTTCAGCCTTCCCAATAAACATCCAAGTGCAATGATTCTGCACTGGAAATTGAGGAAGAAATAAAGTGAAGTACAACTCCCTGGGTTTTAGCCATGGTCTTTTTTCTTTTCCCCCAGGAGGGTTTTGATGACTCTGCAGTACTTGCATTCTGCTCTTTCACATTGTACTCTTTTATTCCCCTGTCATCTTTTTTGCTCCATGTTATTTTTCTTGCCTTCCCTTATTTCCCTCGATTTCTACTCACTAGTAAAGAGCCAAAAATATTAGAGTGGCAAGGTCAACACTGGAAAATATCTGGTCAGGATTAATAGGGGAGAATAATTCTCATTACAATTTTTGCCTTCTCCAAAATAGATTCAGATGCCTAACTTTCATGCCGTACATCATCAAAAATGCTTCAGTAGTTAAGGAGTTTCCTTATTTCACAAACTTATCCGATAAAATATTAATTAGAGTGAACATATCACTTATTCAACAGTGCATACATTTAGCAAGAGAAGTTTTTGTGTCATAAACAGCAATCATTTAGTAGGAAGTTTAGAAATATATCACTAGCATGTTTTCAAAATATCTTTGAATATGTGCTAACATGTATTACTCTGCTTTGTTGGCTTCCTAAAGGCTAATCATCAAATTTTACCTTCAAAAACTTACTAGATTTTAGCTTTGATAGTCAGTTCTTCATTGCAAATTCTTAAAAAAAAATATGTATGCTTATCAGATGCCAACACCAGCCACAACCAGACAGGATAAGGGTGGCTAGCATGATAGTCACTAGAACATGAAGATAAATTAGCTGTTATGGTGCCAATAATATAAATTGCTATTGGCCGTGTCAACGTCTCTATTCCAGTCCACCAGTGCTTGGGGCAGCCAGACACTAAGGATCCCCTGAGGATCCAAGACGAGGCAGCTGGTCAAAAAACTGGACATGTACTAACTTAATATAAATTTTAGTGACATGAGAGATGCTCAGAGTTCCACTGCGAAGTGATGACTTGAATAAGAAATTGGATGCTAAAGCACACAAATTAGACAGTACAAAAATGTCCCTTCTTTTCTGAGACACGTATTAAAGCAGGTAATTATTTTTAATGGTCTGTAACAACAGAGAAAACGTCTTCGGTTGAGAAGCTGAAAGGAGTTGCTTAACTCATTAACTCTTTTTAGCTCTATTTATGTCTCTCTGTTCTCTCTTTTTGTATTAGTGTTGCGGTTTTAGAGCAGGCACACACAAGAAGTACTGTGTTTAAAAAGTTAATAAAGAGGCTCGGCGAGGATCTGCTGTACCCTCTCCTGTCAGCAAGGATGCAGGGAAAAGCTGAGATGTCAGAATGAAAATCCCAGGTGGTTTAGAGAGTGTGACCCTAATAAAACAGCCAAATTTCCATACACTCTCACTCAGCCTTAGGTGTGGGTCGGTGAGCTGATTTCTGAATTCCTGATGGGGAAGGAAGAGAAGAAAGTGGAGAGAAGAGAGCAAAGGCAGAAGGAGCATGTGGTGGGAAGGACCCCAGATGGCCCCGGTGGTCCGGGACTGCTGGGAATTACCACTTTACATAAGCTTCTCCCCTTGAGGGAGGTCTGAACTTACAGACATACCTTCCAATGAGACTGAAGTGCAAGCGATGGAAAGGCATTTCCAAGATTAGGCTACACGATCGATTGTGGTCTCTCTCTCTCTCTCTCTCTCTCTCTCTCTCTCTCTCTCTCTCGCTCGCTCCCTCTCCACATCTCCTCTCTCTGACCTTACCCTGAGAGAAGCGAGATGCCATGGGGAGCCCCATTCAGGAAAAATCAATGTCTTTGGCACTAGCCAGTGATAACTTGAGCTCTAACAACTACCGTGTGAATGAGCTTGGAAGAGGATCCTCCCACAGTCAAGCCTGGGGATGACTCCAGCCTCTGCTGATACCTTGACTGCAGCCTCATGGGAGACCCTGAGCCAGAATCTGTATCTATATATACATTTATTATAGGACTCGGCTCACGTGGTTATGGAGGCCGACGAGTCTCGCGATCTGCTCTCTGCAAAGCTGGAGGACCAGGAAAGCAGGTGGCGTAATTCAGTTCAAGTCTGAAGGCTTGAGAATCATGAGGGCTGTTGGCGTCGAGTCTCATCTGACTCCAAAAGTACGAGACCCAGAAGCACCAATGTCCAAGGGCAGGAAGACATAGATGTCTCAACTCAAGCAGAGAGAGCGAATTCGCCTTTCCTCTGCTTTTTTGTTCTATCAGGGCCCTTAAGGGATGCCATTATGCCCACCCACTGAAGAGGGCCACATCTTTACTCAGTTCACTAAACAGAAATAATGTTTTACCAATTATCTGAGCATCCCTCAGCCCAGTTGAACTGACATAAAATTAACCATTACCCAGTAATATTCCCAATTAATTATTTTTTGGCAGTAAACAGCATGCTTATAACAAAGTATTTTTTATTTTAAGGAAATATCTAAGTTTATCTATAAAACTATGTAATATGTTCTTAGGTTTTTAAAAATTAATATCTTTGTAGTTCAAGATTTATTTGCCCTCTGCTCCTTTGAAGCTCATGTCAAAATTTTCCTACCTCTTTATCATACACTACTCATTGGTCTCCATTATCAATCAATCTTTTCAGTGACTTTGATCTGGACTCATAAAATTAAAAATAAATTTCATCATCACCATTCATTAAGTTTGTGTGTGTAGATGTGTCCATGTGTGGGTTTATAAGCTCTCACACATTGACCACTGGCTCATTTGGTGTTCAAATTTTTAATACATATATACAATATAGATAAAGCATATACATATATATGTTAATACTGTACTAGTTAATGTATATAAAGCACTGAACGTGTTAACTTTTATCACTATTTTGTCAGATGACTCCTTACCTTATTAAGTCCCACCCTTCGGCTTTCCTTGTTCCAGCAAGAAAATATCTGCAGTGTGTTACTTCACAATTCCTAACCCAGCTGTGTATGGCAGGAAGGTTCTCCATTTTAGACAAGAAATTAGGACTTGGTTTGTTTCTGACATTTACGCAGAGAATATGTCTCGTTGATGCACCTCGAAAGCTAGGGCTGGTCTCCTCTTGCTGTGTGAAAAAAGGGAACAAGGTCAGATTTTCGCATAGTTTTAAGTGAATTAATAGTCAAACAACTATATGGTTTACTGCTTCCTTTTTTTTTTTTAATAGATGAAAGCATAATTTTTATGACAAAGTAGTTTCTCTTGTCTGTCCCTCATGATGAGCTCAGGTTTCTGCGGGAGGAAGGAGTTTTTTAAAGGTTTTGAGATGTCCTGGATGGAGTGTTTTCTGTTTCATCAGTGCACTAGCTGCTTAAGTAATTCATCTAATTCTGCACTACTCCATAAACAAATTTGCCAAATAATTAAGTGAAAAATAATTTAAATCTGACCATCATACTATCTGGGCATTGTGAATGACATTTTTATTGGTGGTTGTGAATTATATAGTATTAACACTGAGTTTAATCTCAATGCATTTAAATCAGAATTTAAATATTGAGATTTTCTCTTAGGCCTTTTTTCACCCACCCCTCTGGAAATTACATTTTCTCTCATGTACTTTGAGAGTTTGCGTGACACTGGTTTCCTAAGACAAGGTATGTCACTTCAAGGGAAGCTAGTTTGTTGTCATTGCTGTTTTCTGAAACTAAGGTTTTTGACAGCATTAAATGCAACATCTTCCAGCATCTTCAAGGCAGCATCTGGACAATGGTTATAGATGAACATTTCTCGTTTCATTGTCTGAGAACAAAGCCATTTATAGGGCAACTTATCACATAAACACCCCTTGGCATCTTATAATAGAAATCAATAACATGGCAAAAAAGAAGACACGCAGTTTAACCATATGCTACCCCAGAAAGGAAATAAAAAAAATATCCTGTGAGCTTCTTAAACACTTAGTGTATACTGTATTTACCTTGCACTGATGCCTGATGTATACATTTAATTTTCGTTAGTCTTTGGCAAAAGGAGAGGGAAATTTTTTAATAGGAAGATTAGAAAAAGATAACAATTTTAAGGTTCGGGAAACATTTTCAGATTTCGTACTGTTTTTAAATGCACTGTCGCTCATTGATGTCTGAAGAAATGTTTTTGAGATGTGAAAGGAAGGAGGGAAGAGGTCCATTTATCAGGAAGAAGTTTAGGAAGAAGCAGAGAATAGTTGTCTGGTCTGAAGTGTGGCTCAGGTAGGAAGGTATGTGGACAGGTAGGGCAAGCTAATTGTCCTAGGAAGGGAAGGTGTGGGGCGGGGCAAGGTGAGCAGGACCTGGGAGTGTTAATATAGCTGATATGCTGAGCCAGCGTAAGACCACAACACTGAAAAAAAGATGGCGCTTCCCCAGCTGAGTCAGGATGGTACCATGTGCCTGCTCAGTGTGGCTCAGCCAGGTAGTAGCTGAGGCAAAGATGAGGGTAGTGACTCTGTAACATCAAGAGTGACCCTAACAGGCAGCTATCATTTAGAAAAGAGGTGTCTAAATGACAAAAAAAAAAAAAAAAAAAAAGCAACATGCTTGGCTTTGAAGGATAAAATTCAGAGCATCCAACTTTGGAGAAGACACACTGAGACTTAATGTGGCCTTCTTACCCAGGGCAGCTGGGGCAGAAGAGAGAAAGCAGAGGGAGTTGGGGCCCCCAGATTGATTGATAGTAGTGGAAACACCATGGGGACTGGCAGTTTCCTGCTAATTAACTCCCAAGGGGTTCACAGTCTTTATTTTGTCTACGTACCGTGAAGACAAGGCGATAATGTCTCGTAGACAAGCCAAACCTTCAAAAATAACTCCAAAGACACTGCCATTCGGAAGTCCCCAGTCTGGAGAAGGCAGACACCTCATTTGTGTTTTAACGTTAACAGAAATCCCAGTCAAATGTTCCATCATCTCTTGCAATAATAATTGGCTGATAATATGCTCTTTTAGGTTCTACAGCTTTTATTATTTAGTATGAGAATCCCACATTCCCTAGAGGTAGAGTTGTTTTGTTTGTTCATTTTTAGTTTTCTTTGAATTGTTTAGCGTTTGTAATTTTAATTCACATTTACTTTTGTGACTTTTAAAAAATCAACCAGAAAACCCTTTTAGAATGTTATTTTATAATTTGGTTGTAGTTTTAATGCAATCACGAGAGGAGGCAAACCCTGCTTTTATGTAGCCCATCATCTTGACTAGAAATCTAAGCAGCATTGTTTTAAATTTATAAAATGATAAGCCATGATCTCCTTAGACTATTGTAATTTTGCATTTCACTTCCAAATGCTTTCCTTTTCTTTAGCTCTTTCAAAGCAATTAGCTTTTGTCTAGATAACGTCTCAAGAAGCCAGGACTGATGTTCTTTTCTTCTCTTTTATGTTTTACATAATTAAAATATAATTTACATACCATAAATTTTACCCTATGTTAGTGTTTTTCAGGATATCATAAAGTCACGTGACTATCACTACTATCTAATGCCAGGACATTTACTCGCCCCCAAATAAACTTCATACCCATTAGAAATCTCTCTCTGTTCTTCTCTTCCCGATCTCCTAACGACCTCTAATCTACTTTTTGTTTCTCTGGATTTGCCTATTCTGAGACTTCATATAAACAGGATCATATACTATATGACCTTTTGTTTTGCGTCTGGTTTCTTTCATTTAACAGTTTTTTTCAAGGTTCTTCCATATTTTAGCATGTTCCAGTACTTCATTCCTTTTTTTTTTAGCTGAATAATATCTTATTGGATGGATATATCATATTTTGTTTATCCATTTATCAACTCATAGGTATTTTTTTTCATCTTTTGGCTATTATAAATAATGCTGCAATGAAAATTCATGAAGAATTTTATATATACAGTGTTGGTTTGCTAGAGCCGCCATAACAAAATACCCTAGATTGGGGGGCTTAAACACCAGAAATTTATTTCCTCACAGTTTTGGATGCTGGATGTTCAAGATTAAGGTGTCAGTAGGTTTTTCTGAGGCCTCTCTTCTTGGCTTGTAGATAGATGACTTCTTACTGTGTCTTCACATGCTCTTCCCTCAATCTGTGTCTTAATCTCCTATTTTTATATGAACAACCATCATATTAGATTAGAGCCTGCCCTGTAGACCCCATTTTAACTTAATTACCTCTTTAACATTGTCTCCCAAAATGATTACCTTCTGAGGTACTGGGAATTAAGACTGCAATATATGAATTTTGAGGGAACACAATTCAACTCATAACATATACTTAGGGAAATTGTTGGGTTATGTGGCAATTTTCTATTTAGCCTTTTGAGGAACTCTTCAACAGTTTTCAAAGCAGCTGCATCATTTTACATTCCTATCAGGTATGGAGAAGGGTTCCAATTTCTCCACATCCTCACCAACACTTGTTATTGTCTATCTTTTTGGTGATTGGCATTCACAGAAGGTAAAGTTTGAAGTGTCACCTTTTTGTGAGTTTTCCACTTCCTCATATTTCTGTTTCTCCTCTTGCATGGTCCTACTTGACTGTGATGCTAACGGGTTTATGTGTATGCTTGGCATACCCTAAGGGCTTAAGTATTTGATGATTGGTCTGGTAGTATTAGTAATTAAAACAGATGGGGGATTGTTACAAAGACTGATGAATTATGTAGGTTATTAACAATAAAAAAAACTTCACAGACACTATAAAAACATATTATTACTAAGAAAATAGGTAATTTGAATGAGTAATTGAAGTTTATGAACATATTATTCTGCCTGAATTTGAAAATGGCCTACATAAAGCCAATAAAGCACTTACTGCTTTGTCCTTTCAATGATACCTTTTTGCTTAGTGAAAAACATGACAACTAGCATGAAAGTACTTTCCCAGATGAAATGCATTTTGGGGAATGTATCCTCCATTGAAATCATGTCTCTTTCAGAATAAAACTTATTAGGGAACAAATCGTCTACATGAGTTAGAAGTCCCTTACGTATATCTATTTGCATTTCAATGAAGAATTTCTGAACTTAGTTTTTAAGTTAATTTATAGTTGTTCTGGAAGACCATAATACCTTCATTTAATTGCATTTAAGAATATTTATTTTTGCAATAGTCAACAAAGAAACCATTAAAACTCAAGCAAAAGTATTCTATGAAGAGCTATAAGTGGAAATGATCTTTCTTTTTCTGCCAGGTGTTTGGGAAAGAAGTTTACATTTTGCCTGAGGCCAATACTTTTATAATGTCTTCTTAATACCTTTGAAACTTACATTGATGTAAAAACAAATAAACTGATAATATTATTCTAAATACCATTGTCTCATCTAGACTTTTTTTTTTTTTAATGGCAAATTAATTCAATCTGAGCTTCTTCCTTGGGTGTATCGGTCTGGTCACACTCAGAAATTCAGCTCAGTCGTCATCTCCTGTGTGAAGCTTTTGTGAATGCTCTCAGCAGAATCCCTTCTCACTTCGGTGTTCTGCTTGTGCCTTCTCATAGCATCATCACCATCAGCGACACAAATTCTGCATGTGTCCATCTCTTCATTCAGTTCTATAGACATCAAGGATGACAGCACATCAGTAGCACCTGAAGAGCTTTTCAAATATTGGTTCTCCCTGGGATCCTGGCAGGAAGAGCTAAGTTCTGTCCCAAACTGAGCAGATTCCTTCCAGTTTCTTGGTGTTGAAGCCTGAGGCAGTTTACCAGCATCTGGAAAGGAGCAGGAAGCCATTCTCCACCATGAGTTTAAGATGGACCATTCTTCCTGCCCTTTTCACCTCTCCTTTGCCTTTCTGTGGTCTGACTCTGCCAGAGGAGGAGTTTGTAAATGAAGAACTTACCAACTACGCATTTCCTAGACACATTTAAGGAGGTGGATCTGGAATGGGTTTTTTAGAAAGTGTTAGTTGAAAAGACATTCTCCACGAAATAGAAAATGGAGATATTTTTTATTGATCACATGTTATATACTAGCTAGTTTCCAAGGACATTATAATAATTTAATTCTCCCTATGATTCCAAAAAGCATGTATTACTACCCTGACTTAAAAGATGAAGAATATCATCAGAGAAATTGAACAGATTTCTTGAGATCATACATTAGTAAGAGGCTGGGATGGGGCAAAGGTCTTGTTTTATGTTTATTTTTAATGTTTATGTTTTTATGTTATTTTAGTGATGCTATTATTTATATTATTTATTATTTTGTTAATTATTATGTTATTTATTATATTATTATGCTATTATTTATATTAATATGTTAATTATATGCATTACCATAAATGCTACCACAAATATTACCATAGCATGTTAATATTAGCATGATAATATATTATTTTATATGTTTGCATCAAGTTAGGCAAAAGAATTAATACCCATCCTAAGCCAGAAGAACCATGTCTAAATGGAAGTGTGAAGTTTTCCGGTTTACCATCTTTATTAAGTGCCCAGGCCTAAACAGAGTCTGCGGGTTGCTGTATCGTGTGTTGGTTTTCAAACAAAAGAGAATTTCTTCAGTATGAACATGGCAGCTGTGTGTGTGTCTGTACATGTACATGTGTGTGTTTCTGTGTGTGTGTGTGTGCACGCGTACTGGATATAATGTCTGTGGTGAGGGTGCCTGGCTCTTCTATGGGGCACAGTGTGACCCTTGTACATGTGAGCAGCAGATTCCCCAAGTGTTCTTTTGAGGTCAATCTTTCTTTTTCTCTCAAGCGAATCCCTTTTGTTTGAAGCAATGATTCTATAACTGTGGAGTGCTTACAGTTTGGAGGTACTGGTGGATGTGCCTGGGGGCGGAGAAGCTTCTACCTCGACATGACACATCTATCAGAGATTTGTTAAAGCAAACATGGCTATATTATAAAGAATTAGGGTGAAGTTGGGTGTGGGGTCCACAGAGATGCCTGCATAGGCGTGAACACATTCATATAGTGTTGTGTAAGGACTATCTTGGAGAAGATCTTTATACATAAATAAGTATCAATTAAGACATTGTATCAGGATGTCTACCACTTCCCAATGTCTGCTCATCACATTGATTTAGATTCTTCAGTGTTATTTCCTTAGTTATTTCTCAGAAGAATACAGAGGTTCTGTGGATATAGGAAGCTTGGAAAAACCCATAAAATGAAAGATCTTTAAAAAGGAGATGGTAAGGTGCTCTGAATGAGTGTTTCAAACTGTCTGTGGGGAAGAACCATATATTCTTCCCCAAATTGTTGCAGACCAACATTAGTATCGATTCACACCAGATGTAACTCATTGCTTGCATTTGACAATGTCACACTGGTTTACACCCTGTTCCATGAGATGTGTTCGCCAATTATACATGTGGCTGTCAGGCCATGTCAAGTTGTATGCAAGTGTCTAAATGTTCACTTCCAATTTCTGTTCTTATCAAGGAATAGATCACAGACCAGTGCTGCTCTCTGGACCACACTTTAAGTAGCACTGCTGCAGAGAAGTCTCATTTAATAAGCAGGCCCACTCAAGGCCAGCGGCGCCAGTAGATGTTATGAGGATGTAGACACTGTTGAGGTAACACCTTAGATGATGTTTATATACGTATGAGGATAATCTAACTCCAGGATAGTCCTTATACAACACTGTATTGTTTGGGCGGTAATGGTTTCTTGACCATTTTATTCCTTATCACATAGACCCAATAAGGGCAACAGCCATCCTGACCTGAAGTGTGACTCCCTTATATAGAAATGGTACACAAGCAAATATTGTAGCTGCAAAGGCAATTGGGATCATTGCCCATATCGATATACTACCACAGTCAGTAGTCTTAGCAAACTTGCAAAAATGAGAGAAATTATGAGTTACTTCTAGAGAGAAAAATCATGGCTGGTGACAGAGAGCAGAGAAAAATGGTGCTGTGTAGGTAGAAAATTTGGAGAAAGAATAGAAATCTTTAAAAGGATTCTATAAAACTTTGATCCCCCACCCCACCCTTTTCCTACAAAATCATCTTCTTTTTCTTTAAGGCATTTTGGAGTTTGATTTATTTTTAGAATTTTTTCAACTGCCCATTCCTGGGGTGATTAAAGGTGATGACGGAAAACAGAGGCTATTTAAATAGAGAGAGTGCTAAAGTAAAGAGTGTATTTACTTGATCTGAGTATTTAATTTCCTCAGCATGAAAATCAGCATCAATAATCTGTGCTTTATTATTTGGGTGACTACATTATTTGGCTTTCACGCAACATACTATTCATCACTTGAGTGTTTTGACATTGACATCATTATGAGGATGGGGGTTTTAGTTCTCTCTTCTCTCTGTTGTTTTTCTGTTTGTGGAATGTGTATTGGAGGGGCTGTAGGACTTTTCCTTTTCAGCATATTGTGTTGAATGTAAATGTCTGCAGGATGATTAAATTGAGTGGATTGATTGGGGATTAAGTTTGGGTGCAGAAAATAATCAGGTTGAGGCAGGAGCTTTAGATATTAAGGTAAACATTTGATCTCCAGTATGACACCAAGATAGCTCCAAAACTTGTTTATGGCCAAGCATTTGATTGCTGAGCAAGTTCTTTCTCTCCCTTGATCCCAGGCAGGGTGCCCATATTGCATGTAGGGTTTTCCACCTCTCACTTCTCCCAGCCCAGTAATTTTAACATCTGTGTGTACTTTGTAAGACAAGCCTGGAAGCAAGATAAGGAAAAATTAGAAACAGCAACACTGCTTCTTTCAGGAAATAGGCATAATTCTTGGCATCCTGTGCCTACAAATTGCAACCTTTTTGTTGATGTGAAACTACAAGAAAGATGGAAATCCCCAGGCTCCAAGTAGCTATCATTTGATTGGATTCTAGGCATAGGAAAAATGAAAGAGGAGTACACAATTTTCTAAAATGTAGTGAACTTTTAAAATTGAGACAATCGGTTGAAAATTAATCTTTTTGATGAAAATATCTACAGTCTCTTAAAAATATTATACATTTCATTTTTATTTGAGGCACCCACAGAATCATGAGCCTTGAACAGAGATGGCCATTTTGCATTTACAGGCCAATTAATTGGTAGCTTTGAGCGTAAATAGGTACAGCCTGTGACCTGGAAAGTAGGTGGGAAAGTGGGGGTGAGTAGACACTGACTGTTCATTATAGAGACTGAGAGTAGATATTACTCCAAAGGCCAGCCAAGCATGTGAGATAGTTGAGATGGAGAAGAAGTGAGAGAAAGCATTTATGGAGAATTCAATATGCTGAATTTTGAAGCATCGTGTTGAATTCTCCCTGCTGAATACTGTCCTAGGGCACTCCTTGGTTTCCAAGAGTAATATAAACAGGACTATTAGTGTTAAAATATTTCCTTGGATTCCTCTGTTGGCAGTTACTGTATTTCATTTGATCTAAGTTGACGTCAGTTATAAGAGAGAGCTTGTATTATTTCCACTAAGAAAAAGAAAACACTCTGATTAAACTAGGACACAATCATGACTTCTCATTGAGACTTTTTTTGTTTTGCGCTTTTTGTAAGAGCTTTATTATGCTTGATTAATTAGTCATGCCAGCCTATTATTACTTTGAAATATCTTTTTATCTTTTTTAGGGATGTGGCCATTTATCTTGCTTTCCACTGCACCCTTGGTGTGTGCTAGGCAGTCCTTTTGTACATATCTCGGTAATAAAATTTTAATAAAGCATTGTATTTCTGTGGAGTCTATCCTCCCTTAGGTTCCATAAACCTCTTTTTTTTTTTTTTGAAAGAAAATATGTCTGGGTATAGTTTTCAATGAAATCAATATCTAGAAGAGATGTTTGCACACATGTTCATTGCAGCATTGTTTACAATAGCCAAGACATGGTAACAATTTTAAAGTCCAGTGACAAGTGAATGAAGAAAATGTTACATATACATATCAAAAATATATAATGAAATACTATTCAGCCATAAAAAATAAGGAAATTCTGCCATTTGTGATCGCATAAATGCGTTTTGAGGGCATTATGCTAAGTGAGATAAATCAGACAGAAAATGAGAAATACTGTATGATCTCATTTATATGTGAAATCTAAAAAAAAAAATACACTTTTAGAAACAGAAATTGAATTTGTGGTTGCCTGAGGTGGGAAGAAGGCAGAATGGGTGAAGGTGTCAAAACTTGTGTAAGATGTATAATCTCCGAGGATCTACTGCACAACATGATGGCTATAGCCACCAATACTGTTTTGTACATTTGAAAGTTGCTAAAAGAGTAGACCTTAATGTTCTCAGCACAAAGAAAAAAACTGGTAACTATATGAACTAATGGATGTTAACTAAACTTATTGTGGTAATTATTTATATATATATGTGTATATATATATATATCAATATCTCAAATCATTATATTATACATATTAAACTTATATAATGTTATACATCAATTGTATCTCAATAAAACTGAGATTCAGTTTAATGCTGATTCATAATACAATATTTTAGAATGCATTTTAAATTGATGTAAAACTCATGTGAGTATTACCAAAAGTGAACACTACTCAATTAAATGGGCACATAAACCACTCTAAGTTCAAGCATTAACATGCAATGCCAACTATTGCATGGTCACCAGCAACTGGAAGAAACTAAGTATAAGACATGTCCAGCTATCAGAGAAATTAGAATATTAAAAAAAAAACATATTTTAGAAATGATGAAAATAATCGAGTAATATCAATAGGACCCTAAAATATCTATTATGTATAACTAATATATTTATAACCAGCTCTCACTATATTTTAAAGAACTATTCAAATGCTACATTATATAACTGAATGATGTGAGTATCACATAAAGTGTGTTCAAGTGAGAATTACATTAAGAATGTGGCCAATATGGTTTTCTGTGCTATATCTCTTCATATTTCTCAGTTCCATATAAAAAATAAGCTTTATTCAAGAAGGCGTTTTTGCTTTGCTTCTGCTTACTTGTATGTGGTGATCTTTATCTACATTGATAAGTTGCAAAACAATAATTTTTGAGTCATTTTATTCTTATATTAACAAAATAACATATTTTATACAAAAGTTAGGAATGCAACAAAGCACAAAAAATGAAATCAAGACAAAACTTACTTCTGTTGCTATCATCCAGTGGTAAAGGTAGCCTCTGTCACCTAATGATAAAGAGCATTCAACACATATTTTTCATAAGACATGGACTTTTCAATAAATGAAACCTTATTCCTACAAGTAACTTTGTAGGAAAAGTAAGAATTATGCAAGCAACCGCAACATGAGGTAGCGTCCTGGGCATCATGAGCGACGTACTGAGGACTAAGGAGTCTGGATAAGAGAATGTTACATAAGGTTGGAGGCAGTCCCAGGAAAAACATTCTGAGGAGGAAGTAATGCTTGATCTGAATCTTTATCGATAGGATGTTCAAGTTTGTATGGAAAAAGCAGGCGTTTCAGAAGGAAGGAACTAACTATTGAGTCAACAACCAAGCTAGAAGTTCAATTAGGCCGATGGAGGGGTCGCTGATTCTGATTCTAAGCGCTCCACCTTTTCCTGGGCACGTGGTAGGATTCTGCACCTTCTAGAGGCTGGGTGTGGTGCACTTTGATGAGTGAAAATTTAAAGGCAAATGCATGACTCCCCACATTCTGTCTGCCCTAACAATGTTTACAATGGCAACCGCTCTGTTTATGGAGATTTGTGACTGATTCTGATCAGCCAAGCCCCATCCAATCCCCAGTGAAAACGATACCAGCAAGAGAAGTAAAACTTACTTGATTTAATCCACTGAGATTTGGGGAGAGTGTTTATTACTGCAACATGAGCTAACATACTGTGACCATTATAGCTAGAGATAGAACATGTGAAAAGAAATAGAGCTAAGTCAAAAATATCATTAGGGCTGAATCATTTAAATGCTCAAATATCATAAAGGAATGTGGATATCTGGACTTTACATTATAAGCAAAATGGAGGCATTGGTGTTTTTATATTTCATTTTGTTTTTAATAGAAAAATGGCATTATCAGGTGTGCACATTAGGAGGATTTGTTTTGCAGTGTTCTGCAGAATGGGTTGGAGGAAGCACAATAATCAAGGAAGGGCATTAAATAAGAGATTACTGTAGTTGCCATAGCAAGAGCATGAGTTTTAATTAAGGTAGTGACAGTGGGAAGAGAAAGAGATCTTACAAAAACAATATAGAGGTCAAGTTGGAGGGATTTTTAGACATAGTGATTATTATATGACACTGTCCTTAGAAGTTAAATTGTGTCCCCGAATTGCTATATTTGAGTCCTGACCCCTGGTAGCTTCGAATGTGGTCTTATTTAGAAGTAATAGTGTCTTTGCAGAGGAAATCAAGTTAAAGTGATGTCGTTAGGTGTATCCTTATCCTATATAACTGATGTCCTTAGAAAAGGGGATATTCGGCACAGAGACAGACATACAGAAAGGAAAAGTGACGTGAGGAGCCACAGAGAGGATGGCCATCTGCAAGCCTAAGAGAGACCTGATCAGAAACCTCCCTTGCAGCCCTTAGAAGTAACCAACCCTGTAACACCTTGAGTTCAACCTTCTGGTCTCCAGAAATGTAAGATAATACATTTCTGTTTAAGCCACCCAGTCTGTGGTATTTTGTTTTGGCAGCCCTAGCAAACTAACATAAGTATTAAAGTATTTTAAAATGTTAGCCTCTTTGATCTTTAAAGATTTCAGACCTCCCCTTCCTTCTATATCTGCTTCCATTATAGTCTAAATTAAATCAGAAGCCAGGAGTAACTTTCTGCTCCTCGATGGGCAGATCAAGTCGTTTCAGCCAACTGACCTCTGTCTAAATTCACATCTTATCCTTTACCTATTGCCTCCCTTCTCATATTAGAAAGATGGTAAAGCTTAACATGTTTTTGAAAACCCAAGCCTGACCTTGAAAGATGAGATAAGAAGGTTACATTTTAAAAAATCCAGACAGTCCTGAATTCTCCTTAATTGAAAAAAGCCTTTTGGTGTGATGAATGCAGTCATTAATTTAACATCTAGCTCTATTCAAACCTTTTACAATCAACTTTTGAGTTAAAGGCATCAAGGTAAAAGCCTGCCAGACCTTCACAGATTTCCTGTTTGATAGGAATGGGCTGCACGCTGGGGATTTTTACTTGCTATTCTTTAAATTCTAGAGAATGCAGACAGTAATGTAAGAAATTTTTTATGGGAATACAGGGCTTTAGGTCAGTGATGCTTATAAACTCTTATATGTCAAATTTTCGTGTCCAACAGTTGACAGACTATTACCTGATGAAATAATATTTAATGACTCTTTGAGAGACCTACACTAGAAATATCAAAGTTATTTTCTTTGTAATCTTAATTTGCTCCTGGATTATTCAACCTCTTTTATTTTGCAATATGACTATTGAATCAAACTGGAACAGAAAAGTTGACTCTCCAATTAAATTTTTGTCCAATTAAGCTCTTCAATTAAATTTTTATCCAAGGCTTGCTTCATTAATTAACTCATTTGTTTCATTCATCCATAGTATGGATACAAAAACCTTAGTTTTAAAATGCCCATCTAGATTCTCATTATAAGATTTTTGGATATATACTGGTTTTATTCAAAAAGTTAAGTTAAAGACAGCCTTTGGAGAACTCAAATTTATACAATAAACTATGTTTTAATAATTCGACCAAGGCTATTGGCAATGTTTGAAAGTTAGCCCCAAATTATGATGTCCCTGGAAATTAGGCATACTAAAAGCCTATTCTAACACTCTTTGACATGTGAGTTAGTAAAGATGTTTCAAAAATCACATTAATAAAATATTTAATATTTATGTATTCATGTACTCAGAGTCTTGTTATAAGAGTGTTTCAACTACAAGATGAACTGAAGGAGAGAATTATTCACTCAGCAAACATTAAATGGGGCCCCATGGATAAAGCAATATTTTAATTATTAGGCATTAAAAGAATAATAAGACAATGCTACTGGCACAGGGTCCAAGGAGGCATATGTATAAGTGAATAATAGAAATATAGTGTAATATACATAAACACACACATTTAGTAAACCATTGGTACTGCCTGGGTCTGGTGTGTTGGAATAGATTTAAACTTATACTTGATTTATCTTTTATGGACTAGTAGATCATTTTCAATCAGGAAATCTGGGAGAATAGTCTAAGCAAAGGAAACAACATAAACCAAGACCCAAAAGTGTAGAAGTGTTTGGACAATTTGGGGCCTGGAACAGATCCTACTTGGTTAAAGAGAGAACTGGTTGTGCAAAGAGCAAATGGTATAGATTTGAGTAGGATAGTCATCTAAATAACAAGGAATTTAGGGATTATAGAGCTGATGAAATGGAAATTGGATCCAATAGTCACACTGACAGCCAGGACGTGAAGCCAGAGTGAAGCCAATGCGCGGTCATGTCGAGCACGCATAATTGTGTCATTGCAGTTTTAGCTCTGCAACTGAGTGGGTCATCTTTGCTCATTAACTCAATCTCTGTGAGCATATCAAGTGAAGTGTCTGACTCAGAGGGTCTCCAAGCCCAGTAACAGCTTTAAAAGACAAGCTGGATTTGCGAGAGGACTACTTTGGTTGTTACTGGATGTGAAAACCTGTACACACTTCATCAAATATATGCATAGGGTACCATCAGAGAGACCAACTAGAAAACAATGCTAAGTACTGATATTTGATGCACATTTTGATATTTTTCTTAGCATTTAAAGAGCCTTGAAGTATTTATTTAAAGCTCTCTTACTGCAGTAGATACTTTTGTATACATTTTTAAATACTTAGAACTACTGGATGCCTCTCCTATCTGTGGCCTTTCCATCTTATGAGTTTCACGTCCTTAAGGTAGGAGCCAGGAACTTAGTTTCCCACTTCCTTTGCAAATGTGGCTTAACATATCACCTCAGCTCTATCATTTAGAAGCATATGACCAAAGTTTCATTTTAGAAGACAGTGAGCTGGGGTAGGAGGAATCCACACAGTAGAGGCATCTATCTTTTCAAAGTAGCAATTAGAGAGGTCCTGGCAGAGGAATCTGCCACCCAGCATCAAATTCAAGCACCCATGCCACTGACATCAGCAACCAGACTCCACTGCCGTAGTCAGCCAATGTGACTTGGGCATCTAAACGAGCTGTATAACCACCCCACCGGGTTCTTGACCCTTCTGGAAAGTCTGTGAGCTACCTATGTTGTTTAGTTAATCTCTTTCTACTTACGCTAATGAGGGGAGATTCTAGTATCTACATCTAAGAATCCTTTCTAATCTGGCAATCTGACCCCTTTATCCTCTAACCCCATTTTGTCAAACTTTTTTTTGCTCAGTGGGATAGAGTTGTCTGTGAGTCAGTGCCAGAACCCTATTCCTTTTGGAATAAATAAAAATATATTTCTTTCAAGTGATCTTTTGATGAAGACAAAAGTGTCCAGTCTTCAAATAAAGCATCTCAGGACTCAGCAGTGAGTTGATCTGGTGCCACTCGGCTTCTCTTCTGGCTATCATGTCCTCCAAAATCTGATGCAGCAAATTAGTCTAAGGGAACACCCGACAAAATTTAAAATTTCTTGATAGAGAGATTGAGTGATAGGAAGGGTAAGGGAAAAAGGAATCAGAAGGAATAGGGACAAAATAGATCTGTGATGAGAACAAATGACTCAAACATTTGGAAAAAAAGAAGGTGAAAGAAAGTATACCGTGGGTCAGTAATTGTCTGCTGGGCATTTAGGAATTGGAAGGATGCTCTACACTTAGACACGTCCCAGGTGCCACCATACCTTAATTTATTTTGATTAATTACCGCTCTCTTCAGTTGTCCCCTTTACAATGGATGTGTCAAGCATAAGTAACCCACCAAGTCATTAACAACTGTGCGAGACAATGAGCAGAGCCTCGAGATTCTCGGTGCCTGGTTTACACCTTCCCTTGTAGCCTTGGCCTTTTTAATTGTACCCCACATTCTTTTCCAGCCCTCATTCTCCTTTTCCTGAAAAATTGCTCTATTTATAACTTCCCATCTTGTTTTCACAGGCTTTCACAAAGAAGTATTTAAATATAAAGATATATTCTCCCTGTAACCATAATGGAACTTTGCTTCCCCAAAGGTATGGAACTCTTGGATGGGGCACTCTTTTGATCCTTTTTATCTCTTATCATTTGTATCTGTACCACCTATGGAGAGGTATCTTCTGTTTTGCTTTAGCCTAATTTTCTTACAGCCCATGGCCACAGAGTGGTGCCATCGAGCCCTAATGGGGTCTTACTTAGTAGGCTCAGGTGCTGTCTTTGTTTTCCTTTCTGGCCATCAGCCTGATGTTGGCTCACCTTAAGATCCTCTCCATTTTATTTTCTTTACTCTGAAATTCTGTCTCCTCAGACACCTTAACTGTCTTCCCACAGCCTCCTCTCTACTCCCATGTACATAACTGACATATGAAGTGCATTGTGATGGATTATTAGGACATGTATATAATTATCTGGATGCGGCATTTGTTTGTGCAGAGTCTGATATGGCCACTTAATATGTATAGAATTCTATGTGACTTCAATTCTATGGGGCTCTACGACAGAAGAAGCAAATAGTCCTCAGGGGCTCTAACCAGGATCTCCATTCTCCAAAACAGCACTTCTCAGAGTTCTTCTCCATGGAGGGTCCATGACAGATACACTTCCAAGGAAAGATCTCTACTGGTAATTCTCAGTTAACCCATTATCATCTTTTCTTTAAGACAGTATAACCAAATGCACTTCTGATTAAAGGGATTATAGGGAGTCTGTGCTGAATGTAAACATCTCAGTCATTCACGGATGTTAACTCAGGGTGGTAGCCTCACTGGAATTTATTTACTTGTCTAATCACTGTAGATTAGAGCACACTGGTAGGAAGCGGCAACTCAGCCTAGGTTCTATTACAGTAGTTCTTGTCTACCTCCCAGTTGCCTCCCACACTTGCTGTTCTAACTATGACTGTTTACGCCCTTTGTCTTCTTACCTCACCTTTTTGTAATCACTTCCTCTTTTGGCATATATTTCACAATATTATAAATAATGCTCACTCTAAGTAATGGTGCCTTTTCAAAATTATATTGCACAATTCTTCTATGCTAGGAAGTGATGAGATATCTGAAATCTGTTGACCATCCATCTCACCTAAACCCACCCACTCGGCACTTACCCAACCAAATTTTCTGGAAACAAATAAGTAAGACAGTGGTCCGAATCTTTACCTGGCTCTGCTGCCAGCAAAGCTGGACTTATCTTCACTTTGTAAGGGGCAAAAGACAACTCAGCTAAGCATATTTCATGATAGTAACACAGGTGAGCTACAAAGCAGCATAATAGAATTTTCCACCTTCATGCTATGATTCCCCTCAGCCACATACCTTGAGGGCTGTTGATAATAATTAGATACCTGTGTAGAGCGAAGGCTCGCTGTTGTCTTTTCCCTAGATCAGTGAAAATCAGACATATTCAAGAGGAAGACTCAACATGCTTCGTATCTTAAACACATTCTAAGCCATCCTGGATTTTAGTTTTTATGTAAAACTTATATTTAATGAGATCTCACCTTGATAGATACCCTGAGGATTGGGGAATGCAAACTCAGATGGTGAATGTGATCTGGTTTTTTAATGATTATTTTTTATAATTTACAGAGAGTGTGTTATTTCAACTGAAGACATAGTTTAACAAAATGAGGTCTTCCAGAATCCTCTCATGTGACACAAAGTCTTACATATAGCTCTACATCTATTTCAGCTTACTGCATATGTACTTATATGTGTAAAATTACCTCCCTACAATTTTAATTTTTAATAATGAGAAGCTAAAATAAATGTACTTGTTTTAACTAGTTGTTGCATTACTTCTGTAGAAAATGTTTTTAAGATATTGATTTTCTCATTCATTTGGAAAATATTTCCAGTAAATTTAGCCTCAGGTGGAATTTATTTACTTGTCTATATAACTCTAATACTGTGCAATTTTTCTTTCTGAAATTGTCATAAATAAGAATGAGGTTTGCCTTTAGCTGGTGTCATTTTATATGACTGAAAGAGGTTAGTTATTGCTAAGTCTAAGTGAAAAGATGTTAGTAGGTTGATACTCATCAGAAAGATCCATTTGTTATTTCTGTCTAATTAACTATAATAAATTCACTTTAAGAGGCTTTGATCATGTGATGCGTAATGCTGTCTTCATTATGTAATTGAATGACATGGCCTTTGTCACCCATGTTTATGTTCAATGGAACAAAAAAGCTGTGCAGTCAGCCCTAACGACATTGTCTAGGTTCTCCTATCTGGGGATAATGCTGGAGGAGGAGCTTTTCCATGTGGTCCATACTATTCCTTTGTCATGATACATGATCTGCATGGAGATGCTGGTGTCATGATGTAGGTCCCTTTCTACAAAGCATTAATTTTTTGCTCATGAATTTGCCTGTAGTACAGTTTGAGTTTCATGAGCCTTTAGTAATTGGTTTCCATGCAAAGTGTTGGCTTGCCACCATGGTGTTCGGTGAAAATCTGGCTGAAGCTGTAGGTTGTTGCTACCCTCTAACTCAAAGGTATCCTCCTGCATCTTCTCTGCTGGGACCAGACCTCCCATGTTCATGATTATGTTAAAGAAAACAAAATTTACACAGCCTTACGATGCTTACAGGGTGGCACCACTACCATCACCAAGTTGACACTTGTCTAGAAGCTACTGTTAATCACTTTGTGCCCAATAACATGCCAATAACACACACTTATACATATAGACATATATGTGTGTAAGATGACATATTGCATAAAAGATAATACAAACGATTCTATTTTCTATAATTACCAAATTTTTAAATGTGTATATATAAAAAGAAGTATAAAGAAGGCACCAATGTTTTCATATACGAATATCCCAAAGGCAGTGTTTCTATGGTGTCAGAAAAAAACAGTAAAACCCAACAAGCAAATTCTGGCTTCTGTTTTTAACTTGATGTAGAACCACAGAACTGTTTTCCACAGCAGCTGCACCATTTCATATTACCCCAGCAGTGCACAGGGGTTCTACTTTCTACACATGCTCATCAGTTTAAAAAGAAAATTATAGCCACCCTAAAAAGTGTGATAGTATCTAATTTTGGTTTTGATTTACATTTCCCTAATGACTAATAATGTTGAGCATCTTGGCATATGTTTATTGACCATTTACATATCTTTGGAAAATGTCTATTTAAATCCTTTGCTCATTTTTAAATGAGGTTGTTTGTTTTGTTGTTGTTGTTGCTGAATTGTATGCGTTGTTTATGCATTCTGGATATTAACCCTTTATCAAATATATAATTTGTACGTAGTTTCTCTTATTCTATGGGTTGCTTTTTCACTCTTGATCATATCCTTTGATGCACAAAAGTTTTTAATTTTAATGTAGTCCAATTTATCTATTTTTTTGTTGTTGTTTGTGCTTGTGTGTGTGTGTGTGTGTGTGTCCTATTCATAAAATTGCTGTAAATTTAAAGTCATGAATACTTTTCCTCAATGTTTTCTTCTAAGAGTTTCATAGTTTTAGCTCTTAAATTTATTGACCTATTTTGAGTTAATGTTTGTATATAGTGTAACCACCATCATTCTTTTGCATGTGAATATCCAGATAGAATGTCATTTTATAGATTCTTATTAAAATATTTTTAATTCTAATAATTTGTCTATACACAAATTAATCAGTAGATTAATTTGGGGTTTCTCTGAAGATACATAAGTGGGCAATAAGTGTTATACTTTTTTTTTCAATTCTCTCTCTCTCTCTCTCTCTCTTTCTCTCTCTTTCTCTCTCTTTCCCTTCTTTTTTTTCCAATTCTCTCTCTATCTCTCTCTCTCTCTCTCTCTCTCTCTCTCTCTCTCTCATTCTCTTTCTTTCCCTTTCTTTCCCTTCCCTTTCTTCTGTCCATCTCTCCTTCTTTCCTTCCTTCTTTCTTTTCTGTACCTGTGTCCCTTCATAAATAATTTTTATGTTACTAGGGTTCCCCATAAATCCTGTCATCAACATTGACTCCTGATGATGAATTATCAAGGGATTTGTTCTTTTAGTTTTGCTTCCAACCAGCTCATTAATAGTTTAAAAGTATGTTTTTAAAGAAGTGTTACCTAATATTTTCAGTTTTGCCCTCCTGAAGTGGTTTCTATGAACCTAACTTGCCTACTTAAACCAGTTAAATAACCAGTCTGTTGTTTGCAACCAAGAAACTTAATGAAATTTGTCTCACAGGGAAAATGAGGAAGATCCAATGATATGGTTTTTATGTTAACCTAGTGCCAGTTATATGATAACTATTCAGTAAATTTTAATTGTTAACATTATTATCATTTATCTTATGATTGTATCATACAATTTTAGGAATATTTCATTTAAAAAAGGATACTCCCTGGAGGACAATACTTAACTCAAAGATATATTTTTCATTTGGATAAGTATCAGGCATGGATGAAATAGGTATTGAGGAAAAAGTGAGAAATGTCCTATCTCTTCGTTATGTGTAAGAAAATAGTACAAATATTTTTTTTCTAGATATGCCACTTAACCTTCTATAGGTTTTACTTTAATATAGAAAATATTCCAGTAGATACCAAAACAATATTACCTGTTTCTTTCAGATTGTACACTAAGATCGTATGAGAGTAGACTACTAATTTTATTTTTGAAGTATTGATAAGGTCAAATTACTGAGCTCAAATTCATTAGCCTGGCTCTACTACTGTAGGGTGGCAGTTGGGGAATAAGTGAGGATTTAATTTTGAATCTTTGGAATTTCTCTTCAAACCATGAAGCTTCTGGGGAAACATTCTATGCATATGCACAAAGAGTGATTAGTAGTGATACATTTGAATTTCATGTGCTTCTGGTTTGAATTAGACTTTTAATCCTCAGTATTTTAATATAATTTGCAATTTTCTTTTTATCTTTAAAATTAAAATTTTCCAGTAAGTATAGATTTCTAAATGTTATACACAGATGCTTCTTTCTAGAAATCTCAGTCTTTGCCTATGGATTTCATGCCATAGTATATGCTATTGTTCAGAAGAACTGTAGTAATTTTGGTGTACTTTAAAAGTTTTTCTTATGGAAAAGCTTCACTCAAACTCTACCTTGTAGATTGTCTCTCTGGAAAATCAACATTCATTAAAGGATTAAAAAAATTTTTTTGAAAGAAGATAGAAATAATCTTTGACAAATTATTGTTCTGAAGCAAGTCACACCAAAGCTTGTTACTTTCTTAAAAATAAGAATTTCACATTAATGCAGTTATCAGGAGTTTGAAATTATTAAAACTTTGCAAAGATCCTTGGAGAAAACATTTAAAAATTATGATGAGTTAGTACTTAATATTGTTATAGGGAACAATCAGCTCGTTGAATCCACCATCATTGAAGAAATGAAATTACAGCTTGACTTTGTCTCTATAAATCACTTCTATCCAAAGACAATTAGAAAAGGAACCAGACCTCCCTGCACTGTGTTTTGAAATAGTTTGCTCATTGTAGATAAAACTCTTTGTGCCTGTTTCTCCCTAGAATAGAGGTCAAAACTTCTTAAACTCTTAAAATAATTAATCAGACACATAACGTCCCTTCTACTCCAAAGAAGTCTACATCTCAATTCCCAGAACCCATGGATATGTTAGGTTACAAGGCAAAGGAAAATGAAGGTTGCAGATGGAATTAAGGTTGCTCATCAGCTGACCTTGAAATAGAGAGATGATCCTGGTATGTGGGTGCGTCAAAATGTAATTACGAGCAAAAGTCCTTGAAAGGGGGTGAGGGAGAGACAGAAAAGACCTAGAGACATAGATAGAGGCTTGAGAGGGATTCGGCCCATTATTACTGGCTTTGAAAATGGAGGAAGGAGTCCTGAGCCAAGGAATGTGGATGGCCCTTCCAAGATGGGGAAGGTGAGGAAAGGGATTTACTCTAGAACTTCCAGACAGGACGCACCCTGCCAACACCTTGATTTTAGCTCAGCGAGACCCGTTTTAGACATCTGATCGCAGAGCTGTAAGAAAATAAATTTGTATTGTTTTAAACCACAAAATTTATGGTAATTTGTTACAGTAGCATTGGTAAACTAATAGAAGAGATAAAGCGGTGAGATAACATGTTAATTGGCATGCTCTTTTTTTGTGCAGAGAATAAAAGAACTGCAGATTACCATTCCACTTGGCCTCTATAAAGTTTCTACCTTTTTTTTGTTGTTGTTGTTATGTGCCCCGATCTGGAGATGTTGACAAATGTCTAATACAGCTCAGGACAAATGAATGGGTACCCTGTAGAGGTCTGGGCGAGTATATTGAAGGGAAGCAATAGGTGTCACTTACTGTAATTCAAACAAGCTTTTAGACTCTTTCCGGTAGCTGTGTTCAGGTTGGGTCACGCTGAAAGGGCAGTTATGGATGATCAGTGTTTTAGTTTTGTCGTTGCAGAAGGAGACAGCTCCCCCATCTCTTGCTCCATTCTTTGAAGGCACAAAGTGGAAAGTGCCACCTTGGATCTTATCATGAAACTTTAGAACGAAATTTTTATTTGGAGTAAAACAAGCGTAAATGAAAGGTTGACACAAAGAGATACAGAATCATTATGTGTAACTGGCCAGAGAAAAAGGTAAAGAGTAATGTTTCTGCTCTGGCAACCAATGAATAATCTTTACACTGAATTCCCGCAGCTTGTGAAACAAGGGGTGGCTCTCAAAGAGACCGAACACCATGGCACATTATATGACTGATGTGCTAATATTTATTAGGTTTAAAGTTATCCTTTATCTTGTCTAAAGCCAATAAGAAGTACATAATAAATATTTTTCTCTAGGTGTTTTTATACTAGGGTTTGTTAACAACAAATCCACAGCATGAATGCACATTGGTGGGGAGTGACACCCCTCCCCCGATTCCAGGGCTTCCCTGACATATGAAAGAGAAAGCAGAGAACTATCTAGAGCCGGAGCAGTGACTCTGATGATGTGTGTGCTGCAGAAGCCCAGGGGACCTCAGATTTCTCTGCAGTTAATGTGCAATTTCTAATATGTGAAGTGACTGATTCTACATTAAGTAGGGTGACTCACATGGATAAGTTGGTGTTAGCTGCAGTAATGAATCAGAGGATGATGCAGAAACCAATATCAGAAGGACAGAGACTCTATCGTCTCCTCTCATAAACAAGGACTTCCTGATAAAGTAATTGGCATGGGATTGTTAACTGCAGAGCCTCCCTGCCCTATCACGTATCCATTAGCTACGGCTCCTGTGACTTTGGGCATTGTAGGGACATGTATCTACCCACCTCTCTCTGCTTAAGTTAATTGCATTAGATGGTTAGATCTAATATATATTGAGCCCTATTGAATGAGTTTATTTTCTACTAATACTTTCTTGTCTTTGTAAGCCCTACAATAGAATAATTGCCCTGTGTATTATGAGAATATCTGAACTGGGTGAAATCATTGTTGAATCGGTAAGCTGAAGGGTGAAAAAATCCCTTATAAAATGGTGCCTGAACAGGACCTAATCTTGTTTGAATGCCATCCCTCCCATAAATATTGTTAAGAGGAAGCCTAACAAAAATAATAATATGATAACAAGAGTATTTAACATTATTGCACATTATATTTATAAAGAATTAAGTGGATTATTTAATACTCAAAAAATGCTATGAGAAAATTGAGATTAAGAAATAGTGGTAACTTATCCAAAATCAGTTAATAACAGTAACAGCATCAAGATTTGAACACAGGCCTGCCTGATCCCGAAGGGCGTGGATTTAACAAGTAGGCTACAATAGGAGATCCTGGCATTTAGGTGATAAACTTTACTAGTTGGTATGTACATTTTTTCTTGAGACTCTCCCATTTTCTGAATACTGAATTCCTCCCTCATTGGACTGGACAAGACTTCAACACAACGTCTCTACACCCTTCAATTTCATAGTCATGGAGCCTATAGCTCAGAAAGGCAAAGATATGTGAATATTGCCATTGAACATGCCTTGCATCCTTGTCTCAGTCTTTTACTTGGTTCCCTCATTTCCTGGGTTTCAGCATTCTCACCTTCCTTATGTACCTCACTGTGGTCAAGAGGCTTAAGTGGAGGCATTCTCCTCAGCCTTTGTCTTATAGATAAACACACTGACTCAGGCACTGAAAAATCTGATTGAGTTGGACACAAAGTTGTATATTTCCAGTTATCAGGAAATTAGGTGAAACACCTCAAACTTGGCAAATGCCTTGGCTCCCACATAATGATTTATTTAATGGCATTTGAAGTAGAATATTTATATTGCCAGTTTTTCAAAAAGATGGCAAGACTCAAGCACAATGCAAGTGGCTGAAAGGATTGATCATTTTTTAGTGAGCCAGCAGATGGCAAGTGTTGTTCAGTAGAGGAATGCAAAAGAAATTGATCACAAATTCACAAATGTTATGTGCTAATTGTATGACATGTATGACATGTGGTTTGGAAAACAGATTTTGGGGGGTGCTATTATGTGAAAATGATGAAAGCCATTAGTTTAATGCAGACCTAGTAAGCTCCACTTTAAAAACCTACTATAATATATGCATGCAGATAGTTCAATAAATAAAGCATTGCTCAGTGTATTTGATGTAGTCTGAGAACTCTTAAGCTCAGCCATGTCCAGCAGAAGTTATTGTATGGCTCTAAACAAAAGAGATTAACAGTTCTGTAGGGAGAGTTTCACCATTTAGGCATATTTGAGTTGAAATACAAGAGACTTCGACATTCTAAAGTAGACTTCTTGGAAGGATCAATAAGGCAGTAATAAAGAATAGAAAGCTCTCTTTTTAAGGTTAAAACATCCCCTGAAAGAAGACCAATATACTCATATTGAATTTGTGCTCCTGTCTGTGTAGTTTGCTAGGAATGCTGTAACAGGGTATCGCAGACCTGGTGGCTTAAACAGGCAGCTGCAATAACAGAAATGTATTTCTTTGCAGTTCTGGAGGCTAAAAGGGTGAGATCAAGGCTTCTGCTGGGTTAATTTCTCCTGAGACCTCTCCACTTGGCTTGTAGATGGTCATCTCCTCCCTCTGTAGTCACATGGTCTGCTTTCTATGTGAGTCTGTGTCCTAATTACTATTATTATTTTTTGAGGACACCAGTCATATCGGATTAGGCTAATGTTAATGATCTTCTTTTAACTTAATGATCTTTTTATGACCCTGTCACCAAATACAGTCACATTCTGAGATCCTGGGAGTTAGGACTTCGATGTATGACATTTGAGGGTTAAAATTTAACCCTTAACAGTCATATATATCTATAAAATAATTTTTTTCCCATTGTAATTTGGTATTCTTACTATTGAATAAGCATTAACTGAAGTGTTTACATGATAGATATAGTTATGTTTAAGTTTTTGATAATAATGCCAAGAGTATGGAGTCTACATTATTAAATAATATTCTCAATTCACATAATCACAGGCTAGATTCTATCAGGTGCTTCATTTCTTTTCCTCCCCAGAGGTAGAACTTATTGCCTCTTGCCATCTCAGACTCACTTTCTAGTTCCTATATGCATTAATTCATCAAATATTTATTAGAATTTTTATACATTCTAGAGTTTATCATTACTTCATTGGCTATTTGTCAGCTTCAGCACTGATGGTTGGGTTGGATTATAAGCTACTTTTGGTATGATTAATAATAATAAAAACAGTTGGGTACTTACTATGGCTTGGCACTGTAATAAAATTACTTATATTATTTCATTAATCCTCACTAAAATCCTATGAGGCAGAGAGACATTTAAGCCACACTGTACAGATGATGAAAATGGGCTACAAAGAGGTCATATCAGAGTGTTAATTATATATTGCTGCAGAACAAATCACCAGAAGCTTACTGGTTTAAAACAACACTCCTTTATCAGCTAGCAGTTCTATAGTTCTGCAATCTATCACATGTGGCTGGATTTTCTGCTCTGGATGTCACGTGGGTAAAACCAGTATCATCTTGCCTGAGTTCTCCTCCTAAGGCTCTTGTGAAAAATTTGCTTGCAAACTCATTCAGAGTGTTGGCAGAACTCAGTTCTAAACTGGTTCTAAAGCTGGAGTGTCTGCTTCCTTGCTGGCTATCAGCCAGGGATCACCCTCAGTTTCTAGACGCCACCCGCATTCCTTGTCACCTAACTCCCTCCATCTTCAAGCCAGAGACAGCACATCAAATCCCTTCATGCTTCACATCTCTGACTTCTGCCATCTCTGACCTCTACATCCAGACTTAAAGAGTTCCCACGATTATATTAGTCTCACTCGGATAATGTCTTCTTCTTAAAGTCAACTGTACAATATAATATAACTTAATGGTAGAAGGAAAATTCATGCTATTTACAGTCTGGAATTATTTAGGTTGTGTATACCGAGGTGTGAGAAATCTTGGAAGCTATCTTAGAATTCTGCCTAGTACAATCATTTAGCTGTGACTCAAATTATGCTGTATAACAAAGCACCATAAAATCTCAGTTGCAGACAACATTTGAATTTTCCTCACACATCGTGTGTTGGTGTGTGTGTATGTGTGTGGGGGGGGGGCGGGGTTCAGTTTATCTAGTTCAGGCTTAGCTTGGGTACTTTTAGCTGGGTAAAATTTGCAACTTGTGTTTCTTGTCCTCTGCTTTAGACAAGCAAGGTAGCTGGGCATAACGATGGCGATATAAGAGGGCAAGAAGAAAGATACAAGACTGTCGTGGTCTTGACTCAGAGCTGGCACTTCCAGTACTAATCACTTGCTCTTTATTTTATTGGCAAGAGCAAGTCACGTGGCCCAAGTCAAGGGGCAGAGAAATATTCTCCCTATATTTAGAGGCAAAACTGCAAGGTCAGAAAGCATGGAAGGTTAGACACAGGGAGGAGTGAAGACTTGTCACCAAAGATAAATCTATCAGCCAGCCTTTGCCACGGTACCTTTCTCCTCAGCCCCCACTGGGGCTTCCTTTCCTGCACGTGTGCTCTCTGAATGGGTGAGCTTTGTTCTGACAGGTTCATGTATAAATGATTCTTCTATGTTTGGTTCACCAATGTTTTGGTACAGAGTCAGATGGCAAATATTTTAGGTTCCGTGGATTGTACTGTGACACAATTACTCTGCTTTGCAATTGAGGCACAAAAGCAGTCATATATGACACATAAATAAAAAACTTTATTTACAAAAATTGGTTGTTGTAGGCTGAATTTGGCATGTGGGGCATAGTTTGCTGAATTTTGATCTGTCTCCAATTAAGTATGATTTGCATATACCTGGTGTTTTTGTCAAATGCTGCCGTAACAATGTTAAATAGCAAATTATGGAAATACTCAGTTACTTCCCTAAACAAACATTTATTATCATGCTGATAACTCTATAGAGGATTTTGGTTTGGCTAATCTAAGATGGGTGACTGCATCAAAATGTGAGTCAGCTGGTCTTGGATCCAGCAGCAAGTTGAGTCAGTCTGGCTATACAGGTGTTTGTTTCAGGCCCAGGTTGAAGGGGTGATAATTATTTGGTGCAATCTCTGCTTATGGCACGTCACCAGAACGGGAGATGCAACCAAAGCTCTGCAAGGTATCTGCTCATGTCACGTCTGGTAACATCCTCTCAGCCAAAGTATTCCCAGGGTCAGTCTGAATGTAAATAACATGGTAGAGTGTACTTTGTCCATGGTGAGGAAAGAAGGGAAGTGAATATTTAGAGGAAAAAATCCAAATGATCACATCTGATTGAATGATAAAATATGATGATTCCCCTAATTATTGTCAATAGTTTTATTTATTTATTTATTTGTTTCTTTATTTATTGCAACTAGAAACACTCTGCACAAAGAAACTCATTTTACTATGATATCAGTGTAACTTTAAATGGTGGAGTAATTTAAAATAAACAGGAAACACTAGATATGTACTTAAGAGAGAAATGCTTATGTTATCATTTATGGTTTCTCCCATTAATTCACTTTAGGTATATAGTAGCTACAAAACAACAGGAACAAATTGACTAGAAGAGGCCAATCACTGCTCACAGAAATTATGCCAAGTATCAATCAAATTCTCAGCAGGTAAATTTGCAGAAGAGTTGTAAAGAGGTGTATAGAATCTATTCTACTGCCGACCAGTTCAATTTCACTCACCACATGGTGCATCTGAGTGAGATTGGGTCACATAAACCAGATCACAAATTTCCCCAAAACTTAGGGGCTTAAAATAACAACACCCTTTTATTATCTTTCATGATCTCTGTAGACCAGGAATTTTGACACAGTTGAACTGCGTCGTTCTGACTCTAGGTCTCTCGTGATGTTGCAGAGGGATAATGACTAGGACTGGAGCAGTGGGTGCTGAGGGTTGGCCAGGCAACTCACTCGCCTCATGTGGTGTCGGGGTCTTTTCATGTTGTCTTTTCAAATCATCTAGTTTGGGCTTTCAGAGCATGGTATCTCCTGGGGAGACAGACTACTTAGGCTGTGGCTAAAGGCTTCAAGAGTATTCCACCTAGCAAGATGGAAACTGCACTGCCCTTCATGCCTCAGCTTCAGAAATCACTACCGATGTTTCTGACATACTCTGCTTAAAGATTCAGTCCAAAAGAACCAGTCCAGTTTCAAGGAAAGAAGACATAGATACCACTTCTCAATAGAAAAGGTGTCAGTCATACCGTAAGGTGAGAATGTAAGTGATACATATTGTTTCAGTTATCTTTGAAAATATTATCTTCTATGCGACATATCCCTATGAACCTCAAAGACATAAGTGAATGGGGACAAATTTTTTGCTTTTGTTCTTTTTCAATTTTGTGTTTATAAGACATACCAGGTGAATAAAATACTGGCTGGTAAGGACTGTTGTGATGTTATTCAGTTGAACTTCCATTTATTCATTTATGCACTCATTCTTTCATTCATTCATCACATATTTAACAGGCCCCCATCATGCCCCAGGAACTGTGATAGGAGCCTCTTTGCTCCTTTGCTCACCTGAACCTTCCTTATTTGATTCTCAAGCTGGTCTTATTGGCAGGCTCAGTTCAACTCTAATTTCTTTGATCTTCGCATGGTCTCAGAGCTTGTGTTTATTTCCTTGAGTTTAACTTCCTATTCTTCCTAATGTCCTATGGATGAACTAACCCTTTTGTCTTCTAGCTTTGCATTGGAAAAGATCTGTCTAGCATAGACTTAGATATGTGGCTTTTGGAAAAGTTAGTGTTGCTCTCTTTTCTTTGGTGTTTTGAGAAATTTTAGGGAGACACCATGGGCGGGGAGAAATTTTGACATGACAAACAGTGATTGAAGGTTTATGGGGTGATATTAGACCCACAGAAGAATATAAAATAATATATTTCTCATATTTTAATATAGCGACATAACTTAGAGAGCATAGAGGGATAGATAGTTGCTATGTCTCTTACTGTATTTCTTAATATCACATGTCAAGAAAGGTTGTGTTAAGTCCTAGATTGAAGACAACTCAGATTTGATATTTTGTGAGCACTTGATCTGTTAACACTCTGTGATATTCATTAATGAGAGGAATCACCATGTTCTTGAGTTATTAGAATTGGTGAGTGACAGAATTGGTCAATGATTTTGAATATTAAAGAGTCTAATTAGTATTCTTGCCTGAAAGTAATGCCATTTTACTTTTATAAGGATGTTGATCCAAAGATTACCAGCAACTGAGACCTCTATTTCTTTTAATCAAAAAAGTAATTTTTAATCTGTTTGACAACATGGGGTAAGTGTAAGTTTGAGTCACATTGCCCTTAAAACATTGATTTTGGCATTAAAAATTCAAAAGAATGTGCTCGAAAGCAAGAGCCTCCATGACAATAAATCTTAGCATGTCCCTCAAAGAACTGCTAATTTTGAATAGAACTTAGTGTAATTCTCTTGACATTACTATGAGTTAATCACAATAAATTGAGTTAGTGCAGAACCATTTAACACTGCCCTTTTAAAATTTGAAGAATGAAAATATAGCTTAAGTAATTGATGCTAAGTTCTTCCTGACAACATTTAGCTAAAGGTTTAATTGCTTCTTTAAAGCAGCACCTTTATTTTTTAATGGTAGTTAAACAATACCCTCAGAAGAGACAGTGTTAGTCTACTTATAAGTAATGGCAATTAATCACCCATTCAGCTCATTGAGTGTACCGCCTGTTATTTAAATACAGACGTGGGAGAAGGGGAGGCAGGCTATAATAAAGCCTTGTTCTATAGCATTTCGAATGGGGACTCTGTTTGTCAAAACATTGATCTAACTCACCCTGAGTCTGGCTGAGAACCATGTCACTGTATGGGACGTGAGGGAACATAAATAGCTTTGAATCTATACTAAAATTATATAACTTGGCAAAGATGCAGTTTTTGATCAATACAAAAATTTTAATATATTTTTTTGTGAGGCAAAGTTAAGTAGAGCTTCCCATAGCACTTGTATGGTACTAAGCAAAGCCCTTAGGCATATGGTATCTACTTGATCCTCAAAGCAACATTGAAAGGTACTTTATTCATTTTTAAAATAAAACTGAGACTCACAACCTGTAACTTATCCAAGGCAATGAACTAGAAGCCAGAGATTCTGAATTAAATCCAAACAATCTTTCTATTAAAGGATATTATCTCAGTGTTTGATAGTCAAACACTTAAATCTGATTTTGTAATCTGGTATGCATGCAAGAGAATGGTGTAACTGGATGGGGTTAGGGGTTGAGTGGGACCCTTTTTGTTGAGAATTGACTGTTCAGATGAGAAAAGATGCTCACATATTAACTTCTGAGAACCACAAGCGATTGTGCCAGCTTCTTCCTTCAGAAGGTTTCAAATGTATCATTTGAGAGAGTCAGCCATACCACCATCATTCCATCTTCACACTTTTCCCCTCCTTTCTCTTGTCCCCACCTCTCATTTTTTTTTAAAGTAGTGCAATGTCTCTGAACAATTATAGCTTATATTCATTGAGCAGCCTCTATGTTCCAGGCCCCGCTCTGACTGCTTGAGAGAACTCTCTCCTGCCTTCCACTCTCTGAATGAATAAAGGCAGCAAAGGAATGACTTGTAATATTTCCTAGCAATTATGAAATGAGGAAAGAAGCATGTTATTTCCTGGCTTGGTGTTTCATATTAATGACCAATTGACTTGGCCTCTTCTGCAAGAGGATGTGTGCTGGGAGGTTTCAAAAAAAATGTCACGTGGAGCATGGTGGAGAACTACGAGGAGGGAGGGACACGATGTATCAAGTTCCCACCCCTGAATTTCCGGATCCTGAAAGGAAAATGTATACATAAATGTGTGTATATACATACACACACATAAATATAGATGTACACACATATAAAATATATATTTACATATATATGTACACATATCAATGTATCTGTATATGAATGTACACACACGTGTGTGCGTGTGCACACACACACACACAGAGCAATAAACAAAGAGAGAGTTTGGAGAATCTGCTCCGCCATGAGTAATCTGGAGCAGGCTGGTAGGCTGGAGGCT
>CM053501.1:97781950-97805392 GCA_028627145.1 Eidolon dupreanum
AAAAAAATACATTTTTATGATTATAGTAATGATAGAGCTACTCAGCCCCTTACATTAGATACCACCCAGTCATGGGCTATTGCGTTTAAATTCTAGAACTTGCGGATGGCATTCTGAGATTTTATGACTGCCTTATAATATTAAACATTCTTGCTTTGAAAAAGTTAGTTTCAAATTACCTCTTCTGGCTGGTGGCTAAGGTATTATTCCCCACCCCCCTCTAAATTTATTTATTTTTATTGCTCAAGCATTCAAATGATGAATCAAAGTATAACTTCAAAAGTTAAAAAGTAAACATGACCATCATAGAAGTAGAAAGTGTACGTGTCCAAAATTATTTTATTCATAAATGAAGGCGGCAGAAACGTATAGCTGATTAAAAGAACATTTGCAGAAATGGGTATGTATAGGCATTTAAAAAGGAGTGTTAAAATAATTTTGTTATCCTATAGGACATTCTAATTCCTATGTTGATAGGTTAATATCCCGTAGACCAATAACATCATAACCTTAGAAGTTTTCTGTCCAGAGATAACACTGGCATCTTTACTGATAAAAATCTACAATTTAATAACTGGATTGATACACCTAGGGCTTTAATCAACAGTAGACTCTAAGTTACACAAAGTAACACTTCCTTAGAAATTAAATTATCCTTGGCTGAATTATAAAATACTCCATGACTATTAGCTTTCCTTCACCTTATTCAAGTTGTGGTTACTTTTTAAAAATATGTTTGGATGTAAAAAAAAGTGAAAACTTAAAAAAAGAAACCAAAATGCTATTACTGTGCATATGCATTACTGCTCTGGAGTATCTCCTGGCTAGGATATATTAGGGCATGGGCTGTGAGCTCATTACTGCTGATCCAAGAATCTCTGCTTTGCTTAAGATTCCTGGGTTGACAGTATCAAGGCACAATGGGAAATCTCAAATCAACTGCGCTGTTTATTTGGAGATTGTACATAATATTAACTTTAATGAAAAAATCTATAAATTATAAGATTTATGGAACTGTTGAAAAATAGCTCATATGCAAATTTGTTATCTTTAATAACAATATACTTTAATATGCTGATTTTTCTCCAAATCATTTATTATTTGTTGGCTAACATCAAAGCAGTTGAGATGAAAACAACTATTGTAATAGTGTATGAATTTAGAGGGAATATTCCAGTATACTTTACTGTCAGAAATTTCATTGTATTTTATTCATCTATTTAACAAATATTCAACTGCTATTAAGTGCAGGATACTTGTTATAAAGAAGAAACGAGAGTGAATTTATTCACACGACAAATGTTGATTGAGTTCTTACTATGTGCCAAGCCCTCTTGCAGGAACTGACTATGACATGGTGGACCAAAGAGAAAATTATTTTTGCCTGTAAATCAAACATATGTTCCATCTGGAATGAGGAGACTAATAAAAAAATAAGATAGATGTGTACAGTAAATAGTATGTTAGATGATGATGAAGAGAAGACAAAATAAATAGTGCATAAGAAAGTGTATGAGAAAGTGTATAAGAAAGCATCTGACTCCACTTTCTATGTTTCACTGTTGACAACTTTGAGTCCCATCCCAAGCCTTTCCTCTTAGGCCCCACTTCTAAGCAAGGTGATTAGAAAACCTGGCTGTTCCCTCCTTTGGCTCTGGCAGGAAGTTAAAACCATAGGGATGTGCCCCTGTCCATACTCGCATGCAGGAAGTGCTGTTATTGAGAGGAGGGCTACAGAAGACCTTGCTGAAAAGGAGCCATTTTAAAATATGAAAATGCAAAGGCAGTAGGGAAGCAAGTCATGTGGCTATCTTGGAGACTATTCCCGGAAGAGAGAATAGATTGTGCAAATGTCTGGAGGCAAAGATATACTGCAACTTCAAGAAACAGCAAGAAAGCCGACGAGGCGAGGGTTGAGAGACCAAAGGGAACAGTAGGAGCAGATATGACTAGAGAAGTAATGGCTGGAGGAATTGATCAGGTAAGACTTAACGGGCCTCCATTAGGATAATTTTTTTTTTTTTTTGAGTAAGATGAGAACATCCTGGAGAAATTTTGTGTAACCCTAAAATTACATAGAATGAGGATATTTGAGCTTGCAATGTAACATTTATTCTGCCGCTGTTTTCAGACTAGACACAGGTCGTGTTTACGTGTGAATGTCAAACACACAGGAGGCAGGAAATAGTAACGAAGTTAGACCTGGGTGGTGGCAGTGGATGTGCTAGGAGGTGGTCAGATTCTTTCGTGAAGGTAAACTAGCAGAATGTCCTGAAATCGGGTGTGGAGTGAGGACAAGAGGAGTCAAGAGTGAGAACGAGTCATGTGACCTACACGAGTGGACACACGGAGTGGGTATCGCATGTCTTATAACGCGGAAAGGTAGTGATATTTGTTATGACATCGGGGTGAACTTCAGGGACAGTGGTCAATATGACCAAGCCAAAAGGTGGGATATTATAATGTGCACAAAGAAAGGAAAACATTTATTTTTCAAGACAGGAGAGAAGAAGATGGCAGGTCTTCTAGGTTCAGGCCAGTGTCTCATGATAATTCTCTGTGGCCTGAACTGCTTTGCCCACTCCCAGAGCCTGTCATTTCATCTACTCCCGGCCTTAAAGAAGTCTGCATATTAAATACCACTGGTTCCCTCGCTCTGATCCACCAACTCCTAAATGAGAAGCAGAGATTTCTGGCGTCCGTTTATATATACACATAAAGGAATTTGTAAATTTAAGAAAAGCTTAAAGGACATTTTAGATACTTGGACCATTTATAGCGAAACAACAGAGGTATAGTCACCATAATGTAATGTGAAATATACCCAGTTCAACAGCAAAAAAAAAAAAAACAAAACAGCCAGTCATTTAGGGCATGGAATTTCCAAACTGAAATTTCGCTTTTCGACCGGACGTGCTGGGATCTTGCAGGCACAGCTTGCGTTCAGCTCAGAGCAATTCAGGACCATAGGAATTATTCTTGTAACCTCTAACTATTGAACCATAGGGCTGTGAATGTGGTTTCTGTTATTTAAAATCTCCATGTTTGACCTAATCATTAGACGTACAGCTGATGATGGTATTAAATATCAAAAGGCTACAATTACCTAGACTATCTACGTAGGTGCTGGGGAGATTTTGGATCATTTCCTGATATAACCTGCAGATCATTCAATTAATTGCTTGATTCATTTAGAGCCTAGATACTGAATTTTTGTTAACGCCCACATTTGTTTCTTGATCATTGTCACCTATTTGGGGTGATGAAAATGTTCTGGAATGGCATAGTGGTGATGGTTGTACCCTTTTGAATACACACACACACACACAAAAACCCCTACAGAATTGTACTGTCTAAAGGATGAATTTTATGTTGCGTGATTTATATCTCAAAAAGGATGTTATGTATATCAAAAAAAAAAAAATCTTATGCGTACAAACCCTGACATCCTGCTGCTAGCCTCTGGAGGAAGTATGCTGGTGGCATGGGGTCTGTCTAAGGCTTCCTCAAACACTGTGAGCACGTGGGAATCACCGGGGCAGTGCCCAATGCTGGCTCCCCTCCTGTTAAGCATTAATGCCCACTGCTCTCTTTCTTCTCTACTCTGAGGGGCATAAATAGCTAAAGGTATTCTATGTCATCCTAATGGGCGAGTGGTGGCATGACTGAGTAGTTTTGACCTCATGGTAGAATAAGAAGTACCCAACTTAAAAAGCTGTCCAGAAATGATCTGTGTCCACCCCATAATGTCTGCATGAATGTAGCAACACTTTTACCATTAAGCCGAAGACATCATTAAATAAGGTTTTAGTGATTTATGATGATTGCATAACAGCTGAGCAGTAGAAGACTCATGATGTTTGCTCCATCTTTTTCGTGCACATTGGTGACTTGTTACCTGCCCATTTTATTAAAAAGAAATCCAGTCAATTACCGGGATATTTCAATGTAATTAGTGATAGATTAGGGTTTACAAACTGGCGGCCCATAGACGTGATGTATGTTTATTCGTTTTCCTTTGTGTCTTATAAGACTGTAAACATAGGCGGGCATGATGTTAGGTTGTGAATTCAAGCTGCTTAGTGCTGTCATCCACATCCGCCCAGTGCAATACGTTTGTCAACTCCCTATGTCTCACCACCTGTGGGACTGCAGTCTGAGACCCCTGCTTGGCCATCAGAAAGCTGAATTAGATCTTCGGTCAGTTTATGTCACCAACTAAAATGTCAATAAGAGCACATTCCAGAGTTTGCCTGCCATTCTCTTCTTATTTAAAATAACTGGACCGATTGATTACTAGGGCTAATTTAAGTTCCCATAAAAGTAGCTTTGCTTTGTTCTAAGTTTGGTAAGATTTTAGGGAATTCAACATTCTTCACCAAAAGTTCTGGTTCCCTCCCTACACTTGCCCCTCCTCGTGGGAAGACTTCACACCACTGCTTAACTCAAGAGTGGCCGTGTGGACTTGCTTCATCTAAAGATGTTTACGCAAAAATGACGTATGTCCCTTTCAGACAGAAACTTCATTATTCTGATCATGATCTGTCATTTCTCTACCCTACAGTCATGGGTGATTTCCAAGATACTGAGAACTTTTTCTTGCAAGTTTGAATTCCTCCCTTGTCTTCTACATTCGAACCCCCTGCCTATTTGATTTCTGCTGTGTAAGAGGGTGTCTGAATTATTTAGCCGTCAGCTCATTCCTCGTGCTCTCGACTGCTGAGGGCCAGCATCACCTTCAAATTTTCCAGGTAGAGGGAAAGAGGTTGTAAATAGTCTTTTGAAAGAAAAGGAGACATATCTGGGAGGCAGAAGGCCAACACTGCCAATTGCTTCGCTAAAGCTGTGTTCCTGCTTGAACCCCATTTTCATGCCTTCCTATTGGTTAATGTGAGTTAAGTATCACCCCTGAGGCATCACAAAATCTGCCCATCAGCCTGTTCCTGTTGACTTCTTGTTTCTGAAAGTACACAGCCTTTCTCTCTCCTCTCACTCTCTCTCTGGTCTCCTGTCTCTCCTGTGTCTCTCTCTCTCTCTCTCTCTCTCTCTCTCTCTCTCTCTCTCTCTCTCTCTCTCTCTCTCATACACACACATATATGGAGATACACACATACACACATATATATGCATACATATATTTATACATACTTATCCTGTTGATATTGTGACTATTAATTGTTCTATAGGTTCACATTTTTCACTCTCATTAAAGCAGTCAAGCTCTGAGACATGAGTGAAGGAATTGCCACCTTTCTGAACTGACCCAGCTTGCCCTGGCCGTACTGAGAATGAGTGCCATCCTTTCTCCTTTCGATCCTTTCCTCACTTCCTTCTGAAGCCCCTGCAGAGAGTTAAACTGCTTCCCCTGGTGCTATCCAAAAACATCTTCTTAGTTTTTTTTTGTGCTCATTTAATGTCAGTGTCATGCCGGAGAGTTCAATCCTTCTCTCTGTACATGACTAATCACCCTAGGACCTAACTAAGTCATCTCTGCAAGGTCGTTGCCTTTGAGTTGATGCTTGGGGTTGAAGTCCATGTGGTAGGCAATCAGGAAGGGAAGACGGAGGTAAGGCAGAAGAGAAGAAACACAAGCCAATATCCACGAGCCCAAGCTGGAGTCTAGAGAGGGGACCGAAACCTGTATCAGTTCTTTTTGCTCTGACTTAGGTAGAATGAGCATCCTGTAGAAGCTGGTTCTTTGTTATGAAGCCAGGAATTAGAGAAGCCAAGTAGGATCCAGGGCAGATGGAGCAGCTGCAGCCCTGCTGTGCCTCATGGCAACGATGTGAGCCAGCAGGTCAGCAACAACATATGTGAGCGAAAAATGGCTGCTCCATCACTTCCGCTCTCCAAATGTTGTTACACAAGCATCTTATGGATCACTGTAATGGAAACTTATAGGATTAAGCAGAAATCAATCAGAAGACATTCAACTTTAAAATTTTTGCCTCAGATCCTTCTGAGGCTTTGAGTCCAGGTAACTTGGAAAATGGTGGAAGTTACTATAAAAAGAGAGAAGACAAGAGAAAGACTGTGGTTTAGAGATTGGTAAGTTGTGTAGGATCAAGCCTATTGCATGTGAGTTGCCATTGGCCTTGGGTAGCTCTCCTGTGAAAATTAACATTGTAAAATTTAATGAGCATTCACTCTAGTCCAGGAAGTACCTAAAATGTTATACCTTTATAATGCCTTCTATGAGATAGAAACTCTTCTCTTGATTTTATAGATAAACACACCATCAGGTTTAAGAAACTTGTACAAGGTCACATAGTAAATAAATGACAGAGCCTGGATTGGGAACCAGGCCGACCTGCCCAGGAGCCCATGAGTTTTATAGCTATGTAATGCTGCCTCACATATGCTGTATGTCGTTGGAACTGCCACCTGGTTTGTTGTCATGGAAATCAAACAGGCTTGATTTTAACAAACTTCTCTAGCAAATCTTAGAGACTATGAATAGCAAGAATAAAGGTGGAGGTGGATGTTTTATGTCAAATATAATGGCATTGCTAGAAGTGTTATCCTCATTATATATTAAAGTTTGTTTTGTAAGATGGTCACTAATAAATAGTATTTTCCTGAATAAAAAAAGAAAAAAATGCTGACAGCTCACAAAAAAATGTGAGAGAAACTGCAAGAACAGTAAAAATGTGTGCCTGGAAGTTTCCTCATAAAAAAAATTCCTTTAAAAATAAATATCAGTAGATTGTTTTGTCAATATTGTCTATATTATTCGTAGGAATTATTATAATTTTATAATTTATACTTCTGGTTCTATATTTTTGTATTTCTGTGTAACAAATTATCACAAATATAGCATCTTAAAAAAAATACATATCTTGCTTATTATCAGTGTGCTTTCTGTAGGTCAGAAGTCTAGCCTGGCTTAGATGGTTCTTTGCTTAAGTCTCACAAGACTAGAGTCAAGAAGTTAGAAGGGCTGAACTTAGATCTGGAGGCTGTAAGGAAAAATATCTGCTTCCCAAATCATTCTATTTGTTGGCCAAATTGAATTCCTTGCAATTATAGGCCGGAGGTCTCCATTTCCTGGCTAGTGTTCTTGGCTTGAAATTGCTGTCAGCTTCGAGAGGACACTAACTGGTTCCTTCATATGACCCCCTTATACCTGGCTGGCAAAGTCTTCATGCTTCTAATCTCTCCGAATTCCTCTACTTCCCCCAAAGACATCTCTGCTTTTAAAGAACTGGTGTGATTAGATTAGCCCCACTGGGACCACCTCCTTTTGGACATATAAGATGAAAGGACCATGAGAGTAACTCTAGGTTATGAGACCCATTTAAAATTCCACTTCCCACAGGTTTTATAATCTACGGTCAGATGGAAGGACTCAAGTTAAGTAGACTGAGGCAAATTAAGGTATGTACTTACTGCAACCTACTAAATGAAATATAGTAAAATAAAATAGAATAGAATAGAATAGAATAGAATAAAATAAAATAAAATAAAATAAAATAAAATAAAATAAATAAAATAAAATAAAATAAAATAAAATAAAATAAAAAAGATTGTGCTTATGTGACCATTAAGTGAAAATTTATCAACTTTCCCTAAGTAGCTTATCAGAATGTATGACTTCCTTTTTGTAATTTGATCAGGAACACAATGAGTCATTCTTAGTTCAGGAAGGTTAAAAAACTCTCCAGGTGAACTTTGTTAAAATTTTATGTACTGTACATCTGCAAAACCTTTGCTTCATACTTTGCCCTAGTTTGCCTCGCATAGAGACGTTTCTAATATTCTTGATGTGCTTGAACTTGAAATAGAAATGTATGTTTTCTTAAATACCAGAAACAGATAATACTGGTGGAAAGCCATGGCTGTAAGGTGGTTAAGCTAGAATATCACTATATATCTCTTTTTAAAATTCAGATGTGACAATGATTGCAACAGAAGACGTTTTTAAAGAGACAGGGAGTTAGCAGCCGGCAGAAGAAGTTGTAGATGATGCTTCACTAAAAAGAGATGACAGCTATGGTTGACAGTATAATGTATCCCTTTCTTCATGTGTGTACACTTATCTCATTTTTGCATCTGTTCCTGTGTTAGCCCCAATCATCTTGAAAATGAAACAACCAATGATGTTGGTCATCCTATAGAGGACAGAACCCACAAAACATTTCACAGGAATGTGGAATTCCATATCTAAACCAACTCAAGAAGTCCCCCTCTATCCCATTTCTCCTTTTGATCCTAGATTCTCATCCTTGCACCCGATTGGCTGATTGCACTCCCATAGCTCTTGTTAGGAAGCTGTGACCACGAATACAGTAATTATCTTAAGTAACAGGGCATTCATTTTAAACGCACTTAAGTACCTAACGATTCCTCTCAAGAGCTCTTGGGACAGTCTCTCAATTACTTGAACGAGGTGGTTTCACTGAACAATTGCCTCAGATTTATACTGGACTCTGTTCTACTAAAACTGATCTTGGTTTTATTCCACCTGAATGATTTTCTCATTCTCTCTGATCCTTTCTAGATTTATCTTCTTCAAGCTCCTCCTCCCCCTTCTCCCAATGATTACTGTTTTCCACTTCTTTAAAATGTACCTTCACTCAGCTGATGATAATTCATTTATCACGTTATATGTTATACCCTGTCTCTTTAGATCATGAGGATGTCTTGTCATACTGAGAGGCACACATGGCGCATCTAATTAGGAAACACTGCCTCCTCTACAATTATGGAAAAGAAAAGAAAATAGGTAATTCATTACATAAGCAATGCTATAGATAGGTCTTTTGGGCTTAAAGATCATATTTTAAATTGTTTTCCCAAATCAAGCTTCTAATAGTGAAAGCTATCCTTATCACACATCCTCATTCATCTAGATGTTGGACTTTTGAAAAAGATGACATTTATTGTGACTTCCTGAGAGCTTTCTATGTCTGGTAAGCAAGATATTGCCACTCCTTGATAATGTAAGCTTTTGAAAAGCTGTCAGGAGTAAGGAAATAACCTGTTAGGACAAGCAAGGGTCTGACATTGGGGCAAAGAGAGAGCACTTCTACGAGATGTCCCTCATGATGAATACCAAGAACTAGGAAGAATCTGCAGTTTTACTTTACTGACAAATTAACAAATGAGCAGCCACAGTTTGACAGATATGATCAGCGCCATCAGAAGACATGAAACTACTGAGTCAGAGAAAGAGGACAGTTTATTACTCAAAGCAATAGGAGTATCCAGGGCATAGTATTTGCACCAGTTCCCAATCTGCAGGTGATAGGACTGGTCCACATAGGTTACATTGTAAGAGAGGAGCCAGGGGCTTAGGAAACCAGCTTTTTAAAAATGTATAATGGGAAATAGACCTGTCTGACTTTTGTCTCTGGGGGAGATATTATCTTTATTACATGGAATAGTAAACAAACCTCTCCTTTGTTCCCAAGGGGCACGTTATATCTATTTTTCAAGGTTTTTGCTGTACAAACAGTTTTGAAAAGATAGTCCAAAACCAATGCAGTTAGTGCTCATAGAATGTACAGAAATGTGAGAGATCCGTGGAGAATTATCTTCCAAAAATATGTTGTGGAGATTGGAGGAGACGGGCCTGAACAGCAGCTTAAGGCCATTTATGCAAAAGTGCTGATGCAAAGATTTAAACCAGACTTGGTGTCATCTGGGATTCTCACCTTTCCTTCACTGGCCACCTGCTCCCATCAGATCTCTCAAGCTATCAAAAGTCAGATTGATTCTGCTTCAAAATACCTCTCAAGCCTACTCATTTCTCTCCACTACTGCCTGATTCAAAATTTCTTTATTTCTCCTCCACACTCTTGTAATATATAATGGCCTGCTACTTTTTTTTTTTTATTTCTTCTTTGTTGCTTTTCTGTCCCTTTATAGTCTGTCTCCATGGAGCAGCTAGAGTAATCATAGTAATCATTTACAACCTTAAATCAAATTATGCAGCTCCCCCCTAGAGTCTTCAATAGTTTCTGATTGTACTTAGAAAGAAGCTCAAATCCCACAGGTTGATGGTTTCTTATAAAACTATACTGTTACTATACAATCTAGTAATCATGCTCCTTGGTATTTCAACTCCTCAAAGGAGTTGAAAATTTATGTCCGCACAAAAATCTGCACACAGATGTTTATAGCAGCTTTATTCATGATTGTGAAATTTGGAAGATGCCCTTCAGTAGGTGAATGGGTAAATAAATTGTGGACAGCTGGACAATGGAATATTACTCAGTTCTAAAAAATAATAAGCTATCAAGCCATGAAGAGACATGGAGGAACTTTAAATGCATGAGCTAAGTAAACGATGTCAATCTGAAAAGGCTACCTGTTATACGACTCCAACTATATAACATTCTGGTAAAGGCAAAAGCTATGGAGACAGTAAATAGATCAGGGTTTCCCAAGGGCCAGAAAGAGGATGAATAAGTGGACTGCAGAGGATTTTCAGGGCAGTGAAAATACTCCAGGTGCTACTATAATGATGGCTACTTTTGTCCAAAGCCACATATGTTGAGCACTCAGAAGAAATCAGACTCTGCACAGGAGATTAACCCCCTCAAGTTTCCCTCCTGGTCCTCCCAAAATCTTTGGCACTGTTTTTCCTTTTCCTGGACTGCTCCTCTGTTCTCTCTTCGCATGTTTGGTTCCTGGTCATCTAGAGCTCGCTCAAAGATTTTCCCCTCACCCTGTCCTCTGCTTTCCCCAAACCAAGATCACAAGATAACCATATAGATAACCTATATCAAAACTCTGCCCTTTAGATTTATATCATATATCACTGTGTGTCATTAAACCATTTTACTTGACATTTTTTCCCCTTCTTCTGTCATCTCAGGCTTAATGTAGCTTCTCAAGATCAGGGACTTTTTCTCTTTCGACTAGTGATGTTCCTAGCACTTAGAGCAATGTCTAGCATTGTTTAGAAAATACTTGCTGTAGCAGTGCAGGACCGTAGGACTCTTAATATAGCCAAGGAAACAGAGCTTCTAGACTTCTCTAGGTTTCTGTTCTGTGACTACCTGAGATGGATGAAACCTGTGTGCTGTGTAGTGTTGATTTTGGCAGCCTTAGCGGAAGTAGCAGCCATGCATAAATTCTCTGAGTGGCATAAGAATTCTGCACAGGCTCTGGGCAGTCAGCCAAGGAGACTTACCATAGCAACCTGGAAGCATGGGATCCATCAAGAATCAGAGAAAAATCATAGTTGTTAGAAAACCTGGGGAGGCCCTTGAAACAAACAACATTAACCCCATCCCTTCCCACCCAATACATATAGGTTTAATTTATTTATTATGTTTAATAGACTTTATCTTTTAGAGCAGTTTTAGGTTCCCAGCAATATTGAGCAGAAGAGATGGAGATTTCCCGTGTATCTCCTGCTCCCAGTATGTGTATAGCCTTCCCCATTATCAATATCTCCCTCCAAAGTGGTACCCTTATTACAATTGATGAGACTGGCACATCACTATCACCTGGAGTCCATAGCTTACATTATGGTTTACTCTTGGTGTTCTACATCTATGGGTTTGGGCAAATGTATTCATCACTACAGTGCCAATACGGAGTATTTCCACTGCTCTGAAAATCCTCTGTGTTCCATTTATGCATCCCTTCCCCTAACCCCTGGCAACCACTGGTCTATTTACTGTCTCCATAATTTCTGCCTTTTCCAGAATGTTATACAGTTGAAATCACATAGCATGTAGCCTTTTCAGATTGACTTTCACTTAATAACATGTACTTAAGTTTCCTCCATGTCTTTTCATGGCTTGATAGCTCATTTCTTGAATAATATTCTATTGTCTGGAAGTACCACAGTTTATCCATTTACTTACCGAAGGGCACCTTGATTGCTTCCATGTTTTGGCAGTTATGAATATAGCTTCTACAAACATCTCTATGCAGGTTTTTGTGGGGATGTAAGTTTTCAACTCCTTTGAGGGAATACCAAAGAATATGATCATGAGATTGTATGGTAAGTGTATATTTAATATATATATATTTTCCCCCCACTTACAGCACCCCTTCTTCCTAGGTGGTCTCCCATCCAAGTACTAACCAGGCCCGACTCTGGCTTAGCTTCCGAGATCAGATGAGATCAGGGATGTTCAGGGTGGCGTGGCCTTAGACTATTTAGTTTTATAAGAAACCACCAAACTGTCTTCCAAAGTGGCTGTACCATTTCTTATTTCCATCCCCAGTGAGTGAGATTTCTTGTTGCTCCACATCCTTGTCAGCATTTAGTGTTGTCAGTTCTGGATTTGGCCATTATAAGCTTTAATTTTCTTTCCCTTTTCCTTTTTTTCTGGTATAGAGGACAGAGTTTGGAGAATCTGAGTTACAGAATAACTGCTCTATTTTTACCCTGCAACTATATATTGATGCCTGGAATAACTATTTAAATTTTGTCCACACTTGGATTTGTACAGTTTATGAGGAATGGTATTAGTCAACCTGAACAAGCATCTTCTCCGGTTTTATGCAATACAAAAAAAGAAAACCAGCAGTAGAATAATTTCTAAAAAGTTAGGATTCTATATGAACTTTTAGTAATATGCTAATGTTTTATCTCTTAATAATAATATTAACAAACTAACCTTCATAATTATCTTGTAGTTTCAAAAACAATCTTGGTGAAAAATGATTTGTGATTGTTTGCAACACGTGGGTCCTCAAGTAGCTTCATAAACACAGAGAAAGGATATGACAACATGATGAGTTGATGCCGGTGTCATAAAAATGCAATCCTGACTTTGAATTAAGTATAATTTGTTTCAAACTTGAAGAAACTTAGAATTAGAGATGGGATACAGAAAAATCAACTTCATTGCAATATGCGAGTTATTCTAGATTCATTGTGGAAAAGAGTGAATCTGGAGGATATTTCAAATCATGAAATAACTTCACAGTGGAGAAATACCCCAAGTTTATAAAATTTTTTCCCATAAGTTTGGTATAGGTTATTTGGATGATTATTTTTTATTGTATGACTGTGAGTTTTCTATTGTGACCTCATAATATTTATTTTATACAACCTCAGTAGAGGCCTCGTCTGCTCTCTCATCTCTCAGCAATCTAGAATTTTTGTCTTTATTAGGAAATTGCCACCAATTAGATGAGCTATTAGTTTTCTAAGACTGTTGTATCAAATTATTACAAACTGAGTGCCTTAAAACTGCAGAAATTTACTCTCACAGTTCCGAAGGGCAAAAGTCTGAAATTAAGTAGTTGGCAGAGTTAATTCTTTCTGGACAATATACAGAAGAATCTGTTCTGTGTGTGGTTGGTTTGTACTAGTACAGCCTGATAACGAAATGGGCAAAAGATTTGAACCAACACATTAGTAAAGAAGATATGCACATGAAAAATAAGCATGCAGAAAGATATTCAACATCATTAATCATAAGGAAAATGCAAATTAAAACCCTGAAGATATACTACTACACAACTACTAGAATGACTAAAGTTACAACTGAGAAAAAGGAGTATTATTGAGGATGTAGAACAACTAGAATTCTCATAAATTATGGATGGAGATGCAAAATGGTATAGCCATTTTGAAAAATAGTTTTATGTTTTCTTATGAAATTAGACAATTAACATATGAGCTAGCCATTCTACTTCTAGATATATAGCCAAGATGAATGACAATATATGCCCACATGAAGACTTGTATTTGACTGTTAATCAAGCCAAATGTCTTTCAACAGATGAATGGATAAAGAATTGTAGCACATTGATAGGATGGCATACAACACACCAATAAAAGAGAACAAACTACTGATACACACAACTATGCAAAGTGAAAAAAGTCACGCACAAGAGACTTTATTCTATATACTGCAAGATTTAATTTAATAAAATTCCTGAAAGGAAAACTATAGGGATGAAAAGCAGGTCAGAGATTGCCCAGAGCAGGTAATGTGTAGGGAAGATGGATTGCAAAGGGCCCGAAAAAATTTTCTGAGGTAATGAAACTGTTATATATCATTATATAACTATAATGTGGTTACACAACTATATATATTTGTCAAAGCTCAACAAATTGTGCAGTAAAATTAGTGAATTTCATTTCACATAAATCAATTGATGCTTTAATAAAGCTGATTTAAAAATTAAAAATGCAGAAGGGAATTGTTGAATCAGATCATTTAAAATTTAAATGACTATTTAGTGTTGAATTGAAAGAAATCAGAATGAGTTAGTGAGAAGATAATTTGTGGGAAAAGACAATAAATAATAATCTATGAAATTTTTAGACTTTGATGGTTAATTATACATCGTGCTTTCTGCCTATAAAGAGCTAATATTCTTTACAAAGAACTAATGTCTCTTAACTTTACTCATAGTTTTCAGTGACCAGATGTTTTGAATTTAACCCCTTTGGTTAAATTTATTCTTAAATAAATTACTGTTTTTGAAATGGGATTACTTTGTTTTTCTTTTTTTTTCAGATATTTCATGATTAGTGTATAGAAATACAACTGATTTCTGTGTATATATACTTTTTTATCTTGCAACTTTACTGTATTAATTTATTAGTTCTAACAGATTTTGGTTCAGTCTTTAGAATTTTCTATGTGTAAGATCACACCATCTACAAAGAGAGATAATTTTGCTATTTCTTTTCCAATTTGCATGCCTGTTATTTCCTTGTCTTGCCTAATTGCTCAGCTAGGACTTCTAGAAAGTACTATGCTGAACAGAAGTGGCGAGAGTGGCCATGCCTCTCTTGATTTTGATCTTAGAGAAAAAGCTTTCAACCTTTCACTGTTGAATCTGATGCCAACTGTGTCATTAATGATCTTTATCATGCATGTTCTTTCGATACTCAATTTACTGAGAGTTTTCATTATACAAGGATGCATTTTGTCAAATGCTTTTTCTGTATCTATTAATATGATTCTATAATCATACAAGGATACATTTTAAAGTTACAGCAACATTCATACTTCTTGGCACCAAATTTCTCTCATAGTTCAATCTAGCTTCTGTAACAAAAAACTACAGACTGGATAGTTTATAAAAAGTAGAAATTTACTTCTCACAGTTGTCGAAGCAGGAAGTCCAAGATCAAGGTACCAGCACAGTTGGGTTCTGATGAAGGTCCCTTCCAGGTTATGGATTGCTGACTTTTTACTGTCCTCAAGCAGTGGACATGGCTAAGGAGACCTGTGAAGTGTCTTTTTAGTTTCGTTCATGAGGGCTCTGCACCAAAGCCTCCATTCCAAATACTATCACATTGAGCATTAGATTTTAACATATGAATTTGGTAGGGGACACAAACGTTCAGACCATAGCAGGAGATCAATAAGGAAACAGAGAACTTGAACAATAATATCATAGGCCAATCGGGCCTAAAATATATTTATAGAACACTAATTTTAACAGCAGCAGGAAACATATTTTTCTCAAGTGCACAGGATAGATCACATATTTGACCACAAAACAAATCTTAAAAAAAATCTACGAAGATGAAAATCACATCAAGGCTCTTTTCTGATCACAATGGAATGAAACTAGAAATCAACAGCAAAAGGAAAACTAAAAAAGCTTTGCCAAATGAAAAAGTACTAGAGATCTGTTACACAATACTAGTAAACACTACTGTATTATACACTTAAAAATTATTAAGATGGTAAATTTGTTATATCTGTTTTACCACAATAAAAAAATTAAAAATTGGCATAGTGGAGATTTTCTAAGGAAGATTTTTTATTTGTTTATTTTCTTTGTTTTCTGGGAGAATTTCTCTTGACTAAATATGCCTTAAAGGTTACTTCATTCTTCTGACCTAAAGGATCTAGTACAATATCTCACTACTTAATTATTGTAAATGTGTTGATTTGAATTGATTGAATTGAACTGAAGTGAATAAAAGAAAATTAATGTCCTATGATTATTGTGCTTTAATTATCAATAATTCTGAAGCACAGCCTTTAAAAATTTTTTTCTTCTCCTGTTTCTACTTATTTCTCCAATTAAAAACCAAACAACTTCCACCCACCACCCAAAAAACACTTACGAATTAACTAAACTGTAAACTAATGCAAAAAATATGAGACTCATGATGATATATACAGGATTGGATTCCTAATGATGAGCTGGCCTTGGTTCTGGGTGTCATTACTATTTCATGGAAGGACCAGTAATAGATTTTGCCTATGTTTGCAGAAAATTGCTTATATAAAGAACATGTCTTTTTCCAACTTAATTTTAGATGCTCTTTAAAACTGCAAAGTCAACACATTTTGACTTCAATTGGTAGTTCTAAAACATGCTTATAAAAATTAATATTGTCTTTACAACTTGTAGTGGTAATATAAAAAAGTTAGAGAATTTTCTATAAAATGGGCTCTTCTCCTATTTTAATGGCTTTCTCCTGCAACAAACATTCCTGATATTTATGAATCATCTGTAATGAAAATTGCATCTCTCTACCAACTTTGTGAACTGAATTTGGTGACAATAGTAAAATAAGTAACTTAAACATTTGTAAACTAAGAGATCATCTTTAAAGTCCATGTCTTATGACTACAGTGCCATTAAGACAGAAATCTTTTCGTAAGAACGAAAAATGCAATAACAAATTTGAAGCAATTCTTTAAACATATGTCAGCTAATCAAATTATAAATTGGAGTTTACTTTAAACATGCCTTAGTTTTATCATTCTAGTGAACAATGTCTTTTAATAGATGCTTTAATAATTCTATTCGAGATCAGATTTGTTTTCCATATACTCCCAATTTTTGCTTTAGGTGAGAATATCAAGGTCATAATTTGGCAAAATGTGTTTTTTTTTTTGCATTAAAGTTTAAGACTATAATTCTAAAACTCATGTTTTCTGTTCAAAAAATTTCTCTATAAAATATATGTTTATTTTAATATTTCTTTCAGCATATACCTTCATAAGATATAATAAATGAAAAAGTCCGTAATTTTATACATTAGGTGGCACTTTTTCCTCGACCTTCTGCTGCATTTTGTTAAGCACTAGGGCACCTTTCTTATTTCTTACTTTATCCAATTTCTGCACAATTTTTAGTCCTTATTTGTATTCATCTCCATCTTCAAATTTGCTGGGTAAAATATCTTCTTACAAAATATAAAGAGAACACCAACAATCTTGACACTTTCAATCTCTTAGAAAACCTGGGAAATTATTAAACCAATTACTTGTATAAATTTAGCCAATCAATTATTTTTCTCTGCCATGTACTTTGAAAATAAGGGCATGTAAATAAATCACACACAATGCTAATCAATCAATCCATTGCATCTCTATGCCCTGGAGATAAAATTTTCAAATTGTTACCCACTGGCATCTTGAAATCACTAAAGGACTTTCGAGACTCAAAAATTACTTTCAAAAAAGAATTAGGACGTCAGAAGCATGGTGGCGTGACGGGTCCCCTTACCCTACCCCCTTGGGACACAACAAGTGGAACAGCTGTGATACAATGGAAGATTCTCAGCCTAACACAAGCACTTCTGAAAGATTTGTACATCCAGCATCCAAAGGGGGCTGAAAAAGAGAATCAAACCGTGGTTGATCGCAGCCTAGTCCCTCTGTGGTCTGCTCTAGCCTTAGTTAGAGACAATGAGAGGAAATATCCATAAATGACTTACCAAGTTTTCCATGTGCCATTGTGTTTTTCACTGTTTTAAACACACGATGGCAATCACCTTTCTGATGATGATTTAATCTAATAGGGGTATTCATGGCGTGGATGTGACAAAAATGCCAGTGTTCTTCTATTGATATGTAGCCATAATAGACTCAGTTTAGACAAATATGCAGGAGAGAAATGTAACTGCATGATTTTTTGATATATCTTGGGTTGTAAATTTTGATGAAATAATTTCCAGTTTTCCTCCAACCTGACACATTCACATCTAGACATTTTTGGTCCTGTGGACTGGTGATATGGGATGAAGTCAGGTTGCAGTACACTCTAGCTCCACCTTATAACTGAGGACATTTGTCTTTGCAAGCACCATGAAATAGTTTTTTCAGGTTCTAGATAAATGTACAAAGCCTGATCTAGTATTAGCTATTTTTTTTTTTGGAAGCTGATTTTTTTTGAAGTCAATCAGACCTTAAATTGAATCCCAGGTGCAATATTTACTACCTTTATACTCTTGGGCAATGTACCTTAATTTTACTGAGCCTCATTTTCTCTAGTAATAAACACAACTGGAGTATGCATAACTCATAGGGTAGTGTAATTACTTTATGATGTAGAGTATTTGAGAGAGTGCCTTGTACAATATCTGCGTGCAGTAAATGCTTAATGACCATTTCCTTTTCTCCTTCACTGTCTTGGATCTAAATCATTGTTGAAAAAGTAGTACGATTAAGAGGAAAGCCCATGAATTAGACATTGTCTCAATTTCATTGGGTAATGGAAATTTAAAGAGAAAGTAAAATGCAAACATAAGAAGGATGAGAAAAGTCATAAATTGGTGACCTAGGTTTGCCTCTGCTTTACTTAAAAATTTAACTATCATATGTTCTGAATATCCATATCTATATAATGACAATGCTTGAATTAATATTCACAAAGCTATCATCCAACCTGAATATCTTTTGTCTCTAAGTTAATTGCAAAATAAGAGCCCATTTAAATTAACCTATATTTTTCACTTTTAGTTAATGAGTGAATCACCCAGTTATTAATTGGCTTAATAATGGACTATTTAGTGGCATTCAAAATAATCTTTGTAAAATAATGAGTTAGTGGGTGGACTTTCTTGTTTTATAACTGCTTGTTAATTCTACTTGCTTTACTACATGGAAGAATTGATGTCTGGAATGTCAGCTAACTGACACCCTTTCCTAAGAAATTTTCTTTTATCACATACTATATCACTTTATCGCATTTTGTTAATGTTCCTACACTTGGGATCCCCTTACTCGCCTTGGCCACAGTACCTTTTGGACTTTGTCATGTTGAGGGGATAAGGATAAAAAAATTCTGTAATAAATTTCTTTTTTCTCTCACTAACATTGGTTAGAAATCCCTAGGTATAATGATTAACAGGAGTAGAGTGGCGAACATTAAAGAATCATAGGGGCAAAAAATTTTAATTGTTGAACATCAACGAATTTTATTTTTTGCTTTTTCTGACCCACTCTGATGAGAATGAATCTTTCATTTTACCACTTATTTCCTTGTATTAGGGAAATACCTTGATGTTCTATGTTGCTCAATATTTTAGAAGTGGGAAATTCTGGATAAACGGAAACCTTAAAATAGACATTGGATTAGTAGGTTTGCTGACACATAAAAGACAAAAACCTGTTCTTTGAAAACTTCACTTAAGAATATCATGCACTTTTTTAAGTGAGTATCTATACACTTGCTCTCTCAAGTGTCTGACATCAATGGCCTTTCATGAGATGAACTGGTTATGATTTACATTAAGTAGTTTAAACAATATGAAGAAATTAGTGCTTACTTGATAGAATTATTAACTCTTTCTATGAAGACTAAAATTATATGTCCAATAAATTTAGAAACATTAAATCATAATACTTTTGTAACTAATATTTTCATTCAATTCCCTGTGTGAAATACCAATATGTAAAATAAGTACAATTTATTTGCTTCCAGAGAAGCATTTTAAGAACAGTAGAAGCCAGGAGTTTCATTTGCACTTCATAGATAAGCAGTGATTTATTCCAGGATTGTGTTCATGAAAATAAATATAAATATATCTACTTCACACTTCATTATAAACAAAAGAAATAAAACATTTTGGTTTGTCTTGAGCCTTAGAATTTGCTAGCTTAAACAATGTACATTCTGTCAAATAATGAGATTTACTTTTAAATGCTATGATAATGCTAAGTAGTTAAGTAGCCATGAACGATGAGAACAAAAATCCCAGCTCCGTAACCATAGAAATGAGAGCACTGATGGCCCAATCCAAAAGGCTGCCCCTAGGACCACCTAGAAAATAATTAATTTTTCAAATAACAATACCTTTACATCCTAGAATACAAGAAATAAATGACCATTACATAGCAACCTGTTTAGGCCAGCTACAAACGCTTGTGCAGTAAAGAGTACTCCGACCTTCTTTTCACCTCAGCCTCATTATACCATCATTATGTCATACATATATGCCCGGAAGTTTATGAATCTAATTATAACAGACTGACTTCTGGGAAGGTACTTGCACTGTTGACGGTAGGTTATATAACACTCAACAGTCAATTAAAATTATCTCACACATCAAGCAGCTAGCATCACCATGTAACTTCCCATCATGGTCCAGATGTAAGACAGACCTTCCCACCTCTCTGGTGTAGTCCGTTTCTCTCTTGAAACATACTTCAAATAAATCTTAATTTTCCTAAACTTTGCTGATTCGTAATTCTTTACCGTGCCACCGAGGCAATGACAAACTTAGATGCCCCCAATGGTAGCAATAATATGTTTGCAACATAGAAATAAGGAGGAAAACATGGGTCTTTCAGAGGTTCTGCACAATATGAGGAATTTTGAGGGAATAATTACGAGGGAGTGTATGCCTAGCCTACCTTCCTTTCCAATAAGCTTAATTTCTGAAGCCAAGGCCCATTCGGATCAATCATATCCTCTTCTGAACATCTCAAATCACTCCAAATAAAAGAAGCAATAGTCAGAGAAAAGATACCACAGGGATCACTCCGCTGGGTCATGGCATTGCCTTTTCTTCATAGATTATCTGGAGAGGTGGAGGAGTCAAAAGGGCCAGCGAATCAAAGCAACTGAACTATTACTCGGAAGGGAAAAAGTGAGTCAAGACACAGTACTACAGAGAAAGGTATTTTTTAAGGACGGAGGTTAGGACAAAGCCTGAAGCATGGGGTGTTGATTAAGAGGATGAACTCACGCCTACTACAAACTATGAGGGAAGCAGGAGATGCCTGGATATCTATCATAGAGTGGATAAAAACATGGACTTTACATGTCTATATGTTTTGTCTTCCTCCATATCCTGCTACCGAATCTTGCTAAGCCCAAATTACCTCAGCTGTGAAATCAGGGAAATTATATACGTTCCAGTGTCATGAGGGTTAAAGGACAGAATGTGTATTAATCGTGCCTTGTCATCGTCAGGACCTCCGCAGACTTCACCAGTGGTTGGCTCGGGGTAGATGGGGTGCCTGTTCGATCACGAATCTCCTCACATGCTGTGCATGATGTTGAAGTCCTTCCCGTTAGGAGTAATAGGAAACCAAAATTCTGTTTAACCTTAGACAAATAAGAGTTGGTTTTACCACATAACATAAAATCCAGGCGCAGATGGTTTTTCGCATTCAAATGCTTAGCAACACAGGAAAGTATTTAAATTCTTGTTCTTTTTTTTTAATCTTTCTCTTCTATGATCCTGAGTGTGTTAACTCTGCCACCAAGCTTGTCGTCTCATGCTCGCCAAAGGGCATTTGCATCTCCAGGGATCATGTACAATTGCCTAACAGAGAGAAAGGAATAGAAGGCTTTTATCTTGGAAAGCTTTGTATTTTTAAGTATGATGGGGAGCTGTTGAGAGACCATTCTCCATCAATATTTCAGGTGTGAGATGCCTGGGCCTTTTGAACAAAGGACATGTTTGACTAGGAAAGGCCTTGAAAGCTAGAGCCTCACAGAAGCCATCTTCCTTCTCTCCCACCTGGACACATCTGCTTGTATTCTGGAGTATTAACCTTCCCCATCTTTCCCAGACGGGATCTGTTCACCATCCAGAGTAAAGAGAAGGTCTCTCCATCTCCTGATTGGAGCATGGGGCAGATTGACTGCCCTATAGAAGTCCTGAGTGTCACAATTTTGGAGTTCCTCTCTTGTGGTGCAACCAACTACGTATGCACGTAAGCACCTGTGGGAACTGGGATGTGGAGAACCGGTGCCAGGTATTTCTCTGGCTGCTTCATTTTGACATGAGTATTAAGTGAATATCTCCTTGACCCAGAGGTCTCGTGGTTTTTTTTTGTTTTTTTTTTTTTTTCCAGAAAATATATATATATATATAATGTGGCAGGATAAATTATTAGCTTGAAAGTAGGCAAAATTTCAGACTCTTCATAGTTTCTGACTAAGCAGGAGAAAGTTTCCTCAGAAAACTTCTCTTATATTTTATTAAAACAGAGCACATGCCTAATCTTAGACAAATTAATGGCATTTAATTTGAGAATGAGATTACACAATTAGTTAATCACAGTCATTTATCTCTTGATCTTGGGGTAGCCCTCTCCTATACAAGATAACTCCACCCATTCTGGAAATACATATTTTTAAAAGTGTGTGTGTGTGTGTGTGTGTGTGTGTGTGTGTGTCTGTCTGTCTGTCTGCAACCAATGCATAGGCAATAAATAGTATATCTGCTGAATATTGTGAATCTAAAAGTTTACTAACAGTGCATGAATTTGTCAGTTCTAGATACTAAATTCCTTCAGGTCAAGGAATTGTGTCTCATTTATATTAGATCATACTTAAGAGCTTAGTATAGATTCTTTTGTATATAGATGTTTAATATAGGCTTATTACACGAATGGATTTATGTTAGCCGATATCATCCTACTTCTAAAAATAATAAGTTGTGTTTAATTAATTGAAATACCTAAAGTATATAACAGAAAAGAAAGGGAAATATATAGCTAAGTTACTGAGTTAAAATAAGTTTTGTTTCTTCCCTGATTGATTCTGGAAGTTTTTTACATACTGGAAAATGGTTCCAATAAATTACAATAATGCCATTTCATATAACTATTACCTTTCTTTAGTTTCAAGGTTGATCTGGATGTTCCATTTCTGCATGCTATACACAGTACTTTAGTATTGTAACTCTGTCAAATTCCTATATTATTTATAAATTGGTAGCTAACACATCAAGGATGTTGTCAAGGAAAATGTTCTATATTCTTTAAAATATATTTATAGTCAGAACGGAATAAATATGGGGCATGTATTTATTCTTAGTGACTTTCTTGTCAAAATTCATGAGCTCACTTGTCAAGTGAGCACTAATCTTATTGTCTGTGATATAAAGTCAACCTGGCATTGGAACACCAAGCTATGTTCTTCTAGCATTATGTCCCTGTTGATAGTATACATTTTTGAAATTGAAAATTATTGAGCAATGTTAGTAACGAAATAAATGAGATACCATATGACAACTTGACTACAATGTATCTATCTGCATTGTAAATTGCTGCTTAGAATATGAAATAAGAAAATTTAAGCTGATTGCAACAAAAGAAATATAATAGAGCAGGTAGCAAAATTATAAATTAATTAATTTTCTCTTTCCCATTAATAATAGCAAACATTCAAATAAATTGCTAGCCAGAAAGGATTTTTGAATATTATTTATTTCGTCTAACATGTTAGTCACAGATAAGTCAAATGGCTCATTGAGGCCACATGACAGGGTACCACTCGCTACACATGGTACCATGGTACCAT
>CM053501.1:97805892-97851048 GCA_028627145.1 Eidolon dupreanum
TTCTTCTAATGTATTGAGGCTATTTATCCTCTTTCATATATTATGGATGCCCCTAAGGTGCCAAAATCACAACAGAGAGAAACATAGCTTCCGATAACTCTTCACCCAGCTCCATCTCTTCCTCAAAGGAATAACCACCATCACACGCAGATTTATCCTGTGTCCAGGATAAATCTCACTAACACTAGTACAAAGACCAATGTCACATAACACTCATATATAACTGGTGCAGCCTTGCAGAGGGCTGGGTGAACATCTATTAGGTATTATTTAAAAGATCTCAAGATATCTTTAAAATATATTTAAATACATTTAAAAACGCCCAAATCTCTTGCTTTCAGGCAAGCAAAGTAGTACATCTCTGAATTAGAGAATTATTATTTTATAATCGTGATCAGGACCATGATCAATGTTAGTCTTGAAGGTTTTAGTACAAATTGTTTGTTCTAACATAAGATTTGCTTGTGGAACATTTGAAAGCCCAGAACTCTGTGATTCTGTATTTTTTTTTTTTCAAATGTCCACTCCTATAACATGGTGAGTGGTTAGTCAATTTGGAGAACCACAGGAAATATACAAGACAAGTGAGCTGCTCACGTGGTTGGACAGCATGGTGCCTGACAGTAAAGTGGGGAAAAAAAGGGAATGAAATGCTTCAGATGGCCAGGGCACAGAAACAGGGCCCACGTCAACGCCAAGTTTTGTGTTCTTTGTGGTTTTGCCCCAGCTCAAACCCTGCTGTCTACAAGAGACTCACTTATAACTGCTGTCTGACCTAGAGGAGACTTTCTCTTCCAGCTTTTAAGAAAACACATGCGCATGCTGTAGACATTTTTCTTGCAAGAAATTTAATAAGAAATTCATTGCTTCCTCTATATGAAGGAAGAGGAATTTAAATGCAGAACATAAAATGCAAGAACATAAAAATGGGAGCTTATTTAACTATCAGCTACTCACATAAACCTAAATGATTTCCTAAAAGAATTATGCCTTTTAATTTCTCAATGATAATGATGACAACAATGATAAATCGAATGTAATATATAAATAATTGATGAATACCAATATATATAATTTATGCATTTTATATAATGTATTACATAGATTTACATAATTTATGTGAATGTAGAATATGCACTTCCGAACTCATGCAACTAGAAATACTTCTACAATTATTGCTCAAGAGCGTTAACTAAAATGCTTAGGCATTTCCAAAATTTCTTGTTGAGATTCACAACTAAGGTTAAATATTCCTTCCTTACCGTAATCCTCTTTGTTGTAACTGAGATATAGAAAATATTATCAAATATTTAAATAAATAAATTACTCTATAGTTTTAAAATGATTCACTAGATTTTCTTACTTGTTTTGTTTTCTTTCTGGATGTCTTAGTATTACTAAGCAAAATTATGCAAAGATCAAGCACAGTTGTCTCATAAACTGCTTCACAAGGTTTATTGGGTTTGACAGATATTTCCGAAGCTCATTTAGTTTGTGTTGGACAGATACTGCTTCTGTACTAAATATAAGCCATGATGTGTGAAATATATTTGACAAAAGAAATAAAGGTTTAGGTTAGTGAATATGGGGGAAAAGAATTTGGGTAGGTAGGAATATACACTGGGTACTAATGTGAGGCTAGGTATCAGACCCTTTTTACCCTGTTTTGTCTGTGTACTTTTGTATTGATGAGAATGCACGTCTCGTATTTCTGCTCTGAAAGAGCTATCCATGTAGATGCCCAACAAAACGAGCATTTTTCATCACTCACATCTGTATTAGTAGAGCTGAGCTAAGTTGGGCTGTGGTAACGTACAACCCCCGAATCTCAGTGGCCTGAAAGAACCTCATTTTATTCCTCAATAGCTCTCCGTGTGCACCATGGGTCGGCAGACGATCCTGCTGTGCATCAACCACACCTGTCTTTGGGGCCAAGGTGAATAGCCCTTTGCCACCCAGACTTTTGCCAGGTTCTGCAGCCCAGGGGAAGTGAGACATGAGGGTCATGTGTTGGCAACAAAATACTTGGCTCTATTATATGTCTTTTTTCCTTGCAACTTCTTGACAGGAATTAGTCATGTGCCTGGAAGGGAAGCCATGAAATATTTTGCAACATTAGGTAACAAATATTTGTTATTAAAAAAAAAAAGAATGAACTTGAGAGACGTTGGAACAAAATTCAAATATTGAATAACTCTGTAGAGAGTAACTGAATATGGATATGGACATGTATTCACAGTGGATAATATACCAAGAATCTGAAAAAAAATTTTTAGAGTTTGAAAAGCTGTTCCTCCCCCTGCCCTGTCAAGGAGCAAAGCAGAGCATAAACATAAACAGTTCCCTTCCCTTAAAAATGTCTGCCCGGCCCCTGAAACTCAACTGCTTGGAGTATCTCATTTCTTTTTACTTTTTAAAGAGTGTTATTTTGCAGATACCCTGTTCCTGCCCCTTGATTTTTTATAGGGTGAGTTGATGATAAATAGCTTCTCCTTTGAATACACAGTTCCCTGGTCAAGAGACGCTGATTCCCACCTGAAATATATACTGCACCACTCAGGAGTCTAGTCAGGAGACAACAAACAAATAAACAATAACAACAACAACAACAACAACAAATACCGGTTACTTTAACAGAGAATTAAATATAAAACACCATTATATGAAAAGGCAGAAAAGGAACTCCGATGTACCACTTAGTGAGTATGGAAAGGAAGCAGCTACTACTCTCAGGGGTTGGATGTTAAAGGGAAAAGTTAGAAATAAAGCATAGCTGAGATTCAGCCCTTTGACTGGTAAGTGTGGAGGACCAGCCCTCTGTGAGTAGAGCGCAAAGTATGATGGAGGTGTTTACCTGTGGTGAGCTGGTGCTGGCATCTCTGCTGGGGCAAACTATGTTCTTTGGGGAATGTTGAAAAATTACCAACTATAATCAGCTGCCATTACTGGAATCGATGCCGCTGGTGGATTAAAGCCGTATCACTGGGGTGATGTTATAGGATCAGAAAGCAAGCATCGTATATATTGTTTTCTTATTCTAGTCTCCTTCTCTAACCCCCTGCTGCAAAGCCTAACCGGAAGTCGGTTAGTAAAAATAAAAATATAGCTGTCAGAATCTCAGTCTCATAAAGTGGAATTCAAGCTGATACAGCATCTTACTGACGAGCACACCCCTAACATGGGTGTGACTGTGCATCACCTGGAGTCTGAGCCATTCAGCTTCATGGCATGCCTGGGTGGACACCTGCTAAGTTTTCTCATCCAGGGAAGCTGTAAGTGTATTTTGCTGGTGAAATGAAGGGTGAAACAAATATTTGTTGATCAGAAGGGTAGACTATGCTGGCATTGGGGTTCCTTACAGCACATGTATTTTTCTACCCCAGTTTTTGGCACGAGATCAGTTTATTCTCTGACCTCTTGTGATTGCTAAAGCCACAGATCCATTTCTGACCAATGAATTGAGACGGGGATACTGTGTTTAATTTCTGGGCTCTGCGTCTCGATTTTAATCCAGGGCTCTCAAGAGCACCCTCTTTCTCTCTACACTCAGAATGAGACCCTCTTCCCTGCTACCCCTGTCCCAAGTTCAAGAGAGTGGCTGCCTCATTAGCCTGGACTCTTGAGGGCTAAGATGAGCAGGGTCTCTATTTAAATTAACCACAACAGCCACAAAGCCTGAGGAAGAAAGCATGGTTGTGCTTAAGGCACTGGAATTTGGGAGTTATTTGTTACTGCAACATACCTAGCTCATTCTCGTATTTATTTCAGAACAGCATCTTACCGATGGACTCTTTCTAGTAAGAAGATAGTAACTAGTGATATAGCAGAATAAGTAAATCTTTTCATGTTTATTTTGAGAATTGTTCATTTTTATCCCATTTTTCCCCCAAAGAGAATTTGCAATAGCTTACCAGACTGCACTGTAAAAAAATGCTAAGTGAATGTTGGAAGAGGCTGCTGGTTGACGGGTGAGCTGGAGTCTGATGATCAGAGACTCCACTCCCTCCCCTTCCCCTGGAATGTACGTCTTGCCCACCATTCCTTCCCTCAGTGGGATCCGTTTTCAAAGACACAGACTTGAGAGAGCAATGTGTTGGGACCATCTGGACTGTGAGTGGGACTGACCCCCGTTAAGGCCTCCGTATACACTTTTAAGACACTGGTGGCCAGGGGCAGAGAGCTACCTTCTGTGGCTGCCCAAGACAAGCCTTGTAACTCCACTTGCTTACTAAACCTGCCACCTGCCAGAGGGGAGTAGTCCCCTTCCTTCTCAGTCTCTCCTGGCCCTCCTCGTGCAGGGCCAGGTTCAGATGTCACCCCGGAAGCTCCCGGCGATTTCAACCAACAATGACACTTGTCTACATGGACAAAATTAATGTGAAATCTAGTCAAATGTCTCTGAACGTCAGAAGGCTTCCTCCAATGCAGCTCTTTAAGAAAATTAAGATATATTTTTAATCTGATCAAAAAGACACATTTTAAATAAAAACTTAAAGAAATAGGAATGTATTTAGTATTTATAACCAGAGTTCAAAAGCAATATAACTGATAAAACTGATTGTTAATGTCATCTTAAAACCTTGTCAAAAGTCGAAAGATTTAACAGTGTTAGGCATAACGACTGAATAATTCATCAATGAAAATAAAATAATATGCTCTTTAAAAATTTAAAGGACATGTTTGAAAGAAATAACTGTGGCTATAATTTCAAATCCGTGTCTTTAAAACAGTGGAGAGAGTAGAATAAAAGCTTTATTTTAAGTGATACGACAAGCTACCAAATAGCAGTCTGAGTCTTTATTTTCATGATGTTATGCTGGGCGTTTTTTATAGTAAATACCATTGTAACCTTTTAAAAAGTCAGATTTTTAATTATCAGGATAAATTTGTAGACCTAATTTCTTTACATTGTTTTATACTTCTCCAATCTCATAATCCATCTGAATTGCTACAGAAGTCAGTTAATAACGAACATTGGATTTGTTTTTTATTTATGTTTTACCTCCAGTTTTATTGAGATATAATTGACATGTAACATTGGGTAAGCTTAGGATGTACATGTTGACTTAATACACTAATATATTACAAAAAGATTACCACCACATCCACTAGCTGATACCTCCATCATTATGTCACATAATTACCACTTAAAATTTTTTTTTTTTTTGCTTAAATTGCAGTCTCTAAGTTCCTAGACTTTATATTGGCAAAAAGTAAATAATTGTAAATATCTTTCCCCACCTAAGTTCAGCCTGATTTTCTGCCAGGTGTGATTCTGTTCAAATGTCGGGGTTTACCGAACAAACTCTGCAGGCCATACACATTTCCTTGACTCCAGCCTCACATTCTCTAGTGAAGCTTGGATTACTTCTGGCAAAAGCTGAGAAGAAAACCTGGATCAGCTGGAAGCCGGGGTCTGACTGACTCTGATTTTCTGCTTTTCAAAAGAATGAGTTGCAGTCATTATTTTTCCAAAATCCAGGTTAGATAAAGGAGATGTTCATGGGAATGAAGTGAGGGGTCGCTTCTCGGTCCTGGTTTGATGATGTCTGAAATAGGGGAATTATTCCCAGGTACATCCTCAGCAAAATGGTGGCAGAGGCAACATAACATAAAATCGCACCTTCGAAGTGTTGTGATTTCCAGTTTGAAAAATACTGAGCTAGATTAATTTAAGATAAACTATGGATGGCAGCTAGATGGGGAAGAGTTTGTGATAAGAGTCAGTCTGTGGCAAGCAAGGATTAATGTGCTGATGATATCACTTAGCAATTGTAGAGGTCTGTTAAATTTTTATAAACATTGAACATATAGTATTTTTTCTTTCCCAGAACACAAGAAGGGGAATATTATCACCATTTCATACATGGGTTTCTCAAACTCACAAGATTTGTTAAGTAGAAAGCAAAAAATAAGCCTTGGTCTTCTAACCTAGACATTAGTGCCCGTCCTCATCACTCTAGGCTCCTTAACTACTACTACTACTACTACTACTTCTTCTTCTTCTTCTTCTTCTTCTTCTTCTTCTTCTTCTTCTTCTTCTTCTTCTTCTTCTTCTTCCTTTTCTTCTTCCTCTTCTTCCTCTTTTTCTTCTTCTTCCTCTTCCTCTTCCTCTTCCTCATCTTCTTCTTCTTCGGACATTTAATTATTTTTCTTACCAGGATATACCTGTGGTGGCTGTTATGCACCTGGATCAGCTAGATCCTACACTCAGACATGCTGGTATGTGGTTTGGGTATTTTTTTTTGTTGACTTTTAAGTGTTTAGCTTATTGTTGTTTCAAGGGAAGAGATCTGGGGACGTCTCTTACTTCGCCATGATTCTGACATCATTCTCCTAGGCTCCTTAGCTTCTAATCTCATCTCTTTATCAGGTTCATAGTACACCATGGGCATGTGGATACAATCTATTATAAATCTATTATAATAAAGAGTGTCACTATTAGTTAATCTTATCTATACCAATCATCCAGATAGTAGTACAAATGTTCGAATGTTCGTATACTTGTTTGAAGCAGTCATTTTCCATATCTTTTTTTTTTTTAATGTGTGTATATGAATGTTTTCTCTCCTCATAATGGATTCACTAGATATTCTTTATCCTTAGCTTCCAGTTTAGGCTTAATCCTGCTGAGAAAGCAGGCGAGTCTGTGCTCAATCTCGTACCTTTGGGAAGGTGGGGTTGAGAAGCATTTTATCTCCTCAAAACTTTCAGTCATTCATATTTTTGTTTTCCCTGGTTGGATGTAGGAAATGGCAATATGTCCACTCCAGCAGCATAAAGCCGATGTGCTATTTATTAAGCTAACAAAACTGTCCTTTTTACTCTGCCTCACTGAAGTCCTTTTCCCTGTAAGAAATAAAAGAGAAAGAAAATCCTGCCCTGTTTAACCACATTTCAAGTTCTGTCTTAGATCCTATTCCGACTCCACTACTCCCGCTTCCACAAAAAAAAAAAAAAAAAAAAAAAAAGAGAGAGAGTTGCAAATGGTTAGGACTTGCAGCTCATGGAGCTAATAAAAACAGTGTCAAATGCTATGGCTTCCTACTAACTGATAGAGTCCATATATTTCAATCTCCAGAGGTCACGAATTAGCTGTCTCATGTCCATAGCGAAAGCAGCGCATATTATAATATCTAATCTTATTTCCAATATGCTTAAGCAAGAAAAGGAGTAATGGGTAATCACCTTCTGGCTGCATAACACATTATCAATAGATAAGATAGCCCTGGAGGAGATTGAGTGGCTGTAAAATCAGAATAAAAGCCCAGTACTTTGTCCAATGATCTGAAAATCAAGTCTGTGAACAGTGCCCGACAGTGTACATAAAGCCCACAGAGAATAGGAATACGCTCTGAGCACTAACGTTATTAGCATTTTAGTAACAAATGATATGCAGAGAAGGCTCGTTTCAAAAGAAACACTTGAGAGCTTCAGAGGACTCGTGCTGTGAGCCCCGTAGGTCTGATCTTCCTTTCAAATGCCACCCTCGCCTTTGATTGCCAACTTCGCTTTGACTCTGAGCAGTCTCAGTCTATAAAAGCATAAAGGTTAGCTCTCCACTGGAGGGGGATGTAAGGGAAGAGCAAGCTCGGAGCTGGAACGTGAAAAGAAGGCACTCCAATATGTCACGGGATCGTGGAAACCCGAAGGCCAAAAATTAATCAGAGCCCTTTCCCCTTTCCCACCTAAAAGGCTGCAACACATACGAGACAAAGGAAAGACTGCCTTTCACTTCCCCGCGTGTTTGCCCTTTATTAGCGTCTTAGTCAAAGTTCTTCAAATGCCAGGCAGAAGGTTAAGGAGGCCCCTAGTTAAAATGCAAAATAATGCTTCCCTTGGAGGTATTTCTTGGTGAAAAGACTGAAACCAAGCCACAAAGTTAAGTGTAAAAGTCCTCAGCAAAAAAGGGAAGAGAGAGTCCTTAAGTTTTCCTCTTTTAAATAGGGTGCAGCAAAATTTAATGATAGTGTTAAATCGTATCATTCATTTTCAGGATTTATGACTTCGCCTCTGAGGAGTCTGGCTAGCGTGAGGTTGGGTCTGATGATGGAAGCTTGATGGTGACATCACACCTTCCCCTTGCATGACAAACACATGAACTATTACAGCAATAATAATACAACTTAGCATTTTAAAGTATAGTCTTAAACCAGTTTACCACACATGAATACTGTACGTATTTTTCGTTGCCCTTAATTAAACCAGATAATAGGTCAGTTCATTTGTGAGAAACATGAAGAGAGCCTTTTGGCTAATGATGATTAGAGTCTGTAATTATAAAATAATAATAGCTTATATTGACTTCACGTTCACTCTGTCCCCTCTATAGGTTTTGCGTATCTGAATTTCCTTCACTCATATAAATACCTTTCAAGGTCAAACATGTCATTACTCTCCTTTATAGACACAAAGATGGAAGCAGAAAATTAAGTCACTTGCCCAAAGCCACACAGCTAGAAACTGACAGAGGCAGGAGGGTATGGATCCAGGCGGATGACCCGGCCCCATCTCCACCCCTAATACATTCAGGCAGTTTTTGAACGATGAGACGTTTGTCAGAGAACCTCCTCCAGACCAGCTGCCTGACAGACAGAAGTTCTGTCCCTTTTCTTCCTGAAAACCTCTGACACTGAGCGTTCCCACTCAATCCCACTGTAGATTTGATCTCAATTGTAAATAAGCTGAAACCAAGTTGCATTCAAATTTATACTTAAATGCAGATATAGTGACTTGTGTTTTACTAGATTATCATCTTATTTAGAAAACAAAATGTATTGTGCTTCAAAAAACAAGGGAAGGAAGGTAAATGTTTGTCTCAGCTGTTTCAGTATACTTACTAAGACCTGCATAAATAGTGACTATTCTATGTGGATACTTCCACTGTCAAGCGTGTAATGGCCTGTAAAAAACTTACACATTTGCCTGTCGTGCACAGGTATTGTCATGAGTCAAACAGGATAGAAAGAGTCACCAGAATCACCTGGGGTACTCACTAAATGGGCTGAAATAGTAATTTTTAACAAATACCCTACTCATTTCAGTAAACACTAAAGCTTGAGAGTCATAATAAAGACAAAAAGAAAATATTCTCTACGTTGGCCTCAAACCTGCCTAAATCTACCCCGCGACTGCCTGAGATGCTGACACAGGTCCAGGGGAGCTCTGAGTGGCATGTGGCCCATCGCTGGAAACTGTGCCTAGGGAAGTGCAGGCACTCGCCCACGATTACGTGGAGAGGTATCAGAAACAGTGACGGAAAAGAAAACAAGCATGTGGCAGCGTTATACACCTTGTAAATCACGAGGAACCGGTAAGCGTTATTAGCACTCTGGCTGCTACGGTTCTAGTGAGTAACAGTTTAGTGGAGAGAGGGCTTTCCTCACTGTCTGCAGATGCGGAGAAGTTTCAATTCCCTCTTCACATGGCTCATTTCCCATGGCAGTTTTCGAGTCATAAAAAGGAGAAAGCAGTCTTCATGATGACGATGGCGATAATGGAGGAAAGCGTCTGTGTTATAACTGGAGACGGAGGCAGGACCTCGCCCCACCTGACTGCTGTCTGACTTACAAGCCCTGCCCCCACCACCTCGCTCCAGAAGTTCCCTTCAGGCTGTTTCCTGCTCCATCAAGCCTTTGAGTGGAATGGAAAGAGGGGGTGTGTCAGACCTCGGGGCCCTGAATTCTGGTGCGTGAAAGGAGAGGTGGGTGGTCATGGACCTCAGCAGGACGCAAAGAGACGGAGAGCTGATCAGACGTTTGGCCACCTGGGCACAGAGCTCAGGGTCCTGATGTTTGCCGTCAGTGCCTGGCTTGTGGGCCTGGCTCCTCCTCAGGATGATCACTTTCTGCTGGGCCCTTGTTCACATAAATTCTCATTTTTTTTTCTGAGATTCCTGGTTGCTGACTCTGTTCCTTGCAATAAGAAGGGCCAACGGTTTTAATTGTCTGATATGGGAATGATTATTTTGAAGACAAGAGTCTTGGATAATGGAGAGAGATGTACGGATCTTCTTCATATGGAGAGTGAGGTGTGAAAAAAGACACGCAAGGTAGCTTGAGTGAATCAAGGGCCCTGATACTTCTCCCTCTCTGCATCCACTTCCTTCGCCACGTGTCTTTGCTTTTCCTCTCGCTGGAGAGGTGGAGTCTATTTTCCCATCTCTTGAGTCTTGGCTGGCCCTATGAATCCTTTGGCCAAGTGGCCTGCGAGTGAAGGGATCGTAAAGTTCCAAGCCGAGGCCTCAAGAGTTCTCTTATGCCTCTGCTGCAGCTCTTTACTTCTTCCACTGCCTTGAGAGCCTGCCATGGCTAGCCTGCTGGAGGATGAGAAGACCGTGTGGGGTACAGCTGAGCCACGCAGCAGCCAACCAGCTAGCCCGTGTCACAGCCAGCCAACATTAGCAGGATCACTTGGTCTAGTCACAACTGACTCCACACACACTAGCGGTAAACAGTTATTGTTTAAGCTAGCGATACTTTGTATGGTTGGCTATCAATCACTATTATGGTAATTAATAACTAATACAGGATAAGATGGATGGGGATTATAATGAAGACAGTGAGAATATATGCCCATTTGGAGTAGGGTAGAGGAGGGTGTTGATTTATACTTAAAAATTAATCGTGTCACTTCTCTGGTATAAACATACACAATTAGCTAGTTAAACATCAGTGAAAGTAGATTACATCTGACTTTAATTTAGTATTCCTGGAGCTTCAAATCCTAAAGCCTTTCTTAAGAGAAACTACATATTATCAGTTAATTATATCTGTTGAGATTTATCACTTCCCTAGGTTCTTGCTTCAGTATCAACAAAACATTTTTACTAGAAACTTCTTATCCATTTTCTCAGTCACACAAAAGGAACCATTTGGTTTCCATTTTCCACTTTCATTAAAATCCCCTACCTCCTTTCTTTTCTATATTATATCAGTCAGAATTCCTGTAGGAAAAAAGATGGCACACACATATAACACTCTGAAGAGGGTTTAAAGAATGGGCCATCTATATAGGCTTCAGTGAACTAAACGCACAGGTGACATACGGGGCTTTATACTAGAAGTACTGGGACTGTTGCTTCTCTAGGCTGAAGGCATGAGACGGTTGGTTCTTGCAGCCTGGAGGGAGAGCATCCTTGGCAGAGCCTGCAGATAGGGAGCTGTGGGAATGAAAACCCCAAGCTATTTCCCCTTCTCCAATCTGCTTCTTGGCACCTCTAGAAGCCAAAGCCAGTGTATGGGTGCAGGAGTCCACTGGTGCAGTTAACAAAGAGAGGCTTCAGGAACCACAGTGGGAGAAGATGGAGGTTCATCTGGAGGGGCTGATGTGAGCCTCAGAGAACACATGCTTCACGTGTTTTACCGAAAAGGCGCCTTCTAAATCGCAAAGCAGGGTTCCCGGAAGCCCTGGAAACTAGGTTCGTTAGTTTCTGAATCATCACCGTTGAGAAGTCAGATTACTAACATTATGCACTGAAAAACATATTACGCCTTCTGTTTCAAATGGCTTCTTCTCTCCCTGAGAATGTCCGGCGCAACTACTGTCCCTTCACTTAGGTAACCTGCCAGCAGTGGAGACCAAGGCTGAAACCCTGACATCGCATGACTAGCTGCTGGGTTGGAAATTGATTATATTGTGTCGTTGGGCTTCCTATGCCCTGGGAGTGGCAGCCATTAATCTTTTCTGGAATCAGCACATTTTCAGCTCCTAGTTTGCTTTTTCTGCCTGCAGGGCCTCCACCTGCACCACTGTAAAGGGTTGATTCATGGCACAGTACATGGTAATATTGCTTAAACCAAGGGGCTCGCTAAACTTCAAAGAGCAAGGGAGTGTGGCAATGAGCCCAGGGCCATGGGATCTGCTGGTCCTCCCCCACCATCCAAAAGCTACTGAAAACACACTACCTTTTTAGAGGCATTGCTGTAGTAAAAGATTGGAAGAGATGCCTTACAGGGATAGGTTGCCATCTGCCAAATGCAGTAGGAATCCTATACCAAAAGCTATTATCTCAAGCTGTGTCCATTAAAGCTAGAACACCTAGGTTTTGATATAGGAGTCACACAAATACCCTTTATTCCCAAGGATTCACTTGGGTAATTTCAGTTTCTTGTCTTTAAAATTTAGTTACTTATTGGGGTGACTGTGAAGGGAGAAAAGGGATATATCCCCCATATTTTCAAGGATTACTTGAAATTGGCTCTCTACTGATTCTAATCCCTAGAAAACAGTCAGGTTAGGGGTATAGAAGGTCAAGTAAATAATGGACTTTTCCTGGAATTTAGCTTGCAGTGAGCCTATTTTGTCCTTGAATACATCCAGTGGTGAGTTTCCAGTTCCCAAATGCATAGTTCAGTATACACACACCCAGCAAAAACCCAAATCCTCATATTGGTTCCCTGACAGGTGGAGTGAGAGCTATGATAGTAGAACCAGTTAGATGGAATCCACTAGATTTGCCTCTACCTAGAAAACTAGTTTACCAAAAGCAAGCCTGCATTCCTAACGGGTCTGCGGAATTGTAGTGTCCTCTTCAAGGGTTTGAAGGATGCAAGTATAGTGATTGCTACCACGTTCTCATTCTAATAATCTGTCTGGTTTGTGCAAAAAAGAGACAGACCTTGGAGAATGACATTAGATTACTATCAACTTTATCATGTAGTGACTCCAGGATAAAGCTGGTGCTCTAGATGTGTTTTCTTTCCTAGTTTTTGGTGCCTTGTATGCAATTATTAATCTGAAAAATTCTTTCTTTCCCTTCTATGTCTTTTAGTCAAGGACCCCAAGAAGAGTGAACTTTCCATTTTCTGACCATTCACTGACCTACCTCATAGCTGTCCCATCTCTCTAACCCTCTGTCATTATCTGGTCTGCAAGGGCCCTTATTGCCTCTCCATTCTATAAAATATCATGTAGTCCACCATATTGATCATATCGTGCAATTCTACCTGTGAGCAGGATGCAGTTCTTTTAGCTGCTAAATATAGCTATACCACATATATTTATACACACACACACACACACACACACATATATATGTATATTTGTACACACACATATATATTAACATTTTAATAAGATATACATGTACCAGAGGGCAGGAAATCACCTTGAAAATTCAGAATCCTGCTTAAATTTTGAGGATTCCAGTTATTCAAGTGTGTTGTATATCCCTTCCAAGATGAAGGATAAGTCATTGCATCTGATCTCTCCTAAAAGCAAGAAAGAGGCAAAATGCATAATGGGGCTCTAGAAGTTGTAGGCACCATATTCCTCATTCTGATAACGATGCTTTGGCCCAATTATTAAATAACACAGAAGGCTGAGAATTTTACATGAGTTCCAGAGTGAGAAAAGGAGCTACAATGGGCCCAACGTCTTATGCAAACTGCTCTACCATTTGGGCCATGCGACCCAGATCAAGTGGAGCTTGAAATATCTATGCCAATCTCAGAAGCTAAGCATGGTCTGGTCTGGTTAGTACTTGGAGGGGAGACCACCTAGGAAGACCTGGTGCTGTAGGTATAAAATAATAATAATAATAATAAAAATAAGGGATTGTAAGCTGACAAGTTCCTGTAAGCTGCATCTGTGAGGTCAACCAAGGGTTGCCTCACCTAAAGAAAATAAAATAAATGAAATATCTATGCCAGATAGGGATGCCCTATGGAGACTTTGGGACCTTTTAGATTCTAAAGAAAAGATGTGCTATCTTTTGCAGGTAATATCCTTTTGACGAAGAGCTCTGGATTGTGTTGTGTTGTATTTTTTTAAACAGAGAATAGTTCTCTGATGCAGAAGGCTGAGCCTTGATCCAGAGCTGTAAGAATCTGTGCTGTATCTCTTCTGCTGGGGCTTTCCAGAGATTATAAACGGCATCTTTATCCATGACTGATGCATCTAGCAACATGAGATCCATACAGTCACATAGATAGGCAGTGGAGCAACTTGAACCTCAACTTGCTCCTGTTGCAAAGCCTTTTTCTGCTCTGTGTCCCCTTTGAAAGTCTCATCCTTTTGTGTCCTTCACTAAGAGTGTTGGAGCAGTATTCTTAAATGAAATACACCCCCCTTCAAAATCTAAAGAGAATGAAGAGGAAAGTAACTTTTTTTTTTTAATCTTAATTAGAATCTTCTGGACATTAATAATCATCACTGATATGGCAGGCTCCTAAATCCTTCTGGAGATTTTCTTACCCTACAGTATGCATGAGACTTAATATGGCATCCAAATTACTTTCCACTCCCTGCTTAACAGGTGAACTTAGAATAATGCTATCAATATTAAAAATCAATGTGATTGTCTGTGGAATATCAAGGCAATTGAGGTTATTGTATGATATAATAAGACAGAGAGTAGAGAAGTTAACATAATCCTAGGGCAAAATAGTAACTGTACATTGGTACTTCTGCAACATGAAAGTGAACTGATTTAGAGCTTATCTTGTATTAGTTTTCTCTTGCTGTGTAACAAATTATAAGTGCAGCTTAAAACAACAGTCTGCAGTTATATCTCCCAGCTCCGGAGGTCCGAAGCCAAGATCTGCTCTGCTGGGTTGTGTGCTCAGCGCCTCAGGTGTTGGCTGAGCTGCCTGATTTTCTGGAAGCTCTGGGGAAGCACCCATTTCCAAGACCATTCGGGCTGTGGGCAGAATCCGGTTCCTTATTAACGATAGTGGGCCTGCCGTACCTGACCTCCCCACGCTTACTTATTTTGTAACTGTAAGTTTGTATAAGCTCTTGATTGTTTTTAAATTATAAAAGTCAAGAAACATTATATTCTGCTGCTTGTCTATCATGTTTCTAGAAACATCATGACCTATTAGCTGTCTCTACAGATTCCAGTGAGCTGGAGTACTGAGAGTCACTCCGGTTTTTTTACCCACAGAAGTAATTAAACTACTTTACCTGTCAGAGATAAGTGTTGGCACCTAGCCTCTGACAACTATGTTTCCTCCCTCTCTCCCTTTCGTCCTTCCTTCTTTCTCTCCTGATCATCGTTACAGTAAGGAAATAGATTCCAGTTTGACCAAGAATGTGCCATCTTCCCCCCGCCTCTAGCACCAAACTTGGATGTGTAGCATTCTTGTAAGCCAACATTCAAGAAAGTTGCGTTTCGGTGTTTTATTACTACCCAAGCATTTAATTAACTGTATGTTAAATGCCGAGAACCATACGCATTTTTCCTTTAAGCGAAGAGAAATTAGAATATACATCATGCCACGAATCTTTAACAGTATCAGGTTGTGACTTATTAGCTGTCTCCTCGTTGTCTGCTGTACAGAAAACTGTGTCATGCTATTTGGGATTCTCACATAACCGTATGGAAAATATGTAAATGTCTTCAAAGGATTTTTCCCAAAATCTGCTCCATTATCTCTATCCAGAAGCAAATTCTGTTTATAATATCTCGTGTATCTTTCTAAACATCTTATATAATTTTTAATTAAATAATTAGTATTTATAGTATAATTATATGTTTAATGCAGAAAGAAGTGTATGCTATGATTTTATTTACTTTCTTGTTCAATTTTTTTGACAAAATTTTTTAACCTACATGATTTCCTATGTCTCTATTTTTATTTAGATTATATAAAATCTGTCACTTTCCTGTTTATGCTTTTTCTCCCCATATATTGGAACATATTAGATAATCTATCAAAGGCATATTTCCCCTCAGAGACCTTCTCCGTGGAACATTCTACACTCCTAATTACATCCGGACCGATTTCGCTTTAGGCATGCCTTGAAGTTGTCATTGTGGACCTCTTCTTTGCCACTTTTTCTTGTTAAATCGCTTGTTTACTAGATTATCGGTCTTCCATATCCTTGGCTTGCCACTCGTCAATTGATTTGTAACATGACATGCAAGGAAAGTAAATACTTTGCATTTTTATCTCTCTTTATTGTTTTCTCAACTTTTGAGGCAGCATTTTTTAGAAGGGACTGGGGAATATAATGCTATATCTATGTGAGAATTTTCTACCAATCTCCCTGTTTTCAGACTCATATCTCATCTACACTTTTCTTGGAACTGAGAGCTTCCCAAAACCAAATTATCTTGCTTCCCAGTTGGTACTGGCCTTTGAATACACTCCAGGTTTCTCATCTCTGAAAACTTTTCCATTTTATCAGCTTGCTGTCTTCCGAATATTTGCTGAAATCTTTTGTTCACTGATTTTTTTTTTTTTGCCTCATTCCTTTTGTTTTTGAGGATATATGCATTGTATTTTATTTACTTTTATTTTAGAAGAATTTCAAGAGTAAGACTATAAGTATGCATGGCTTAGCTTTTGTGTTTAACTAGAAATTTATTTTTTAAATTTGTATAGATTATCTTCTAAACTCCATACAATTATCAAGATGTAGGATTTCTTATCTCTAAAGAGGCATTCCTTACACTGAATCACAAACTCAGGATCACAATGGTGAATAATCATTGCAAGCTCATGGAATGTTAGTGATAAAAGAGATTTTACAGATTTCTGGTATAATCCACTTATTTTTCCAAAGGTAAACAAGCCAATTTCATGCTAATTAATAGCAAAGCCGATATATATATATATATATATATATATATATATATATATATATATATATATATATTCTGACATGTTCTTTCTATTCTTTATGATTTCCCTCTGATCAAACATTTTTTGAGGACCAGGTATACTATGTGCTGAGGATAAAAGTTTGGATAAGAAATTGTGTCTGCCTAGAGAACTTTACTTCTATTGGACAGTGGGACAGTAGTGAAGAGAGGCATTTGAAATTTCTAAGAGGCTATCAAGTATTATAATTTCATATTTGAGAAACTTAAAAAAAATTAGTTTTCATAACACACAAAAAAATTAGTTTTCATTAAAAAGCTTAATAGAAATTGTTGTCTGGATGGGGATACAAAGTAGTCATTTGTAACTGTAGTGTTCAGTACAGTTAACCTGGAAACCCAGGCATTGTAAGAGGAAAGCTGAGATGTTTATTTTATCACAAAGAAGGTAGATAAAAAAATGCTGGGAAACGATGTGATATATAATGTACATGTCTTAAAAAAATAGTGTTCCTTTCTCTAAGTAGCTTTTGCCTATGCTGGGCAAGGAGTTCTGGGTCTGGCATAAAGTTAGCCTTCTAGCTCCTAAGATATACTTGGGTGTCCTACATCATCTTTTCCCAAAATTTCTGTAATGCGATGCCTGGTTCTCCCACAGGACACTCCCGACTACTCACATGTTGTTTTAGTTTCTGGCAGTTCACTGTAGGACAACTGTCAAAGACAGTCACATCTAGTTTCGGTAGGATGGGTGAGCTACGGTTTCATTCTCTCTAGAGCCTGTGTTTCTTCCACTGGACCAGTGTTCTCAGTGGACTGTGAGAACGGAAGGACATTCATAAGTAAAGGCCCTTTTTGCTGGAGTACACACTCCGTTGAGTCCCGAGTGCAAAGTGCCATGCTCCTTTTTCCTCAACGCCATCAAATGTTCTCTATAGAAATGTTATCTCAGGTTGTTGCTATCTGGTTATTTCATACCTAGTGTGAGGTCAAGAACATTAGTAATTTGTATTTAATTTAGGGTACAAAATATGATCTTTGTTAAAGAGTGAACAACGATGGTAATGAGAAATAGAGGCCATTTCTATTTTGACTGGACAGAGACTCTTGTCATTTATTATTTGCATTGGAAAACAAGGGAAAGGAAAAGAATAAATAAGTCAGCAGTTATTGAACTGATTTGTGATTTTATACTTAGGTTTAAATAATTCAGTTTGTCTTGTGTCTCAGTAAATAAAATTACATATATCTGAGATATATATATATATATATACACACACACACACACATGATATATATATGTGTATATATGTGTATATATATTTTTTGCTTTGTTTACCTAAACATTCTATACTATTTTTTAAGTGCAATACATATTTTTAACTTCAATTATATTATACTTTTAATAAAATTAATTGGATTAAAAAGGTATCTGATCTCCATTAGATACATTAATCAGGAAATATACCAATTAACTGATTTCCATGAAAGCTTTTTGGTACATAGATTTTTTATAAATTTGGTAGACTCTATAATCCTAAATTCGAAAGAATAATCAAAACAATAGAAAGCTATTTAGAACTAACCGCAAAGCCCCACATTAATGACTCTTGTGGTTTATAATACTTGTACTTATAAGAAGTCTTTTTTTCATGTTTATTAAGTCAGGTTTGTTAGCACTTCTCTAATTATTAAGATTGACTTTCATAATTTGTTAAAATTTGATTTTAGAAGGTCAGTATAAAAGTTGACGTCACTTAAGAAATTAAAAATTAGGTGCAAATCTGGATCTGTCTGAGCAGTAATATCTATAGTGTTAATTAAAATACCAATATTTTAAAAACATATACATGTCTAATTAAAAATGCACTATGTATATGCACTTTTATCTTTCAATGTAATGCCATGGTATTAAGTGAAAAAGATTAGTAAATAGTTTTAAAAACTATCCTCTGATTCACTTGACTTTTTTCAGAGTCTACACTGTCCAGAAGCTTTAGAAAGTATTGAAATTAACTTGGAAGTCAAAAATAATACAACAATATTCTGAATGCTCTTCTTAAGTCAAAGTGTCTGAATTTGGGGACACTAAAACAATGAAGTGGCATTCATTCCAGCATTTTGTAACCTCAAAGCCTGCCGGAAGCTGCACCAGGGCCTCAGACGTTGGCAGCATCTTGGTGGGGCCGGTTGGTGGAGACTAGTTAATGGACATGTCAAGGTGATTGATGAACTTCTCATTGTTTTAGCAGAGATCAGGTTTTTGGTCAATATAACTGTCAGATGATCAAAGTAGTACTTTTAAGGTGTAGTCCTATGATTAAATAATCTCTATAAATGTTCTGTGATCTCTGGAATTTTAACATGACCACAGACTCTCAAAAACCGTTTATATATTTTTAAAACATTAAAGTTCAATACGATTTTTATGAATTTCAAAAATATTTCTTTACATTTTGTAGAGGTAATGGAGCAATGCTTTTATCCAATATCCATCCATGGATGACTTAGAAACAAAGCAAACATGAGCCACGAGAAAACACAAAATTAATTCAGAGAGAGCTTTTAGTTGTCCATAAAATTGTGACCTATTGGCTGTGGAGACATTTACTGTATTTTGTCATCAGCAGGATACTTGTTACTCCTCACCCCTTCTCAATGCTGGGGAAAGACTCCGACAATGACTGCCTTGCCGGTGGCTTCTGACAGTGTTTGCCAGTGGGAAGCAGTAGCAGAAGGAGGGTAGAGGGAGCAGAGGGACATTTTATCTGGCTCCAGACAGCGCCATCCGCATTATCACAAGCAGCGCCTCCACACTGCCACCAGCGGTGCCTCTAAGTAGCCCAGGTGGCACGGGAATGTCTGCAGCATCCCAACCTGAATGATACTGCTTGTATTAAAAACCACTGCATTCGAACATTTTTTAAAAGTAGTCCTATGCATCACTCCTAGGAACTGAAATTGGTCTCTATCAGGGGCCATTTTTAAAAGAGCAGCCCTTAAAAATAATAATTAAACATCGAAACTCACAAGAAGACCCATTCCTTTTTAGTTTACGTATTTCTCGTAAAAATGGGGAAAGTTGTTTTAAAAAAGAGGAAGGTTGTCTGTGGAATGCTTTTCACTATATTAAATTATCTTTAGCCCCACATGGAAATGTAGCCTAGAGTTCCCCCATGTACCCCTTTTTTTCTGCTTTGAATGGGAAAATCATAGGAAGTCAATGGATGTGGAATGGGGTAGCAAAGTGTTTCCTAATATTAGCAGAAATCTAGTTCTTCATATCATTATCTATGTGCAATTTAGATCATCTTAAAACTAATGTTGCCCTAATATATGATAGGTTATTTATTGAGAGAGTTTAAAATGAATGTTTCTTAAACATTTTAACCACAAAGAGCAAACTGAAGTACTGAACTACTGTGAGGTGAGGGTAGGCAACATTTTTGAATGTTTTAAGATGGAAAGGAATATAAGTTTCAAAAAATAGATGAAAGTTATGTTAGTTCCCTGTTGATGCTTTAACAAATTACCATGAACTTAGAGACTTGAAACCATACAAATTTATTGTCTTACAGTTCTGAAGTCGGGCATCCAAAATCCGTTTCACTGAGCTACAATCAAAGTGTTAGCAGATGTGTGTCCCTTTTAGATGCTCTGGGTTAAAGGGGTTTTCTTGCTTTTTCCAGTGTCTCGAGGCCACCTGCAATCCTAGGCTCGTGGCCCCTTTCTCTATCTTCAGAGCCAGAAGGATAGCATCTTCTCTCCTCTGATAACTCTTTCTTACATTAATTGCTATTCAGATCTCTACATTCCTATTCACAAAAAGGTAAAGGTAAATGCTAAGAAACATATATGCAAATCACAAAGCTATGTGATGATCTGTGAAAGTCTGATGAGCCTCTGAGCCAGTCCTAGTGTCTTCTGTTGATGGGACCCTCCCTGCTCCCAGGACATGGAGTCCTTAAAGCTTTAAGCTAGAGAAGATTTTGGTTTTTGATTTTTCCTGCTCTGTAGCAGAGCAGATAACAATGGGCCTTAACTCCTATCCCCTCACCCTTGTGATTCTGCTGCTGCCTGACTTCCAGCACCTGTTCTGTTTGTCTGAAGACTTTCTCTTTTTTAAGTTAACCATTGTTGGGGTGACATTGATCATCAAAATCTGGTCGGAGAACCCTTTGGCTTGCACGCAGCAGGCTGGGTGTCAGGATTGCTTCTAGGTGAATTCAGACAGAGCCATGAGGGAGGCCTCAACAAAAGTCCAGTTTTGCTTGGAATTTTAAATCATGAGATTGGCAGGTGACTCGTGTTGAGGTATTGGGACATTACTTAAAGTAAATGTAGGATTTTCTCCCAGAGTTTACAAATTGATACATTGAAAGTCAGATACATTGAATCTTAGAGTTGGAAGGTGATATAGATCTTATAATCCTGTAGGCAAGCCCTTTTATTTTATATGTGAGGAAATTGTATTCTAAGTATGAAGTGGTTAATTAAAAGCCAGAATAAGAACTGAGAACATTTAAATTAAACTATATATAATTTGGTGTATATAGTTAACACTCTTAATAGATACTACTCATATAGCTTTCTCCCCATTTTTTTTCAGTACCTTCAAGGTGACTTTGTGTGTGTGTGCGTGTGTGTGTGTGCCTGCACGTGTGCAAATTCTCAGTATTTCAAGATTGGGCCTCATGGGCCAAAGACTACAAAATTTCTACCAGTTTATTCCCTGGATACTCATGTCTAATTAACTGCACTTTCAAATTCATCAGACACCCAAATTTAACACAGTTAATGGCTGAACCAATCATCTGAACCAGCCTCCTCCTCTTGTGCTTCTCTATATTCTTTCTTGGTATTCATCTAATACCTCTTCCCACTGTCACTGTGCAGATAAGGCCACTAGCCAGCCTCCCAATAAGGCTTCTTGCTTCCTGTTTTACCCTCCCAATCAATTCTGTACCCATGACATTTTTAATGGGTCAATTTCCTGATATTTAGTTGCTTAATATCCTTTCCTGGTCATCCACCAGCCTCAGCACATAACATCGAAATTCTTAGCATGGGGATCAAGAGAAGTTTTTGTCTCATTTTTTCTCTTCGATAGGTAATGTAAAGGTGTGTGTAATGAATTAGATGGTTCCAAAGAAAGGGATGAATAAATGAAACAGATGGAGAAAAGCTAATTGCAAGAGAGAAGTCCTTAAGAAGGCTAGACAGAGGAAAATACAGAGAATACCAATGGTTGGAGCTAAGGGAAGTGGTATATTTTAAGAGGTATGAAGATAGAGAGTATAGAAAGAAATATTTGGGTAAAAGCTATACTGTGGTAAATCTTAGAGTATGATATTTTTTCTTACCTTCATCATTTTGCACTTCCCATTCTAAATATCTGAGAAAAGATCTACCCTTGCTTCACCTAGATAATTCCAACTCATTTTTTTTTTCTGGTCTCAGAGTTGAACGTACTTTTCCCAGGCAACCCTTTCTGACCTTCAGAATGTGTGTGCCCTCATTCCTGCGTGCACTGTGACACATGTGCTTATACGTTTGGTGGTATAACTCTATCCCTCCCAGTGTGAGCTCTCTGTCCTATCTGTAAGGACCATGTCCTTACCACCACGTGTTACTAGTATGTGACGCAAGGTAGATACAAAGGAAGTATAGTTATTGATTGAATTAATACAACAGGTCATAAAAGAAATGTGTGTGCTTGGTAATAATAAGTGCGGTAAGAGTGCTTGTCATGAATTTTACTTACAAGATAAAGACTGGCAATAAAGGCAGAAAGAATAGAGGGAAGGAGCATACATAAAGAGAAAGCAGTAATAGATTTTCCAATGTAACTTCCTTTCCAATATGGCTTCCAGGTCATGTTGCTGATACTTTGTCTCAAAATCCCATTCCAGAAAATTGTGACTGTAGTGGCTTGAGCCTGAGGAGATAGGAACAGTTCTTCTTCATATTACACTGTTTAAAGCCTAATTGTGAAAAGCACTTGTCTTCGGAAATGCAGCTGAGCTAGTTCAGTTGTCTGAACATAGTATTTTGACCTTAGCCTCTGTGCAACTGCTTGGATCGTGTTGCTTTTAATTATTAGGCATAGAAACATGTATTAGATACTGATGATATCTGCTAAGAATTGTCGTAGACAGCAGAAACCCAGATCTTTCCCTAGTGGTCAGTGCAAAGCAGCTGGGCTCAATTTTTCTATTTCAAGTTAGTAATGCCTGTAATTGCTCTGTGTTTCCACATTTGATTCTTCTTCCTTGTCAGAATCTGCCTTTATAATTCCCTTCAGAGTGCTCGAGCTAGCAAATTCACGAGGATTGTTCTGTGGTTTGTTTTAAAATGTCAGGAATTAGGAATGCAGTTCAAAACCTCTGGTTATTTTTCCTCCCTGGTACTCAGTCTTCCTAACTTGTAACAACAGTTTAACATGACCAAGTCATGGAACATACATCATGCTGAAGTATTCTTGAAGTGGATGATACCTATTATCAGAATCTCATACAGCTTTCGTATTTTGCTCGATTCTATTGAGTTGAGTTGTGAGTTATTACCTCTTTGAGACCTAAATGACTGCTTGTCTACCTGTGAAACTGCCTGGTAATCCTGAGAAGGCAGACAACCACTGCTCAGTGTCGTACCATGAAAGCCAGAGATGGAAAGGACCTTTCGGGTCATTCTGCACCCCCTCATCAAGTTACAGTACTGTCCCCAGAGAAGGGAGGCACTAAATGCATTATAGCTTCTTCATGGTGATGGATTAGAATGTCTCAAATATTAGAGACCACAAAAAGCTTCCCCCAAGACTGTGACAGATGCAGCACACCTTACACATAGTAGGTTATAATACGTATGCTGCAAAGATAAAGAAGGCAGGGCAGAAAAAGGGAATGTGACTTTGACGGAATTTTAATAAAGCATCTATGACATGGCATTAGTTTCTTGAACTAAATTTTTTTTTCGGTGCAATAAAACTTCTTAGCCTTCCTTTGCTTAAATCTATTTTTTCTTCATAAAATATATTTAGGTTGAACTAGTGACAGAATTCTCTGTGGCTTAGTTCTTTGAAAAATAATTCTGACAGTGTTACAAAAGGACTATTGAGTGATTCTACCCTCAGAATATTTCACTGTAAAGACTACAGATTCATCTACTTGCCGATGTGTTTGTTTCTAGTCCCTTCTGGTTAGAAAACATAAGCCAAATAATCAATAATAATAGTTATAATAGAAATAAATGATTAATGATATCATGAGGTAGAAGTTTTGTGTAAAGCAAAATAAACATAATGAAATGAGGTTAATTCACATATACATGAAGAACTAAGAAATGAGCTAAGAAAGGGCAGTTTTCTTTTAGCAAAAAAAGCAAATAATATATGCCACTTTCAGGTACTTTAAAAAATATCGCTTTTGACTCAATTTTCTAAATATTTTAGTGGAAAGTATTATAGTTGGGGGCCCACATGATTTAAGTCATCAAAATAATTCTGTGTTTCATCATACTGGAATAGACTTAGTTTTGGTACAGTAGTACAGCAGGTAGAAAGCTTTCTCTTTTTAAATTGTGATTTATGATGTATTGCTCATGGCCGAGGGTGGCAGTGGTGGTCAAAAGGGCAATCTTTGAATGAAATTAGAAAGGAAAGGAGAAAATGGAGACACCAACTATAGCTCCCTGACCCTCTAGTTCTGACAGATTTGAGATATCCAGTCTACTCAGAAAGCCCAAGAATAAAATTCTAGAGCATAGCATGTTACATTATTTTAATTGAGAGGATTCATATTATGCTGACTTAAAATAACTTTGGATAAACTAGAATAGTAAAGATTTACAGGATAAGAATAGAAGCCTCTAATTATCTCAGAGGGGATTTGTTTAAAAAAATTTATAAATAAGTACTTCATAATTTTAAGTAGAATGTAGACATATTTATTTTTATTCAGTGGATGAGAGTTGAGACATATTTTAGAAATATGTTGAGTAATAACTAATTTTACATTTATTTTTACTTTATAAAGTCTTCATTTGAAATTGCAAAATTTTATGAAAATAAAATTATAAAAAGTTTTCTTGTTTCTCTTTACCCTTCAACTTACTAATTAACTGCATATTTTTTCAAAAGTTATTTCTGGCTTGTGCGAAAATATATACTTAATATTATGTCTATGAATGGATCACACAATCTATATTGTTTTCCATTATAAACACACACAAACACACACATTAGTGTACGATAATTAGTTTGGGGAATGATAGAAAACTCCTATGAACACATTGATTTTCTGCTATAAAAAGAACAAATTATCATGCTTTGGATAGGCCACCAGTTTTGTTCTCTTCTTCTTTACTTTAGAGATATTATGTTAATTTTTTTAGAGGTTAACCTTTAAGATTTAATGTGCATAAATTTTTATTTTATGGATTATCACATTTAAAAAAATCTACTATCCACTATAAACAAGGATGATATTAATGCACGTACTGCTTATTTTATTTTTCTTTTTTCCTCTACCTCTCTGCATGATTTAATTATTATAAAATTTATACAGCATTCTGATATATAACATAAATAATTTCCTTTGTCCATGGCTATTAGATAACTTGAAAAACTGAAAACCATTTAAGATTTGTTATGTGATTTATAACAGAGGCCCTTAACTAGGCTCTCTGCATACATTATCACATTTAGTTCTCAGAAAAACATTTATCAAATATCCAAAAGCTTGGAAACAGTGACACTTGAGTGTTTATGGGCAACTCAAAATCGCCATGTATAAACTCAGCTCTTGATTCCTGTTTTGATAATTTTTTGTACTGTGGTGAACTGCATCTAAACTTAGTGTCTTCAAATGGCCATTTCATTTTGCACGGGATGGTGTGGATTAGCAGTTCTGGGAAGGACCAGATGTTCTTGTTATCTCTCATCCATGTGGTTTCAGCTGGGGTGCCTGGGACAGGAGAATGCAGTCTATAAGACAGCATCTCTTACATACATGTCCGGCACCTTGGTTCCCTCTGTTTTCTGTTTCTCTCTCTATCTTCATGATGCTTCATTTCCCTTGCTCTCTCCCCACGCCTTAGGCTTTTTTACAGCGGGGTAGCCTAGAGTCCTTATACTTCTTACAAAGTGCTTCAGGTTCCAAGCATGAGTGCTCCAAGAAACAAAGTGAAAGTTGCCCAGGGAGGCTGCCCTTAAGGCGTGGCCCACGAACCTGGCAGATGTCACATGTACCATATTCTTGAGTTCAGCCACAGAGCCCGCCATGGTTCAAGGGGAAGGGCATAGACCCACCTCTCAATCGTATAAGTGTCAAGGAATCTGCAGTCGCCTTTAATTTGTTGCAATTTCCTCTCCTACAAATCTCCTTCCTGACTTTCTCACCATGGAAAATTATTCTTCCAGCCATCTTGGTCAAAACCATTGGAAGCAACTTTGACTACTCTTATTCTCTCTCACGGACGATTTCAGAAATCCTGTCAGCTACACCTTTAAAATGTATCCATAACATGTCTACTAATTACTGCCCCACCTCTACTACCCTGGTAGAAGGTGTCAACACCTGTGTCCTTGACAATTAACAAAGTTTCATTGCCTAACCCTGGCTATTGATGTTTACGCATAAGAAAAGGATACCTTGTGGCAACAGTGTCAATAGGTGCCTGCCATCAGAAAAGGTAGATTTGGGACAGAAATCTTAAGAAAAAGAGGAACTTAGTATATTTGTTAAATTTTTAAAATGTATAATATCGAAAGTAATAAATGCATAAGGCTAAAAATTATAAAGTATTCAGATGCTTATGAATGTTCTTTTATTTTTCCCTTTTCCCTTTTCTACTCTATTTCCAGACTGAATGACTTAAACTTAAATTTTTTTTTTAATTTAATTTTTCTGATCACCTCCATTTCACTAAATATTGTGTTTAGCCAGCAATTTATTAATTCATTCTTTGGGGTATGTAATCATATTAGCTAATTCCATTGTCTAGTCTTCTTTTTGAAAAATTTGAAGTATTATATTTTTATTTGCAGAACTTTTTAGCTCTGTAAATTAGCTGTGCAAAATGCAGGCCTAAAATTTTGTTTTCATTGTGCTGCATATCTGTGAAATATACTTGTACACAGAAAATGATAACAAGCTATGTATAAAATATACACTCTATTTTTTGTTTTTGTATTTTAATGTGCATTCTTTTATAGATGGATGACAGATTAATTATAAACAAGAAAAAATAAGTATTTTTCAGTTTTTATAAGGATTACATTTTTTTTTAGTCTTGTTCTTTTTTCCTAGAAAACCTATAAGTCTCCAATTGTGAAATTGATTTTCTAGATATGCGCGAATTTTGCACATTCTTCTGGGACACATTCTTATTTAATGTGGGTTACAATAAGGATAATTAAAAACATCATTATTTTTGTTTGGTCTTCGGAGATGCGGTAAAGAGAGAGCTGTAACTAGGTTCAGGTGTTTTAGCTAGAGAGGCATATCATTTGCGTGCTGTTCAATAATTATTTTTTTTCCCTTACAAATAATATTGCCTTCCACATACAGCTTAAGTGATGGTCATGATCAAATTATTTTTAGATTACTCCCAAATTAGGAAAACTGCCAGGTGTCTCCACCAAAATTTAGAGTAAACATCTTTTGCAGGTGGCGAAACGTTTAATATATCTAACACATACTTAACCATCCAGCACCTTGGTGAGAAATACCATAAAGTCATATTTAATAGACAGGTAGAAAAAAAATCTATGAATTTTCTTACATATGTATCCTATTTTGATAAATAACATTATGTAAAACTGAACAACAACAACAACAAAGCTTTCTTCCCAAACGTGCAATGTTGATTTGACGTTGTCAAGGCAACTCAATTAGCATTGTGTTGTGACATGACAAGACAGTGCAGTCTTTTATTTTCATAGTGATTGAAACCGTGTTCTTCACGTGGGAAAGAAATAACACATCAAGTGCGGAACGTACCTCCCATCCAATTTTTAAGTTAACTACTAGTTAGTTGCTGCCAGTATCCAATAACCCTTACCTTTGCTTCTGACACAAAAAACAGTTGTTACTCTCTTTCGCTTAATTGCTTAATTCTTCTCCCTGTGTCTTAATATACTATCTTATTTCTCACTCCAAGGTCTCCACCTAGTTTTTCCTACCATTTATCCAATCATCCAAATATACGTTGAGTATGAGGCCCTATTGGAAGATTTATACAAATACCACACACACACACACACACACACACACTCACACATGCATATGCACTGCATCTATTTATGTACATAGTGTTTCATGTTTTCATCACTAGATAAAATATTGATTTTGACTGGAATGGTTCAGTTTTAACTCTGACTTCCACTAGTTTAAACTGAGTTGCTCCATCTAAATTTCACTCTTTTCAACTGTGAAGTGAAAATAATGCCTATACATATCTCATGGTGCTTATTGAGAAGATATTAACATGCCCTAATGTTTTCTTACTGTTGTGGTTATTACTACTATTACTAATACTAGTGTAAATTTTATTAATACACTGGGATAATACATTATCTGGGTCTAGACCTTGACCTATGGTCTGCCAAAGGGGTAGAACAGTGTTTTGGATTCTTGTGAACTTGTATGGAAAAATAATCTACCTTTATTTTCATTTGTTTATAAGGGTAACATCTTTATGGGAAATTTAGCATTTCCTCCTATTAGAATATAGGCAAAAACTCTCAATGGTACAGAGCTTTAACTGTGGTGTTGGTATTGACAGAAATCCTGGATATTTTCCTACACAATATACCTGTTACAGATATCTCAAAATTTTATTTTTGCTCGTAACTATTACAAATTGCAATTATTTCATGTGATCACAGTCTTACAGTTCCTGACTGGTCAACTTTTGCAACACTGTGCCTAGAGCTCATTTAGCCACCAAATGATGATGGCACATCTTCTCACAGTGGAGTTTAAGTCAAAAAGTCTTGGAGAATTCTGATGTTCTTTGAGAGCAGTCGGTCCTTATCCTTTGAAACGAGCCACAGAAACTTTAATTACATTTGCAACGATAAATCCTTTGGAATGGGTGTTTTTAAGACTTGTACCTTTTTAAAAAAAATATTGAACATTTGGCTGTCCAACATGACATGCATATTGCCTTGTCAAAATCTACTCCAGTGTTTTAATGTTCTTATTTAGGAAAAGCAACTGTAGTTTTCACATTGAGCCCTCTTTAAAAAAATAAGCTTTAACCTTGCCCTGCCTATTTTAATTGTACTTCTTGTTATTTAATGTGTTAACTAAGGAGCATATTGTTACTATATCATAAATATATATTCTAAAATGCTTGATGACATTTTCATAATTTTCTCTGTGACCTTTGTATTTTTTTGTATTTAATTAAAAATATTATTCTGAAAAGTGAATGTTAAGGCTTCAGCAGACCTCACAAAAAGTTTCAGAATCCTCAATCCAGAGAATTAAATTTATTTAATATTTACAAATACCATTAATGTAGCTTCATCTACTTTGAGATTTGTAATAATGTCACACTTTTTTCTTTTATTGGTTTTTAAAGGCAAATGAAGGTTCAGATTTAACAGTTCTTTTTTCTTTGTTATTATTTATATTACATCACTTAGACTAGGAAGTAGATTATATTTTTCAATACAGAAGCAAAATTTGCTGAATGCCCTGAATTTTCTAAGACTAGCATTTAAATTTCTCTTCGATATTCCTTTTCTTTCTTCCCTCCACTGTCAAATACCTACCAACTTATGCTGACTAACATTTTTATGAAGAACCTTCTTTTCGGTACTCTCCAGTTGGCAAGGCCTTGATTTCTATGATGAGACTAATTTCTTCTGCCTCTGTTTATTCTTTTGTTTTATATTTATTTAGAATTTTTATGTTTATCATTATTATTTACAGAATTATGAAACTATTTCAAAAGTAAAAATACTACTACTTACTGTTTGGTTGAAGATTTTAAAATGTCATCCATTTGCTTATCAAAGCTATTTCAAAATTAATTATTCAGCATATATTTTCTGAGCACCCACCAGACCTTACTTGTGACAAATCTATCCAGGTAATATAGACAGGTAATTCGATCACTGCTTACAAAAATTCTAATCTTAATGACGAGTAAATACATGTGACATATAACCAAGATAATTAACAATAAAAGAGGCTATAGGAATAAAAAGTGTAATGGGGTGGGCAGATGTTCAAGTCTATTTTTCTATTTATGTTCTTCAGAGAACATGTCTAATTGGACAAATTATAACATTGTATTTACTTAATATATATAGAAAATATATGAAAATTCCTCCATGAAAATAAATGAGTGGGTGAGAAGACTCTTTTTACATAAGAATACAAACTGATAAATTAAGAATACTAGAAAAGATATCATTTTAAAACCTTTCTGGCAAGACTCATCAATAGATGTTAAAAATTATTGGAGGAAAAACTTTAGAAATGAGATTGTCACACAATCATCTATTTATATACAAATGATAAAAAGTAACTTTACGGGGTAAATAATAGCAGCAAAATTCAAAATAGAACAAATATACCATTTATTTGGAATGACTTAATATCATAAAGATATCTTTTATCTCTAATGAACATATATAAATATAATGAACTTACAACCAAATTTCCAGGGGGATTTTTTTAAACAGTGACATTTTTTTATTTTTCTAAGATGTGTATTGTCTTTCTTGTAGCCAACCTAAACGGGTTTTCAATTATTTTTCCATTCAGTATTGGGCATACATTTTTGGTATGTAACTGTTACCCACTTAAAGAAATGCCCTGTGTACTGAGACATTTTAAAATCATAAATTGGCAGTTTTGCTCTAATATATATTTTCCTGCATCTACTGAGAAAGATGTAATTTTCTTCTGCAGTCTATTATTGCGACAAAGTATATTTTACAATTCATTGTGTCGAATCATTCTTGCGTTACTAGTACGTACTCTAATAGTTGAATACGATTTAACAAATACATTGCTGGATTTTTTTAGGTAGTATTTTAGTGTATACTTGCATCTATGTTTATATGTGATACTTTTGTGTTGTCTTTAGTTTTGAAATGAATGTTATATGAGCCTATGAAATGAGCTGAGTAACAAGTTTCACGAGACAACTTGCATAAGATCGGCTTTTCTTTAAAATTTGGTAAAGCATCTGTGAAACAGTAGGAATTCAGTATTTTAAAATTCTGTCACATTCCAAAACCATTGGTCTCTTTAACAAATGGAATTGAGAGAATTCTGTTCGTTTGAAGCGCCGCGCTTTACCCTTCTAGGGTAAATATTTTTAAAAAACATTCTGTTCTTAGCTTTCCATCCAGCGTTAACCAATTTGCAAAACTAACTTGTGCCATCTTCTTGAGCTGCTCTTTATATCTGTTCTTTATGGTGGCACTTTCTCATTGACCCAGCTGCCACTGGGTGGGCAAAGCTGGCGAACTCGCATGTCATTGGAAGGCTCTGTCCAGGGTCTCCATCTGAGTCATGTAACCGCTGCTCTGATGTTTTTGGTCTTTCTAGCCACCTTAGCTGCACTGGTAGGAACCTCACTGATCCACCTGCTCACACCCATCATCCAGTTCTTAAGTCTGCTGCGACTCAGATTCATCAGTTCAGCTTCCAGGGCAGGTCTTTTTCCATGGGGACATTATTTTGAGTAAAAGGAATGGCTTCAGCATAAATTGTTTCTAAGGAAGCTGCTTCCCAAGGAACAATTCCTTTTCTGTGGCCTTTCCTAAGATTTTGCTTTCAAAATTTTCTCTCTTTCTTTTCTTAGCCTTAGAACTGTGGCAAAAATGTTTATATCTCACAGGCCAATACTTCTGTCTTAATTCCAACAGAAGAAAAATTTTATATTACAATTCATCAGCCTTCAAATCCCTCCTTACTGTGCATGTGTTATAGCATCTAACACCTCATCCTGTCACACATAGGCCACAGTATAAGGACTATCTATCGGCAGAAAATATTTTTCGTGGATCTGCCTATCCATTTTAATGGTTTTCTCTCAACACTGAAGACCCTAATTGACTTATCCGTCCCTCTCATTTTCAAGGTCTTAAAGGACTTAAGAGGGATAAGGCAGAAAATGTGTCTGATGTTGCTTAGTAACCTGTAGTACCAGTATGGTTTTGAATAGCACTTTGTTTCTATTGTTTTCCTGCAGAATTTTCATGGGTTGTATGAGACCTAGCTGACTTTTCCATATTAGCACAGCCTCAGTGACTTCACACGTGTGTATGTAGATAAGCCGGTGAGGCAAACATCAGTGCAGAATAATCGCGCCACTTTCTCTCTCACTCATCCTCTGACAGCCATGTTCAGAGGGACCTGAAAGATTTTTATATCTCAGAAAGTACTGTTAAGATTTCTCCAAGTTCCCTTCTTCCCTCAGGAGATGTGCGCAGCAGTTCTCAGTTATTTCAACCAGAGACGTACTTGTCAAAAGAGAGTTGCTCAGACATCGTCTCTCCTGTTCCTTGGAAGCAAACAGTGGGTAAGCCTTGCTGAAGAATGAGACATGCTTCTCCCTCGAGTCATTAGCAGAATACGCTATCCTTTCTCTCCAGCTCCATCAGTCCTGTCTAGAACACCACGCTGAATGTGAAGTTTCTTCTGTCGTGCGCTCTCATGCTCAAGCCCGAGGCTACCACGTTTTCGACTGCTGCAACCCAGCTACTTTTCAGTCTGCTCTCGCTAACGATTCTATTATAATATTTATGATGCTGTCTATTAAACGGAGAGTTCCTTTTCCCTACGGACTCTATCAAATTGCCCTCCATCTTTCATTCATGCTCACGTCTTAGTTCTCGCCTGAGAGTGAGCAGACCTGTTGACAAGGAGGATTGCTACTGAAGTCTTTCGCCAACACTATGCTCACTGTAGCAAAAAAGAGAGTGTCCCATCTGCCTCAGCTTGGCTTAAAGCCACCAGAGCACAGCTGGAGCCTCACTCACCACGTCAGCCAGGTGCTCATGGACTAGACAGAGCACTCACATTTTCGTTTGTTTGTCTGTTTTGGATGCCGATTTTCTTCTTGTTAATGAGGTACGTAAAGTTCCGATCACAGTGTTTGTAAGACACCACAGTCTGAAATAAGTTGAACCTCTTTCACCTAATGAAAATATCAGAAACACAAAATTGTGTTTTAGAGACACATTAGATGACATTAGTAGTATGATGACAGAAATGAAATATGTTCAAGTTGAGTCTACTTAAGAGATGGGTCCTTAGGACTTGTTCTTGCTGGGACAATTGCTCTAAGTATTTCTATAATTGAAATGGAAGTGCCATGCTAAAGACACAGTGGCTACTGTGGAGGCCACTTAAGATCATATTACAATAAGGTGAAAGTGAGCTGGCTGGGGTTCCCGAGGACTCAAAAGGTTGATGTCTGTCTTCCCATCTTGGTGTAGAGGGATTTCCAGGAAAGGCAATGCCTGGATAGTCCTTTGTATTGGATTGATACAAAAATATTTTTGTTCACGGAAGCAAAATGGTAAATCTAGGAAACTAATGAAGGCAAAATGGCTCTAGCAGATCACGGAGGCTCGGGCACATGGGCATATACCCAACATCATTCATAATAAAATAAAAAAATAGCCTCTATTATGAGTCATAAACTACATATTATTTAACTCAGATCCCAGGGAAAAAAGTTTCTTTTTTAAAGTATGTTTGTATGTGGTATTTTATTATCCTCTGAAGGGAACAGGAGTTAAATATCAGCAAGAAAGTTGTACAGTTTTTAAAATGAAACCACAGTGAAATTCAGGTCACACAGAGGTATTATTTTCTCACAATTAAGCCAGAAAAATGGGCATGATACGATGTCTTTTCAGATGTTAGAGCTGAGTTTCAGTTGGTTAACAAGTAAAATATGATGAAGCAACTGATGAAAATTACTGAAGGGAAATTGTTCGAACTATAAAATCAGGTTGAGGGAAATTATGTCCCATGGTGAAGGCCAGAGTGATGGGAAATAAATTCACACAAAAATGAATATCATAAGCAAATTGTTCCATTTATATATACTTATATATACACATATATACATATACATATGTATATACATATATACGTATACACATTTACACATATCCACACATTTGTGTATATATTTTATTGTGCAAGATAAAAATGCATGTGTAACTACGTCTTTGAGTAATCATTTATTGACTACATAATGAAACAATTTTAAGTGATAAAAGCTTAATTAGAAGTATTTTTTTAAAGGGTGACTAAAAAATGTGTACGTTATAATAAATGGTGTTCTCAATTTTCTGAAAAATATATTTTATTTAGTTTACCTGTTCGTCTACTTCGGCATAGAACTAGTACTAATTTTTTGGCAAATTTAATGCCAAAAGTAAAAAAATAGGAAGAAAAAAATGAAAAACACTGAAGCAGCAAAAAACTACAGCATGTTACAGAAGCAATATGCTGGAGTGCTTGCATTTTACTTCATTAAATGGCTTTTATTCCCAGGATGTTGACTCAACATATATAGAAATTTTGCACTCAAAATTTTATTTTTTATCACTTACAATTGATAACAAGTAACAAATTAAAAATCACTTATGGGGGTGCATTTCATAAGAGGCAAGCAGACTAAAAATATTGCAATAGGCAACTAAAAAAACAAGTGAGCCAGAATTTGGTGTTTAAATGGGAACTAATCATAGTAACGCTGATTCATCAGGACAAATGCATATTCGTATCCTTTTTTAAAAAAATCCAGAACTGTTGAGTTCATTTTGGAAGTATTTTCTTCAAAAATGATTATTTTTTAGTGATGATACTAAAAATGGGTATTCCCAAATCTTCAGAATCTCTTTCCTCATTGATGACAAATAAATTTGCTTTTAATTTATTAAAAATGGTTTAATATAAAATTTAAACACTTCTCTGTTTAGAACTCATACTCGATTTAGTTTATTGGACAAAATCATGCTCAAAAGAGAATGCGCCAGAAGTAGGAAAAATTACTTTAGTTGCGATGAAAGATACAGTAAGATGTTAAATCTGACGGTGTGAAAGGAACATAAGTTGAACAGACAAGCCAAGGATAAAACTAATAACAAAGTCAGGCAATTTCAATGCAAACTGCCAAGGTCTATACCAATTATAGCACTATCATCACTTTACAGACATCTAAATGTCTCTGTGAGAGGAGACGATGACCCAGCCCAGATTTCTCTCAAATGACAAAATTAACTACCACAGCTTCAATATACTTGAAGGAAATAGTGTTTCTTCTCAGTCTCCTAATAATCGACCTGCAGTTTAAGCTTCTGATTCCACTTTGTTCCATGCTGTTCTAAGAAAATGCAATAAAATAATTCTTAGGAATGTTTTTACAGGATGGGGATATATGTTGGCTTTGTTTTTAAGGAGACAGTCTTTGTGTAGGTGGACAGTTCTTCTTTCTCGAATTTTAATTATATAAATCTATATAAAACCAAACTTGTATCACAGTGTGCTTTCTAGAGTTAGATTGGATAGAGCAAAACTTTGAGTGGTTTTCTAGAGTTGTCTTAAGTTCAGCTAGTGATGGGTCAAAACTCCTTTATATGACAGGCAGGTTAGTAGGGACCGACCTGAGGATACTGTTACCGAAGGAGGTCTCCAGTTGTCTATTCACTTATTCATTCATTTGCTCATTACTCAGCATGGTTTTCTCAATATATACTTATACCATTCCATGGTCCTTGCAGGAAGTTTTAGGAAGGCGAATGAGAAGAATTTGAATAAATCCTCTGCCCTCAAGAATTTCTGGTTAAGTCCAGGGTGATATACTTATCATAAGTTAATTGCAATGCAATCTTGTTATATTATATCCATTTATTCCTTCATTTTTTCATTCCTTCATTTATTCTTTCATTCAATAATTCATTTAGCAAAAGATTAATAAACACTATTGTGTTTCAGGCACTACAGTGGACACAAAGCTGAATAAATTACATTATTCAAAGAGAAAAAAGTCTAGAGATAAAATTTTCAAATGGATTTAATTAGAGACTAAAAGAAGGTAGATTGAATAATTGTTTCCAAATATTCACTCGTCTTTCTAATAAAAAGATTATTTGTTTTTGACTACTGTCATTGCACATGCAGTGCCTTCTATTGATGCTAGGTCAGTTCATGGGGCTTGTTTTGTCCAACAGCATGTGACTTGATGAGATGAGCATGGAATTCGACAGGCAACCTTAAAAGCTATTGCGTGTTTCTACGAGCTTTTCAGGTTTTTTTTTTCTTGCTAGGAAAAAAGGCAAATTCAAATAGAGGCTTGCCCTCCAGTCTGAGTCCTGGAATGATTGAGAAAATACATGGAAAAGAGTTAAGCAGCCAAACCTCTGCCGCTTACATAAAAGGGTTGAGAAATAAAGTTGTTGTAAGCCATTGAGATCTTTATTTTTTTGAGGGGGGGGGAGGTGGTCAGAGTAAGATTGACTAATACTATGCTATTTGACTTTACCTAACAAATGCTAAAAATATTTATTGAAAATATTCTCAATGAGCTGGATTTTGAAATTTTTCTACCCAAAGATAGAAAATGGGTTCTTATTTAAAATGGCATGAGAAAATCCAAGGAACCACTGATAAGGATGATATGTTTTGCATTTTCGGTATCTCAATCTAAAAAATGCAGATAAGTATACTGATCTTATAAGGTTATGTGGGAATTCAGAGACTCAATGTGTGTAAGAATATTTAAAGCTAACTTCTCCCCATCCTCCAGAAATATAAGTGGTTATTTTAATTTTTCACTCTACTTGAAATTTTATTTTCCCCTGGAATCTATAAATTAAGTATCAGCAGGTAAGAGATGGGCCCAGAAACATCTGCAAGAGCACACTGGGGAAAAACAAAAAATGTCCTCTTACTGCTGGCTTAGGTGACATTGTTTAATAGAATGAAGGACGTGTATCAAAAATAACCGATCAGTGTATATTATGGAAAATAATTTGCTGAGCTATCTTGGTAAAGTTTGAAGCTTTTCATGTAAACTGAAATGTCCAGATCTTGTTGCAAATGCAAAAAAAAAAAAAAAAAAAAAAAAAAATAGAGAAGCATTCAAGTATTTAAATAATTTTCCTAAACCGAAACATTTTATTGAAGTCCCAATCCTGAAAATAAAGGTAGGTCTGAAACATACAATTATTGCTAAAAGACTTATCAATTTACTTTTCGGGAATGCTAAATAGAAAAGAAATACTGAGTTATTTGTGCGCATGTCTGAAATTACTGTCATGTTTTATCCATGACTGGCAGATAAACATAAAGGCCCAATAATTCAGGAAATTTACTCCATGTTTTACAAAAATCTGCATACATGCTGCTCATTTTAATCCCTTTATTTCTAGCAAATTATAGCAGCCTCTTTTATGACCATAGCCTGTTTATCTTAGGAGGAAACATTAGTAAAACACATCTGCACAGTGTGGAAGCTCATCTGATCAGCGCTTCTCTGTGCACTGAATGTTTTAACTTTCATAAACAGAGAGAACAATTTCCCTCTCTGGGCAAAATCTATTCCATAGATTAATACACACCCTTACATCATTTAAATGGGCTGTGTTTAGAGATCTATGTTTATGATGCTGCTTTGGCACCCTGATACGTGGGTAATACATATTCGGTTCTTTCAAAAGCAACACACTTATATTATTCACATCATTGCCTTTAATGAGCTGGCTCTGAGCCATCATCATCAATCCTGACATTTACGTTCCCTTCATGTTGTACCAGAGCCTTGTGATGACATAATTGTCACTTGTAGAGTAAGTGCCAATGTGAAGTACATTAGCCATGAAAAATGTAATTTATAACCCAAATGGCCAGTTTGACCATTAGCTGGAAAAAAAATTAGAACTCACAGTTTCAAAATTAATGCTACTTCATGGTGAATAAAATATATGTTTAATATCTCACGACTTGGTGAAGATTACAAGGGTGATTGAAATATGTCAAAAATAGGCTCGAGGGCCAGACAGCTGAGCAGTATAGGACTTGTAATTTATTTTTTTAATACAGCAGCAGTTTGTCAGGAGTGTCACAGAAATGTGAATCAGGCTTTATTATTGTTTGTACACTGCTCGGCATAAATGAATAATTCAATTCAAGACAGAGAAAACAGAAGAAATATTAACAGTTATTTAACGTGATCACTATTATATACCAAAAAACTGCATCGTCACCAGGGTTCTGAGAGAACACAAAACAGTCAGTTAAATTTAAATTTCAGATAACTAACAAATGCTTTTTAGCATTCATATGTCCCAAACATGGCAGCCTTAATCCTTATAGTATTATTGGCCCCGGGCTACATGCTATACAAGTTGGATGAGGATGCAGTAGGGAAGAGGTGACGATATTTTAAGATCTTGGGTTCCTTTTAATACTATACTGTTGCTTATATGAAAATGTATTCCTAAGCATTCTATATAAATACCCACAAACCATTGAGCAAATAAACCATACATTGCAGTTAAATCATACTTTAAATCAATGGAGATCTCAAAAACTTTCTAGAAAATAATCATGCCTCAAGAGATATAGTAAGTTAAAGAAAGCCATAATATGCTACACTTTACATTTGTTCTGGAAATAGTTCAGATGGATTATGAGTTTGAGATACTTCCTGCAGCATCAATTAAGGAAGGACTATAGAGTGTCGAAGCAGCTAGTAAATTTAATCCATTCAATCACTAGTCAGTGAAAGAGATTATCAACTTAATTATCTGTCAGTCTAAGTATTTGACCAAACGACTGATAAATTTTGTCAGAAGAGCTCATCTGATGATTTTAGACAACCTAGTTCTTGATTTCATTCCCAGACTCAGTGTGCTATAGCTTAGAACACTCTTGCTGCAGATTTTATGTGAAGAAACTAATCATGAGATCATTCCATCTGGAACTCTAATTTAGGATGTGTTTATACATGTCAGTTCGTGCATGTTAACAGAACCGGCGGACATTGAAGATAAGTTACCTAGCACTATGACTGAAAAGACCCAAGTTTCTAGTCTTTTATACTATGCCATTTTGAGGTTTTAATTTTCATATAATATTAAATATGCTAAACATGGTGGCTAACACCTATGGAAATAATATCTATATTATATTTAATATTGTCATTAACACTAATAAGTAGACTCAGTGAATTTTTCCCATGAAAGCATACTGTATTCATGGCACCTGTAGTAAAGAATCTTTGCTTCAAGCCACTAAGATTCAGAGGTTTGTTTTTTTTTAAACCAAGGCCTAACCTAGTCTCTTGTGACTGATATACACACAGAGTGGCTATAAAGTATAGATGAGAACATATTCAATGTCCAAGGAACTAGTGAGCATCCTTCTCACTGGTCTAATGAGCATTTATAGACCCGCAATAGTTACTTAAAAGTGAAATAAAAAACAAAACAAAACAAAACCCTTAATGATCCATAAGCTTAAAGAGTTTTTATTTCAAGAAGTATTTTCTTCTGACAACTCAGCTGTTATTTAATGTATTGGGTCCTCAATTTCACTGTGAATAATGATCTGTTTTATTGCTCTGATTGGGTGGGGAACACCCAGACTGGGAAATCTGTACTGAGAATATAGTTCATAAATCTCATTTAGTCTCGCTTCTCTTCCAAAGATATGTTATACCTTGATTTATGCTGTATATAATGTGATATTTCATTATTACTATAATTACTAGTTTTTAATTTTTAAGTCAAAGTCTTTGGTAACTTGTATTATTATATGAAAGGAAAGCAAAAAGCACTAAAATGTGATGTCTATTTTGTGCCTAATATTTATTAGAATAGATCATTTAATCAACAGAATAACTATGCTAGGAAGAATAAAATGATCACAATCTTAAAGATAGGAAGTGGAAGAGCAAAGCCTGCATCTTTTGCAACATATCAATTTCTAATAAGTCTTCAGTTACCTAGATTCAACTACTTCTCCTTCATGCCTATGGTGTTTTTATGTGAAGTTTTCATTTCTTCTGATGTGTCAGTACAGAATTACAAGCTAAAAATAGAAAGCTGAAGTTGAATTTAGATCAGTCTTTGCTTACTTCTACTGTCAAATGATTCTTAAAAAATCTACTCACAGTTTTCTATAGCCGAAATTCCTAAACAATTTATTGATTTAATCTGTAATATTGCCTCTCTCTCTTGATCTCTCTCTCTCCTTCTCCTTCCCTCCATTTTCCCTTTTTTCCCCTCCTCTAACATGCTTTTTTTCTCAGTTCCCTTACCCATTTTGCTTGGGTATGATGTATCTCATTGACCTTCACATCCAATATGATGGCTCTAAACTTTTGATTGAATATGCTATAGAAATCGAGGAAAAAGACACTTAAAAGACCTGTCTGAAATCTTAGTTCTACTTTGAAGTACATCTCTATATTTCTCAAGAAACTCTCCATTTTGACAATTGAATAAAAGCCCAGAATTTGACCTTAAAACGCTGCCCTTGGTTTCACACTGAGAAATAGTAGGGTAATTAAGTTGATCTTAACCATTTCAGGCAAGATGTTTGGGCACTGTTTATAGAAACCAGTGACAACGGACACATGATTGCTTTCTTGGTAAATTAGACTTATTGTCTGAAACAGTCCTTTTTCTCAATAAAAATGTCTTATCTCTTTCCTCTTGAACCATCTTTATCATTTCTACTCTTAAACAATTGCCTAATTTCCTGGGTTATGAACTCTTGACTATGGGGAAGAGGTCTAATATTCTGGTAGCTGATAAATGTTCTTGTATTTTTAAAGATTTCTGGAGCATAAAATTGTAACAGCAAAAAGTAATAAACATATTCCTGTTTATATATAATTTATTATTTACAAATATCATTCATCATCACTGTAGCATCAGTTGAAACACATCTGTCAAACATGAGACTTTATTAACATGAGACTTAATTAAAATGTATATGTTCTTAGCATCCTACAGAAAGAAATGTAGTTTACAATGATTCATTTATTAATATATCCATTTATATTGTGCCAAGCCTTATTCTAAGCCATGACATTTTAGCAAAGGATGTACCTGGTATCAACTTCATGGAATTCTGGACATGCGAGTTTTCAAAAGTTGTGGTAGTTACGCTAGATCACGAGGAAAGATGTCAAGCTAAAGATTCTGCTGACGGTGGATGTGCTCACATAAGTCGTGGTTGCAGGGCTGTTGGACTCAATAAGGACATTAATTTCACGGGTGGATGTAGCAGATGGGGTGCAGGAAGAGGATGGGCAAAACGCTAAACACAATCTTCATTTGTTCCAAAATTTCATTTTAGACCAGGCTTCTTTTTTGAGACACGTAATAAAAACAGGTTTTGTTTGTGTGTTTTTTAATCTTCTCTTTTTTGAGGGTTTACAGTGGTGATGGTAGTGCTGGTGCTAGTGCTGTGTTTCTATGGACCACCTCCCTTGCTTTGTTCGGGTTTGAGGCAGAGCTTCTGGCCAACACCCCAGAGCGCACCAGGGACTAAGCATCTGGAATGCAGGGAAGTTGCCACCAGGTGACAGGTTGAGCTCATTTGGGATAAAAATCCTAGCAATCTTTTGCCTTTTAAATGGCAGTTTATAGGATGGACCTAGAGGGTACTATACTAAGCGAAATAAGTCAGACAGAGAAAGACAAATACTGCACAATTTCACCTATATGTGGAATCTAAAATGTCAAAATAAATGAATAAACAAAACAAAATGGAAGCAGGCACGTAGATACAGAGAACAAGCTGATGGTTGTGGGGGTAGGGGAAATAGGGGCAAGGGTGGGGAAGAGGGGAGCAAGAATGGGAAATTAAAAAAAAGAACTGACTACAGGTCACAGTTGCCTTACACAATAAACTTTATAGCCTACCCCCCAAAGACTGGATTACAGCATTAAAAAAAAAAAAAGGAGGATGAAGGTGGAATAACCAACAACAACAAAAATCCATCATGTCATATAGATACCAAAACGACTCCCTCAAAAAAATGCTTTTTCTTTTTATTCATACTTGAGCAGAACTTTTGATAGCTTCATGTGGCTAAGCCAGGGATTAGAGTCCAGGACTTGTCCAGTTGTTGGGGATCCTGGTAAAGCTGCCTCAATTGGATTGTATATTGAAAGTTCCTACTCAAAATATGAAGACAAAAAAACCTAAAGTATAAAGAAACTCTTAGAGAGTTTGGTTTAGTTTTAAATGATCTCAGTTCCTAAAATTGGATTGAAGTTACCTCAAATTGTTCATGCCTCCAGCTACCTAATATAAGCATACATAAAACCTCTTTGGAGAAAAAGAACATCATTCTTGGCTACAAAATTAGTTCTATGAACAGTTCTGTAAATACAGTGTTATATAAATAATAGACAGACACAAAAAGTGATAAAACTTTGTGAACAAAATGCAGCAGAAACAACAGATAGTAGAAAAAGGTCCACAGCACTGCAGATATTGTAGTTATCAGACATAGAATTTAAAACAAATATGTGCTTACTATGTTAAAGGAGCTAAAACACAATTAGAATTTAAAATAAAACCAGAAACAAAAAATAAAAATAAATAAATAAATAAATAAATAAATAAATAAATAAATGGCTGTTTACAAGTTCTTCCTTAAAATAAGTCATTGTAGGGTGCCTTTAACCCTTTGTCTCTCAGTTCTACCACAAAATAGTTCATGTTGTTGATTTGTTGTGCCACATTCAGAGTTATAGCATTTGGATGAGTACCAAAGTCTACATACACTTGTGAGTTAATACTTAGATCATCTCAATTTTAAATTTGTAACTCTGTTGTTGGAAGTAACTGAGTGAAGAACAAAGGGGACTGGAAAATCAAATCCTCTCTTAAGAGGTATAGACCCAAACACATGATAAATGGTGCACATGGGTGTATAATTAAACCTTTTTTCTGTTGCTAAAAATGTACATAAAAATTTACTGAGAATGTACTTTAGTGAAAGATAGAGTAAAAATGAAAGTGAGAAAAGGAAAAATAAGAGACTGTGAAATCTCTTATTGCTTCCATGTGACTCTGTGGTGATCCCTGTAGCAGAAAGAATGTTGATAGTCATTTTTTAAAACTTGAAATTGATTTCGAATATCGCTCTATTTCTGTACTACCCAGTAATGACAGAAAAGCCTCAAAGTAGCTAAAGGACCATTGGGACTTCATTGCCACACTGGTGTCTATGTTTTTTCATAGATAAAAACAAATATCAGTGTGCGTGTGTACAGCACAGGACACTAGTGGCTGTGGCCTCAGGGCAGAGCTGTGAGGTGGAAAGCATGAACAATAAGAGGATTCCACTTGCCCCTCATAGATCTATCTGTCAGTTCTCATCCACTATGAGATGACGAAGAGGTTTTCGTCCTACGGCAGTTGATTTAATACATTCTGAGTTCAAATTGTTGTCAAGAAGACGGTTACACTTCCCTCTCCATTACTTGATGAGGTGAAGTCTATCATGAGGTGTAGTAAGGTTCAAAGCACACTTTATTTATCTGAAAGTTATCAATGATTTGTGACTCTTCAGCTCTGCACTTTTCTATGACTGCTGCTGTAATAGACCTATTGGTAGGAAAAAAAAAAAAAAAGGAAAGGAAAGGCTTCACACATATTAAGAGTTTTGTTAAAATGTCCACAATCTTGATATCTGTTTGAACAGTTTCTTAGATTAAATAAAGGGTGTAGTGAATAAATATCGAAGCAATTAATTTTTTGTGCCCTTTGTTGGCTAGACATAGCACAGTAAGATGTTGAGAGAATATCTAACTGCTTCTAGTGATGATGATTCATCTACAGCACACTAAGTTCATTTTAAATGATCTGATTTTCCTACTTACTTGATCTTTTTTCTCCCTCCCCAACCAGATTATAGATCTGCCTTGTGAGATTTCATGCTTTCCATGGTACCCAACATATAGTAGACGCTTAATGAGTACTTCATCATGGGTTATTTTATAATAATACAGCAGAGATTTTAAAAGAGTACAAAGTGATCTATAATGTGTAGATACAAGGCCCGATACAAGGCTATTGTTGTACAGTGCTGCTTCTCACACTTTCTGTGGTGCAAGACAAATGTTTTCTTTCTCCTAATCCATTGCAGGCAGATAATGAAATCTTAAAAAATGGGGAGGAAAGGGGTGGTAGATGGGCAAAAAGAGTCCAGTAGATGGTGACAGAAAGAAATCTAACTGTGAACACACAATGTAAATATGTATATGTGTATATATATATATACATATGCCTTACTGTTAAATTGTATAGCTGAAACTTACCGGATTTTGTTAACCAATGTCACTATTAAAAAAATAAATAAATAATTTTTAAAAAAGAAAAAAAACTTAGAAAATGTAAGTCTGTGTTCATCTCGTTAGACTCAACAGTCATAAAATTAATCTTCGAATTGGTGTAAAAGTTTCCAAACACTTACTCTCAATTTCTGTACTTAATTCATTGCAAACAGGTGATGATTCATGGACCGTATTTTGTGCACCACTGGATTAGATCACACATGACTAGTTTTTATTTGTTATCCATAAACTGAGTCCTAATTTCACTGACATTAGATGTGTATTTTACTCAACTATAAATATGTAATATATTATGGAAAACACTCCTTAAAAATATAATAATTTTATGTGTGTGCAGTGGTGGTGGGAAATTGGGTTATATTTTGATTTCTGAAGTAAAAAGATTTTCTTTTTTTCTTTTGGCTTGAATTATTTCACATACGCGAATTAAGATATGGAACTAAAACATTCTAAGAGACCACAAAGTAGTTTCTTGCTGCGTTTATAGCTGAGGATTCAAGAACCATAAAAATATAAACCATAAGGTCCCACTTTTTAAATACAAATGACAAGGCATTCTTTCACATGTGCCTTTACTGTAAGTATTACTGTATGTGCACAGAAGGCGGTGCGAGTGACCCACAAATGACAGTTAATGCTGAACCTCGGAGGTGAGAGAAAAGTCGGATACTGCTGCAAAACAAAAAGAGGCAATAGTAAGCTGAAAAAATATGCAAAAAGGTAGACTCTCGACTCTATCAGATGTCAAATTTAATGTACTCAATACAATAGTATCATCTGTCTATCTGTATATCTATCTATCTATCTATCATCTATCTATCCATCTATATGTAATATCTGGGATTCATTAGTGCTCTGTACTTGGATGGGAGGCAGAAATATCAGGAGCCTCTAGCTCTCAACCTAGCTTGGATGGATGGAAAACTAAAAAAAGAAGAGAGAGGGTCCTAGAGTTCATGAATGAGTTGAAAGGGACAGAAAGTTGCTGTGAGGGAGGAGGTGTAACAAGCTTTGGGTTGTATTCTATCAATGTGGAAGACTAGGGCAGGGTTCACTGGTTGGCCTTCAACAATTCAGAAGGTATTGGTTCATGGAATGGTCCTTGGGGTGTGGAGAGCACAGGTAGATGGGCACCAATCTGAGATGTGTGTTGGGGGTTGGAATTCAAGACAAGTACAAAGGAAGATAAACGAGAAGGTGTTCACCTTGAGAAAAGAGGATCCCTAACAGATAACAG
>CM053501.1:97851548-97927365 GCA_028627145.1 Eidolon dupreanum
TTTTTCATAGATTGTAACAAGGATCTTAATTATCCATTGCATGGTGTTTTTAAAGCTGTTGGAGAAAGCATAATTTTTTTTTTTCATTTCTAAAGCCCAACTATCTGCCAAAGGATTTGGTAAGTACCAATTACAAAAAAATGAATAAGATTATCTAAAACCTTGAGAAACTAAGCATTTTGTGAGAAAAGGACACATTTATGTGATTACCATACTATATATACGTGGTAAATTATATAATAGAGGACTGGACAATATACAATAGAAAAATAAAGTAGAAAATGCTGTCTATGGTAGAAGATTTCATATGGCAGAATTTTAAATTTTATTATATCTTCTCTATCAGAAATTTGTTCTGGATGATGACATGGAAAAGACACATTAAACACTTCTGCTGCCTACAGAGAAGTGTGTGATGCTTGTCTTCAGATAAATCACTTATGTGATTGAGTTGTGAGCTGATCTGACTGTTTTCTCATGCAACAACTTTTTCACTTGGTAAAACAACTTACCAATAAACAATGGTTATTCAGACCTTAGTATCTGACAGACATTGCCTCATAAATGATCAGATGAGACTGTCACTTCGAGGAAAATAATTGGTAGTATTTGAGGCCCATGATAAAACTTAGACATTCAGAATTTTGGAAAATGCCTATTTACTACAATTGGTTTTCCAAAACTTAAGGATTTCTCTGATGAGATCACAAATGATGTTGACAGATGCAATTTCTGGTATTGCAAAATGAAATGTATTATCATTTGGATGGTCTATGTAACTGAAGGAACTGATACTTTCCAGAGAACAGAGAATGATGTTAGCAAAATCCTGCAATGCATAAAAGATCTATTCAAAGTACAAAAACAAAAACAATCAACCTTGAAACCATAAATTGATTATAATGTAGCAGTGTACAAAATGTTAATTGATATTTCAAATATCATATTGCAACTAGTCATTGTGAGTTTTCATTTGGTAACAAAAAAAAAATCTACAATTCTGTGAAAAGACTATTAACATAATTCTCCCTCTGCCAACTAGATATCTATGCATTTCTTCATTTACTTTAACCAAAGCCACATATGCAAGAGGTAGGTGGCCAGGCATTAAAGAGACTTGCAAAAATGTACTATTCATCCTCAAAATATACTATTCGTCAAAACAAAGTATTCTTTGTTTTCGAATACATAATTTTGTTGTCATTTTTGTTGACATGTAATAAGATTACTATTATTTTTAAATGAGTTAATAACATACTTAAAAATTCTAAGTTTTAACACTTAATGAAACAAATATTGATATCTTCAAGAGTTTTATTTGTGGTCCTCAAGAATTTTTAAAATTATTTTATAGGATCTCTGACACCAAATAGTTAAAAATCTGTTTTACAAGACAATGCATATAAGAATTTGTTGAGAAGACTACTAGTTCCTCTGTTTCCATTAACCAAACAAACTCACTGAAACTAGAACTGTACAATTACATTAAAAACGATTCTTGAAAATTAATAGAACCTGACATTATGACTACCTTTTTTGCTGCCTTAGAGATGGTCATAGTTTAAATTTAAGTCACTAATATTTTGCTATATATTGTTGTATTCTGGACAATGTCAAAGTCTGTGGCTCTGTTTCAAATGTATCAATTGTGAAATTTCAAGGACCAGCTTCATTGACCTGGGAATTACTTATTTGTTGATGTGATGTTATATGTATGCTAGATAAGTGGTATATCCAACCTAACAACATGTTGGTTAACTTAGGATGATATTTCAACATATATTAAAAACTTAATGAGGGTTTGTTTACAGGCCAACTAAGCTTAGTTAGAAATATATGGAAATGCAGAAAAATAAGCAAACTCTGGTGGGCATAAAAAGTCGTCTTTTCCTTTGAATCTTATTTGAGATTCACACGAAAGAGCAACAATTGAAAGAAAACAATATGTGTAATGAACCAAGTTGGACATTATTACATTGGTAAATTCTGAAGCAAACAAAAATTATAAAAGGGTGAATATGTAAATTGATCAATTGGTTCAGCATAAAAATCACATAAATCATTAGAGGCTAGGATAGAAATAAGCAGAATAACTCTTTCAATCTGAAATATTTTGGTTAGTGAAATGAGGAAATCAATCATTCTGTATTAAAGAATATAAAATAATTTTCTTCTGCTCTCAAGGAAAAAATAACAAAATATATATCATAAGCATGACAATAAAGTTTCCTTAGTGAAGGATCATTTTTCAGAAATGAAAACTGTGATGTATTTTTTAAAAATCCAGCAGGCACACTGCGAGTGAAAACGCAGGAGAAAATCATGATGGATGGATATGCCTCCCATTAGATCTGTATTTGAAATAACAGAGATAAAGGAGGACATTTCTCTTTTGAATATTATTTAGTTTTATATTATCATTTTACCCCTTGCTTGCGCAGCATACACTGATTTGAGTGTTCAAAGAGAAACCGTGTATCTAGGTTTCAACATGAAAATCTTTTTCATTTTTAGCATGTTAAAAATAGCATGTCATCTGGCATGTAAAGAGAAAACAGTGGCGAGTTGGATGGGTAATGGTTGTGCCAATGCTTTCCAGCTAAAAGAACACCAGGAACACACCTGCAGTTAAATAAGTTGGTTAATTACTAATTAAAGCGAGCGAGAACACACACCATGGGAAACTGCGGGGGCATCTCAGTAAGAAGGTGTTAGAAGGATCTGGGCTTGGATTAGGTGATTTCAGTAGGGTTTAAAGAAGTCAAATTTTGTCACTATCACTGAGTATCTTAATAAAATTTATCTAAAAGAAAGGAAGACTAGACTGAGACTTAAAATGTAATTAATAAAGGAATAACAGCCAGCATAAGGAGAGGCTTTTTTTTTTTTTTTTTTTTTTTTTTTTATGGTTTGCACATTGTTCACGTTTTGTCTGTGTTCAGACATCATTATGGAGGGCTCATGATTTTTTTTCACTCATCATAGTCACAAAGTTGCCTTGTTTTATATTGATATTTTGTGAAATTGTTTATGTTCAAGAGGATGACACCGATACCTAACTGCGAATCCCAGACCAGCTTGCAGCAACATTAAGACTTAGCTGATTTATATATCCAGTGTTTTTGGATAACCATTGGTATAGATAGTCACAGATCATGTTCCACCATAATTCAGTTTTTTTCTTTACTAAACTGGAAATTCTTAACTTATAATTTTTGTCCTTATTTCCTTTACATAGAGTTAGATTTTTAGATAGCGTGGGTTTGGGGTAATGAAGAGGTTGCTAAATGAAGACTATTTTCAAATTTTCATTAGACATTAAGGCAATGAGTAAACAGACTCAAAGATTAGTAGGTTAAAGACTTAATAGAGGTGTTAGCCAGTGGGTACTTAATAAATTCTTGGCCAACATTTGGTTAACAATGAGCAGAGGTTTTATATAGACAATGATTGTAAGATAAAGCTACCAAGTTATTGGAGATGATAGATTCTGTGGCTAGAACCGAGAATCCAAAAGAAGAAGAAGAAGTGATAGGGGACCACTGAGCTGGACCGTTCCTAGCCCAGCCCTTCCTACCAGATACCCATCCTTGCCCCTATCACGACTATTTGTTCTTTGAGGGAAAGACTCATGATTTAAAAGGAATACCTGTCTCCTTAGACAACAATCATATCTGCTGTTGGAAATTTCTGGGAAAGAACTTATTATGAGAATAAATACTGATTTCACAGCTTTCAGGAAAACAATCTATTCTCCACCAGCCACACTCCTACCCTTCAGCCAGGGATCATCATAAAGCAATGTTAACTTTCTGTTACCAAAATAGCCAGGGCTTAAGAGCATTCTGCTTTGTAATTTTAATGTAAATGTGAAAAATTTGTGTGTTTTACTCTTCATTTTAGGCAACAAGGACTTTTGATCATTCTTCGATAGTGACAACCAAATTTATGCATTTGTTCTTTTAGCAAATATTTGTTGAGTGCTTGCTGATCCCTCCCTAAACAATGTAGCTAAAGAGTTGACTCGAAAAAGTAGAATCTTCTCCCAGAGAGTCTATACCAACTTTAGAATGAAGTTATTTCTTTTTGATAAATAAGAACTGTGAAAATCGACTTCCTTAACATTTAGATTTCTAAAAGGTAAATTTAAAGCAAAATTATGGACATGAAATTAGATGCCCCATTAGACTGGAGTGAATGTATTCCCCAGAGCTCAGCAATAGTTGAGCTGGGTATAGAAAAGAGCAAATGAAAAGTTTAATCAAGAATAAATTAGACCCATGTTTTGTTTAAAATTTCACATCATAATTATTATAAAACTTTTGTTACATTTTAATAACTAGAACCATTTGAGATTTGAGATTTGCTGCATGTGCAGACCATTCAAATGAAGGCTATGTGGTCTTTGAGTTTAGCAGTAATTTGAGCAGGTTTGCTAATTTGGAGACTCTCTTAAACAGTCACATTATGAAAATTATAATTAAGATACAAAATCTAAAGTCAACGATAAATATCCTTTACCTGAGTTCAGTGATTTCAGGGCTACGACTTGTCTTCTTTGGCATTTAACCTTGAATAAAGGCTTTTATATGTACATTTAAAAGTTTTCTCAAGAAGTGAGGTACTCTCAGTGAGAAGCACAATTTGAACTCTGTTGTATTTTTCAGTTAGGCTGTCTGCTCAGATATTTCCTCTCAAGCTCGGGACTATAATGGGATCTCTGGAAGTTTCAATAAATGTGGCTGGGAAATTTGGGATACAGGTAAATTTGGTTAGAAGACAAAAGGTAATAGAAGCAGACTCTATTAATTTTTTAAAAATTTTATTTTTAGTTTCAAATATACAGTACATTGGTTAGACATTTATATAGTTTATAAAATTATCCCCCTAATTGCTCTTTCTCTCCTCTGGCTCTCCACCTAGCCATTACATTAATGCTGACTGCATTCCCTATACCATGCTCCCCATCCCTGTTACCATCTATCGGCTACTAACTTGTACTTCTTTAATCTTTCACCCCATTCTCCCAGCTCCCCAGACTCCTTCCCTTCTGGCCATCACCAGATTGTCTTCTATATTTGTGAGCCTCTTTTTGATTACAGATTCCATTAATTTTATGTTTGTCAATTGCTTTTAACAGTCATTCTTTTTTTATATTTCTCACTATATTTGATTCAGAAAAGGAAATATACGTAGTCTGTAAATTGTTTGTAAATTATCTTCATATGTTGGATACTCATGAACCCTTCATTTATTCCAGGAACTAAAACATATCAGACGTTTGAAGGAGGTCTTGATTATTCAGGCAAGACAAGACTGAATATATTAAATTATAGGAAACTCAACAAAGATTCAAGAAAAAAGTGAAAGGAACATTGATTGACTTTTGAGGTAAGATTAATACTAACAGAGTCAATTGATAATAAGAACATGTGCCCATATTTGCCATTTTAACAGTTGTCTAGCCATGAAAACTACATTTTAGCAATGATATGAAAATGCATATTTTTTCACAGATATATCTATTTGATCCTTAATAATTCACACTGTTTTATTTATATAATCTGCACTCTGCTGCACTTGTAAATATTTGTGGAGATAGAATGTAACAATTACTCAATAAGCAAATGAAATCCAACATAATTCACTCATTAACAGTCCCTGGATATAAATTTCTCAGATTTTGCCTTGCCTAAGATTTCTCTGGTAATAGTTTTTCTCTGTGGTTTTAGAGCTCATATATTTTCATCTGTAGAGTATAGTAAAAGGTTCATTTTTCTATTCAATTTTTGGCTGTTTTTTCTTTTTTCCTTTTTGTTAAACAAATCGATATGTCCTTGAATGTAGGGTATTGATTCTCTGGTTCACCTATTGTTAGTTACCTATATTTCAGGTGGTTGGTATTTTTAACCACTTGAAAATGCCTTAGATTTATCAGTAGAGACAAAACAAATACCTGCAGAAATATTAAAGACAATAGTTTTCTTTCACTTGGGAAAAAAGCATTATTTTCTTATTACTGCCTATTGGGTTCTTTTCTAGCATATTTACTTCAATTTCTGATATTGATTACAGCCTTCATGGGCTGCTTACCCACATGCCTGTGTGATCAGTTTTGTTAGCAGTTGCATTATTAGTTCTCTGTGAGCTTCTATATCTGTGACTATTAACTAGGAATTTCTCTGATGGGTGCTGATAACAGCTATGAAGTATGTCACAAAAGACTTCTAAGTTCAAGCAAATTTGCTCACCCCCCACTTCTGTCCAATATTTTACTTCAATATTTTCTCTACTACCTAGTTCCTTGTCTCATTTAATATAGTTAGTTTTATATTTTTCTGGCTATCCCAATTAACTGCAAACTTAGACTCAGGGGTCACGTGTTGTTTATTTATGTATCACCTGAACTGTCTAGACAGTGACTGACATTTGGGCATTAGTCAACACAACTCGATTGAATAGATTAATATTTTTTTGTTCTACATAATAAGATTTGTTTCTGTGTAATGAGGTTTGTTACGGAAAAGACCTATTGTCCTGTCATGTGGACTCTGCCTCACCATAGTATCCTGTGCATTGTGGTGAATAAGTAAATATTTTTTTATTCAAATTGGGAAATTTTAGTGTGATCTGGCCTTCTAAAAAAGTAGTCACTAACATCTTCATGATTTTGGTAAGTAAGGTCTTTCTTCCAAAATATTTTGTCCTTGTCTGCTATGAATCTTGAACTTGAACTTGAAGGCTCAGGAGACTGGCTTTTAAACACAAAGCTGCAAGGAACAGAAGCTCTGTGAGTACTAATCAGCTAATATCCTTTAGTGGAGCTGAATAGGGACTAAATTTGGCCTTTCCTTTACAGCTTATTTGTACAATTTTGTCAAGAGAGGGCAGGAAGGGATCAAAAACAAGTTTGTATTTCATTGTACAGGACAGTTTTGGGGCAGAGGAATGATATTGGTTAGTGATATTGGTTATGGATGAGAGCCTTTAAGCAGGCTGAATGAGCTAAATTATTAACAAAATGTCTAATCAATGTCAAATGTAAAGGAAAGTCCCTAGAAGTTAGCTGAGGCTTTCTTGGTGTGTCGTTTCCTTCAGGAACTAGGCATTCATCTCACAGCTGCTGGTAGTCTTGTCTTCTGACAGCTCGCAGCTCAGTGCCTCTCCAGGAACTGCCCTTAGCTGAAGGAAGGTGCTTTGTCCAAGTTTATGCCTGCTTTTCCAAGGACAACCTGTATCCAATGACTTGATGTAGGAGTAAAGTGGCTTGATTCTTTGAAACAAGGCAAGGGCCTTCCCAGCTCCAGAGCTCCCCAAAATATCTAGTTGAAAGTTCATCACAGTTCAATCTCTCTATCTGCCTAGTCTTGCTCCTCTCAGCTCTTCCTCTTTTATGAACCACTTGTGTGCAAACTTTAGAGACACAGCATCTGTTTCTTGGGAATCTTACGAAAGATAGTTGGTGCTAGCTGTTGATATAGAAAGCTGACTCTAAAATGGGGGTTTCAAACTAGATTACCCAGTGCCTATCTGGCTGTAAAAATCTCATTATTTGTGGAAGATGGAGCACTGGTTATGGTATGTGGTTGTGGCACAAACTTTCAGCCTTCACTGGTGGTGAACTGGGCTGAAATACTAGTGGAAGGGAATGTGCCTGTGTGCACTCTAAGTCAGATGTCTGATGGGTTTGGAGGAAGTAGTGAGTCTAGTAAACAGGATGGTTATTGCTGGAATTGATCAGTGTATTGAAAACAGATACTCAAAGGCTGAAGGTGAATAACTTCTACATAAGACAAAGCATGAAGGACAAAGAGCCATTATTATATTAGAGTCTTAATTCCTGCAGTCAGAAAGCAGAAAAAGATGAGGATTCTGTTCAGGTCTTATTTATGGGAGTGGAAGAGCTCCAGATATAATTGAATCTTCATCTGAAGATCTGCTTTGCCAATGCCAGGACCCTTATTGTGAAGAACTGAGACCATTATACTTGGAACAAGACTATCTGGATAGATGCCCTTAACTACCCGAGTCCCTGGATTCCCCTCTCTGTGAGAGGCTAGCACTCTTCCCTTTCTTCAAGACATTGCGGAGGCTTTGGCCTTGTAGAACCACATGCATCTACCTGATGTAGATAATATTTAGATGAGATTTTGGGCTTTAGGCTTTAGAGTTGATGCTGAAATAAGTTAAGATCATTGGGGCTGTTGGGATGGACTTAATGGATTTTACATATGATAAGGATATGAATTTTGAGGAGCCAGTGGCAGAATGCTATGGATTAACTGATTATGTACCCCTCAAATTCATATGGTTAATCCCTAACTCCCAATGTGACTATATTTGGAGATAGAGCCTTTATGGAAGTAAATAAATGTGGGGCCCCTAACCCGGTATGATTCGTATTCTTATAAGAAGAAATGCAGGAGAGCTCACTCTCTGTCATGGGATGAAACAGCTAGAAGGCAGCCATCTGCAAGCTAGCAAAAGAACTCTCACCAGAAACCTAACCCTGCAGCATTTGATTTTGGACTTTCCAGTCCAAACTGTGAGTTTGCAGAACTGTGAGAATATATATCCTGTTGTTTAAGATACCTAGTCTGTGATGTCTTTTTATGGCAGCCCATCAGACTAATACATGCCTCAAGGACTAATATTTCCAATGGCAGACTTGGGAATTTGTGCTTCTTATTCGTGAAACTCTTAACCTCTGAATATTTGATTCTAAGAGGGGAAATACTTCCACAGGGGATGCAATGGCAGTCCTATTAAACCTAAAGCTATGGCTACTTTATGGCCATTTTTGTCTCCTTGCTCCAAGGGACTAGCAAACAAGGAAAGAAGGTTCTTTTCTGGGAGGGGCAATTGAGGAAAAGCTTTTATTATATAAATGGGCAGGGAAGAAAATGTTTAGCATCCAATAATCCATGGGGGTATCTTTAGCACTCTTCTGTTCAATTTTTATTGTAAACAGACAAGACATCAGCAGACAGGATAAGGCAAAAAGAAGCACAGATCTCTTGGAGACAAGGGTCTGATTCACCACACTAAGTCAGTTCCCAAGGCCAGTTGAGGCCCTGGAGAAGAATGTGGCAAATATAACATGGGCGGCAGAGGAGAGATGATGAGTAACTCTTATGGCCTTAAGACCAGCTGTAGTGGCAGCAACTATAGTTGACTACTGATCTTCCTCATGTAAGTTTTCTGAGGAAGAAAGTCCAACCAGAATCCAAGGGAAACTATTTCTGCATGGGTGGGGTGGGTACTGTGCTGTCCAGAGTCCTCTTAAGAATAGTGCCACCATTGTCCCAACTGCAGGGAGTATTAGCTCTGGCTCTTCATAGTTAAGTCCCTGTCCAAGAATGTACCTTGGTCAAATAAGCTGCCTTACTCAAGAGGGTAGCTTATATCCAGTGGGTCAGTGAAGGGCACACACAAAAGTCCAGCATCTTGCTGCAACTGGGAAAATCTAAAATCATATTTGTTTCTGAATTGACAATATAGAGTTAGTAATTGGAAGAAAAACAAGATAGAGGCAATGAATGTATGGGGCTGATACGATAGCCAAATCATTTTGATCCTTTCTTATAAACATTAGCTCTTTCTGCCTTATAGTATAGGTATATTTTATTCATTATTTTACTTTGTATGCGTGTGTATTTTTCCCTCTGGAAGCCAAGTCATAGTCAAAGATTATTTTCCATTCAGTTCCATGCACTGTGAAGTTAATTATGATATATTAAAATTAATATATCACTACTACTTTAAGTCATTTGTCTGCTTGGAAATGTTCAATGATGTCTTATGCATAGTTTGAATTTTGTCTCCTTATCCTGGTAATCAATGCCACCTACAATCTGGTTCCAATATAAATTTCTAGGCTTATTTCCTACTCACAACTTTATGCAATACTAACCCAGCCAAACTAAACTATTTATTGTCCTTTGCACATATTTGTTGATTACTTTGAGTCCTCATTTTTAACATATCTCTTGGTTTTCTTCTCCATCCATGGCTGTAAGCCAGCTCTTTCACACCCATCAGCCACCCATGTAACTAACTATTCTGTTCCACTGAAAGGAGTCTGAGTGTTCAGATTTGTCAGCTCCCACTATGCAGAAATTGGCTGAGGTCTATGCATGGGCTTCTTAATTGTCTGTGCCTGTCTGAGCACAGAGATGCTTGGTCACCTGTACAAAGGACGGATGGTAACATACTGTGGATTAGGTCACTGTGCTCATATTGTGGCTCTAGGTATGAGCTCAGGGTCCGAAATATAATTCTTCTCCCTTTATAGCATGAGTTTTCCTGGAGGAACATACAATCACTAACCGCGTGAACAAAATTAGTAGTTTAAACTGTTACGAAAGAATGTTTAAAGCACTTTTATGCAGTTAATGTTGTTGTGTCACACAAATATAATTTTATGTATCCTTTCTGATTTAGATCAAGGGACATACTGTGCAATTACTTAATAAGTGAAAGGAAAAAAAAAACCAGAACGAGTTAAAAGCTCAAAATATGTTTGTGTTTTTTAAATTTTTTAGCAACTGTAATTTAATCTAAAAAACCGTGGTCCAACCATAAAGAAGTAAGTACGAGAAGGTTTATTAGAAGATTTAGAGTTGGATGTGATAATAAAAGTTTATTGGGTTAGCAATGTGCTTTCTTTTGGTTTCTGTCCCTTGGGTCTGCATTGATTGCCATCAAGGCCTTGTACCATGTTTTCTACATTTAAATATGCCCAGGAAATCTTGTAAATCTTGTTGGGAAAGCTACTATAATATATTCAGAACAAAAGAACATAAAATTGTGATACTAAATTTTTAATGAGGGAGAACCTTCTGTAGATAAAAAGGAGACAGGTGTTCCATGCACATGGATTAGAAAAGCCTATTCAAAATTAATTTTGATTTCATGAATGTTATTTGGAAAGGTCCCAGAATAAAGAAATAAAGTCTGGTGCTGCATGAATATGAAGAACTAAAAAATAAATTTGAAAAGAGACTGTGCCAATATAACTTAAACCATCTAGGTGAAAATTAAAGGATGTTATTAATATCTAGATATGTCTTTTGCATCTGATAAAATATCTGAATATTTGGGAAATTGGCTAATCGAACATTACAGTTTTCACCGACGTGACTGGTGTCATGGCAGTATCCCAAAAGAAGGGAGAGAGAAGCATTGATGGATTTTGATGGTCAAGTATCCTAAAGTCAGCAGTGCAGAAACTAAGACATTCACAAGCTATGGTAGAGTAGCAATGGGTTTCAAGTCCCCTGACTATCAGGTAAAATGCCCTCATTATCTTCTCAGTTCAATCTCTACTATGACATTTTTATTGAATATTTTGGATTAGTAAAATATGTTTGGTGACTTAAAAGTAGAAAACTCTGAGGGCTAGTTTATTACCACCTAAGACAGACTTATGGAAACCACGGATGAGAGGTGAACCAATTTCTGGAGGGATTAGAGGTCAGGCCCCTAAAGGGCCCTGGAGAAACACTTTTCTCCGGCCTTTTCTCCGTCTTTTCTCTGACTCTCCTCATCTTGGCGTTTGCTACGTCTGTCTCTCTCCACGTAGCAGCTTTCTTGGGTCCTCACTGACAGCATGTGGCTGTCCTAGCCCTGCAATTCACCCGAGCCACCAGCTGTAGTCACTGTAATGTTCTCCAGCGCCCTCAACAAATATGTCAGCAAGTAGAAGGGGAGATCTGACTGGCTATTTCAGGGCCAGTGCGCACTCTCGGACCAATTTGTTTTGGCAAAAATAGATGGGAGAACCCTGCCTATGGGGCTCACCTTTGGTTAGGGAGAAAGTTTCTCAGGAAAAAAAGAGTATGGACTGGGAAGACATCCCAGACATTATCTGATAGAACTTGCTTCCTTCATTTAAAAAACATTTAACTAAGTTCCCTACAATGTGTCATGTTGTAGAGGTGAAGCAAAGAGTTAACGTCCCAGACTTCACTGAGCTCATGTTGTAACTTAGAGGGCATTAAAAATGGTGTGTAGGGGGTACACATGACAGCAGCGTACACTCCGGTTCCTAGGCATTTATAGTTTAGTAATTTGTACAAAAGTAAGAACTCGTCTAGAAAGCCAACAAGTTGAAGAGATTAAGTAAGTATTCTTTATAATTTGCCTTTTGTGAAATTGTTGATCAAATCTATCAACATTTTCGAGTACCCCCCGAGTAGTATTCTAAGCACTTTATGAGATGAGATATAGAGGAAGAGTAACACAGGTCCTATCATGAAAGGAGATTAAGCAATGCTGAGGAAATAATTTACAGTGAGAACAATGATGGAATTTAAATATATGTAACTAAGTTTATGTTAAGAACCATACATGCAAAAGGCATGTGGAGAAAAGACAAAATCTCTATAGGTTGGAGTCACCAAGGAAAACTATCACTGGACATGAGACCCATCAAGGATTTGTAACTGGACAGAATTTGAACACGACAACCATTTTAGGTTTTACGATTTAATATTCTCTGGTGAACAGTTCAGAAATGATATATATATATATATATATATATATATATATATTTTACTAGTACTAATAAAAATACATTAATACATTTATAATTAATCATGAATAAAGGTGAGCTATAAAGACCAAGATGAGAAATGGATGAACAACATAGCAGACATAAGATCACAGGATTTACGTAATTCTAGTTCAGTAAAGATTTATCCCAGAGATTTACTGTTGCATGTAAATTGATTTAAATCAGATCTCCTGGTGGATGCAGCTGGATTACAAAAGGCATATGGTGTAGAATACTGTCACTGGTCAGTGCCGAGATACCACTGATGAAGGAAGAAATAAATATTTTTTCCATTGGAATAGTTGGGTGCAGCACATGGGTATTAGGGCTAGACTTAGGAAGGCCAGTAGAATTTAGAGATATTGGGAGTATATGTGCTAATATTAGGGTATAAATAAAAAAGAAAATGAGGACATGAGGAATCCAGAATTCTTATCCACAAACAACACGTATGCGATGATTAATTGAAAACCAAGTTCATAAGAACTTAGTCTTAAAAAACTTTGTTTAGAAAAATGTCAAATTCTCAATGCAGAAACTTAAGCACAAATCTTAGGTTGGAAGCAGGGTTTCTGATAATTAATATGAACATTCAGAGCAGAGGTGATATTTCCATAAAAACATGCTTTATTTATGCCAAAAACTACCCACGGAAAATGTTCTATTTTTATCCTTTCTGAGAGGTGATCAAGAAGAAACATGAACGGTGATTTCAATGTGATTGTGAAGGTTATTCTTCCTGTTCCTCACTCCCCTTCCCTCACAACTCAACAGTCACCACTGTTTACAAGCCATACATTACATTCTCTTTTTGGATTATGTTTTATAATTGTCATTTGTATTTATATTACCTCGAGACCAAACTTCAGAACTGGAAGTTTCCTGTTGTCATTGTAATACATAACATTTTAGAACAGATGTTTTAGGTTGAAAAACTCTTCATCAACTACTTTTTCTTTTATTTCCCGGAAAGCATTACTGGTAGAAGAAGGTAACTCTCCCTTGCCTTCTCTGCACAGCTTGAAGAGAGCTGTTAGTGCACTGCGAAAAACACAAACCAAGCGGCAAATTTTAATAAACATTATTAAGAAAATTTAATAAGGAACAACAGAAGGCTTGGCTATCTTTGAGTCAGGTCACATATTAGTATGATTCTTCACCTCGAAATCTAATGAAATCTCTTCCTCAAAGGTTTCATAGGTAGGTTTCCAGATGATCTACATTCCCTTCTCCAAAATACACACACACACACACACACACACACACACACACACACACACAACACACCATGTACACATACACATATATACACAGTACAAACATATACATATTTACATACATGCACCCCACAAATGTGCACACATACTTGACACATGTACCCACATGCATACACATTCTGTAATTATACTGGTATATATTTCAAAATAACGTCTTACTATTTTATTTATTTATTTTTTTTACAATTCAACAATAAAGCATATATATGTGTGTGTGTGTGTGTGTGTGTGTGTGTGTGTGTGTGTGTGTGTGTATTGCATTGTGTTCCCCTCTCATAGTTAGATTTCTTTCTGTCACCTCATATTTGACCCCTTTTACTCCATTATTGTTATGAAAGTTAGCATCTTTTATGTATTAGGAAACCAGATAAAGCTTAAATGCCACAGCATCCCATAACAACCAGAACAGAGTATTACTAAAAATCCTAAGGAAAGCTGCAATTTATACCCAAACCTTCCATATCACCCACAGCCCTTGACACATGTGGCAATGTAAGTCCCCTACTTTCCATAGGCTTGTGACCTATATGAAGCGGTGGTTTAAGCATAGTCCTATCCAATGCTTTTCTGTCAGCAGAAGTTCTCTTGAACCACCAAGAATCTTCTAATTGCCTAATCGAACAGATTCATTTTACCCTTTTAATTACTTAAATTCTCTACAGTACTCGACACAGTTAGCTACGGTCTCTTCAGAATGTCTCTACTGCTGTATTTCTTTCTTCTGCTTATTTTATCATCACTGGAAGACTAACCCCTGACCATGAATCATACCAGCTAAAAGCAAGGATTCTCACCCAGTCTACCTGGGTCTAAAGTTTGCTGTATTACTTCTTAGTATTGTCCTATTATAGATAATTTATTACACCGCTGTCTGCTTCAATTTCCTAAATAGAACATGGAAAATGGTAGTGCTTATGATGTAAATATGATGTTCTGATGATTAAATGAATGATATATGGAAAATACTTAGTTTAATCATGGTTTCCTTATAAAATTAGAAATCGTTTTTTTTCCTAGTTCTTAGGCTGTTTATGGTTTTATTAAACAGATTGCGAGATGATTGCCTTCCAGGAAACTCTCTGAAAATCAGAGTTCTCAGGATCCTATCTTGGGGACAGAGGAGAATGAAATGCAATTACCATGACGTTGTAGGGACTCATAAAGATGCTGAAGTTGCTTAGGATCAGAAGTCTTTCAAGGCAAACGTGGGTTGGGCGCCGGCTGACTACCGCTTGGCAAACACAGAATTCCAAATCCTGCATCTTGGCCTGGTTATTTACTCCTTTCCAAATGATGTAGCCTGTAAGTAACACTTCCTGATCGTTAATTACTATGACTCCAATGCGAATTTCAGGACTAATTATCACCTCGCAAGGAAGGCTCAGCATCCTCTGCCACTGTTATTTTGCTTCCTGGTAAGCCCAGAGCCATGCTCAGGCTGTTGGAAATGTTCTTATTGGCTGGAGAGAGAATAGTCATTTGCCTCCCAGCGAGACACTCTTCTATTAAATTCATTATGGGGATTCTTGCCAACACTACATATACAGGCAAATACTGTTCTAAATTAACTTCCCAGCCAACTATTCAGTAAAATAATAAATGATTTAAAACAATTAGCTGAAAATAATCTCGATAGCTGTTTGCCCTTGCCTCTACGCTTTAGAAAAAAATATATTTTTATTTAACATGGTGTGATTTAGGTCATTTAAGGAAAAATATCATATTGTTTTAAATTATGGTTTTCTTATACTTTCTACCTGGTTCATTGCAATTAACCCTAATATAGTTATGTCTTTTTTTTTTTTTTTCCCTTCAAATGCACAGTTGGAATTGTACAAATCTTGCCTCCCTTCCACCTCTACTTTCTATCTAGGAAAACTTGTCTGTTAACTTTTCTCCAACTCATTATTCAACCTCAACTCTTTCCTTTTTTCTTTCTTATTTATTTATTTATTTATTTATTTATTTAAATTTATTTTTTAATTATTTTTTTAGGCGAGGCAATCCTTAGTTGATCTCACAGATTGCAAGCACCTTGTCAGCTTACCATCTCTTATTTTTTATTTTTTATACCTACAGCACCTGGTCTTCCCAGGTGGTCTCCCATCCAAGTACTAACCAGGCTCGACCCTGCTTAGCTTCTGCGATCAGACCAGATCAGGCTTGTTCAGGGTGGTATGGCCATAGACTTCTTTTTTCTTAAGAACATAATTTAACAAGTTCTCACAAGTTCTCCCAGAACTAAAACAGTGACCATTGTGTGAAATAAACCCAAGTATTTTGAACCAATGAACAAAGTTAATATGAATATTTCTATTGCCCTGTATTCCATAGTCTAGTGGATGGAGACCTTGTGTTTAGTTCTATAAATCCATAAATCCAAGTACTTCTGTATACTTTATTTTAAAAAGTTCAAATTAAAGAACAAATCAAATCTCTTTATTATAAGGAGAAATAGAAATAGATTGAAAGAACTGTGAAGATATCCACGTGATAATTTTTGGAATAATAGTGAATTCTTTAGTAAATTTTGGCTGTAGTTGAAGCCGGCAAGAAAACTAATGCTAATCAGAAACTTCTGCTCATTCTCAACTTTTAATCTCATCCATGCAGGTCTTAAAAATGTTTAGAAACCACATAAGCTTTATAGATAATATAACCCAGAAGACTAAATGATAACCTATGCAATAAGTTGTTAATATCAAAATCAGATCTGTATTCTATGTATGGTCCAAGTAAAGAACAGTCAAATTACCTGAAAAAAATCAAGTATTCACATTATCGACATGATAGAAGATTGAGCAATTCTGATAAGCATATAACCTTTAAATTTTTCTGTATGGAAATATAGAAAGAATTTGAAAATACTTTCTATTTTGAAATAAAATGAGGTAAGGTAGCATACAAAACAGTGGAGTGAGATAAAAAGCAAACTTCACTTTAGGAAATAATATTTCATCATTTTATGACTGCTTTAATTAGAGTTTATTTATTCTCTTTACAATTCTGGAAAGTAACACTTGGGTGGCCCTGAAGTCCAAGTCTTTTCAAACTTCTATGTGACAGAATAGGAAGAAAAAACTAAGCACATTTTCCGCAAAATGAAATATGGTGTATGTCTTGAGTAGAAGTACATGGACAACTGTTTGAGTTGTGGGCTACACTAGCTTTTTCAAGAAACACATGTTTATTTTAAACAATTATTGACATGGAATACCATTTTTATTTTAAATGACTGACAGATACCAATTATTCAGACTTGGGTATTCGAATGATACTTTCTTGAAATCACCAACAAAGTGTGATTGTCACAAGGACAAAAACTGACAGTAATTCTTGCCCATGATTATACTGAACATTTCAAGTGAAAATTAGAATTTTTGAAAACCTATATCAGTCACCTTGAGCTTGAGAGATTCTTGATTCTTAAAGACTTTCTAATGGAATCATTGGTGATATTAATAAATATGTTATCTTGATATCATAGAATAAAATGTGTCAACATTTTGATTATCTGCATAATTACGTTAATCAATATAATTCCAAATGACCAAAAAGGATGTTACTAAGTCACACATGGGTAAATGATCCATACAGAATTTAAAAAAATGGATTGTAATGTAACTCAATACAAAAAGCACATTGATCAAATCCAGATTCTACGTTGCAGTTACCTTTTAAGAAACCACAACTTGTCAAACTTTGTTGTCAAAGCAAAAAAGAATATCTACAGCTATCTAAGATTTAAAAAAAAAATACTCTTTCTTTACATGTACATGGGAGGCAACAGATGAAACGTATAAGGAGATATGATAACCCTGCTATAGTCGGTTGAGCCAGACACTATAGAAATGTGCAAAACTGTATAATGATTCCCCTCTTCTTTCACTTTAGTTTTGAGGGGAGGTATAATAGAATATAGCAATTTTCATATATAGATATTATTATTTACATTAACATGAAATGTATTTATTATTACTATTTGAATTAATAAATATTTTTAAATTTCTCAATTTTAATTTCTACTATGGTAGATATCAATATATATAAACCACATAAGCAAAAACTCTTTTGGGTTCTCAATGTCAATACGTTTTAATGATATAAAGTGTCCCTGAGACCAAAAAAGAAAAAGTTTTAGGACAGATGATCTGGACAGATAAGTGGCATTTCTGCATTGTTAGATTATTTTTAAAATAACGTTTTATTAAAGCACGTATAAAAGTTTTGTTTTCTCAAACATCTATTTTTAAAGGTGATTCCCATTTGGGGGGAGTTGGGGTCCCAGAGAAGAAAGAATAAATAAATTTGTTTGTATCAATATAAATGAATTCATTTGTCTCAAAGAGCATTCAACTGTGAGCAATACATATTATCTCTTTCATATAACACTTTTTTAAAATGGAAAAAAATAACCAAGCTTTTCCCAATCTCTTTTCCCAGGCCCAAGACTTGCTAAATGCTATCCAATGTTGATGAAATTGCACAAATGAGATGCTGTAAGAACTGATATAATTGAAATTCCTCATTAAATATGTTCTGACTTAATAGTAAATTAAATAGCATTATTTTTTTCTAAAAGTACTACTTAAATTCATAAAGAAGTAATTTATCTACCAGCACTTCAGTGACTTTTTAAAAAATGTTAAATTTTGTTACTTAAAATATAAAATTTCTTTGTGCTTCCATCTGATTTTCTGGTCTACTTTGTGGCCTGTAATACAAAACTTCCCTACTCAAATTTCAGGATGCAAGTGTTAGAAGTAAAATCAGTGATTCTCAGTAGACAGGTATGACGACTGCTGGCTACTTGTTGCTAGGTATCCAAAGAAAGCAATTAGTAGGTCGCCTGTAGCAGAGGAAACATATTTTTATCAGAACCTATCGGTGGAGTCTGGGGGCAGTGGGAAGAAGTCTTGTGGGTAATTGTAGTAGAAGATAATCACCATATAAACATGGAGTAGCTTAAATTTATCTTTAAAGGTATTCCTTTTTGAAACATACTCAAATTTAGTCAAACTCAATGTCCCTTCTAATAGGCTTCATTTTATGTTTTATTTTATTTTTTAATTTATTTATTTTTATTATGATGACATTGGTTAACGAAATCCAGTAAGGTTTAGGTGTACAATTCAACAGTAAGGTGTATATATGTATATATATACACATATAAATATATATATACATATATATATATTGCATTGTGTGTTCACTTCCCATAGTTAAATTTCTTTCTATCACCACATATTTGACCCCCTTTACCCCATCTACCTCCTTCCTTCCCCTCTCCCCCTAACCTCTGGTAACCACTAGTCCATTGTCCATGTCCATGAATCTCTATTTGTTTGTCCTGTTTGTTGCTTTTAGGTTTATATCCCAAATATAAGTGATATCACGTGATTTGTGATTTTTTCTGTCTTGCTTATTTCGCTTAGTATGATTATTTCAAGGTCCATCCGGTTTGTCACAAATGGCAGTATTTCATCTTTTCTTATGGCTGAGTAATATTCCATTTTAAGAAATTACTTGAATAGACATTTCTTTCATAAAGTTTAAATATGAATAACGTAAAAGTCACGTAGAATGATACTTCCTGGTCTATATGATTCAACAGATAGCTCCCGCTCCTTCGTTCAGCACATGCAGGTAACACTTTTATTTTCTTCTGTAAAATTATTATTGCAAATTCATTTTTAAATTAAATTTTGTAAAATTTTTAGAACTACTTCTAGATTTTTTAATGAAAAAATATCAGCTATAACCGTATGCTCCCATTTCCTCCCTTACTGTGGTAGCATAGTTTGCATATTACTACTCATGTTGACTTTTTTTCACATATCTTGGAGATCATTCCCTATCAATAAATAAAAAGCTTTCTCACTCTTTTACACTCCACAATGCTCCACTTCCGGTTTTGTTTCCGTCCCCTATTTGTGGACACCTGGATTGTTTCTCATTTGTTAACTATTAACAAATGATATAGCAATACGTCAGTTCACTTATATGCAGGTGAAATTCTAGGATGACTCTTAGATGTATGATGGCTGTTTCAAAGTGTGAACGCATTTATACTTTTGTGGGCTTACTTTAAATTTTGCTTCCTTACTCACTACACCAGGAAAGGGTCTGCTTTTACTCTCAGCGTCATACCATACAGTCGAGAGAACTCCTCAAAACCTCGCCTCAAGTTCCACTTCGGAGAATTGAGCTCACCCTAGCTCATCCAGGTCACCCAGGCAGGCTGGCTTTCCCAGATCACCTGTAAGAACATGCACCTGAGAGAGTGTAAGAGGAAAGGCGTGTAGGCAGCTCCTAACACAGGACATTTTTCACATGAACAGGATGATTTGAAAGTTAAGAGTAGTGTCATGGAGACAAAAAAATTGTCAATTCAGCAAGACAGAAACAGCACTGCATTGGATGCTATTGGTGATAGCAGAAGGCGGATACCAGGATCTCCTACTCCATCATCCCTCTGCAAGAGAAACTAGGAGATGTGGACGTGGGCTTTTGTTCTTCAGTGACTCAGGTGTCCGTGTCGTAATTTAGTAAAAAAAGTTTCAAAGCTTCTTCGCATTTAAACGTTTTTTATTCTTCTGTTTAACTTTCTGTTGAACAATCCCATGATTCTATAGCATGATTTAAAACATGACTTTATTACTACAACATCGCTTTTTTTAATCTTGATATAATTTTTTCTATAGTGATTTCTAAAGACCTGAATCATTGTTTGATCATTTTAAAGTCTTTCCTTAGTCAACATCTTAGCAAAAGCTGTGCCTTTAGCAACAGGGAGAGAGAGCCAAAGAAACCATCTAGTCTAAGATATAGTTATATTTAATATACTTAACTATGGTGCAAGTGTATGTAATACATTTTATAATATGAATTATAGTTAGTATGTATAATTATATACTAAATATTATACTATGTAATATATATGATGTATATTACATATAGTACTTATATGACGTTATAAAACCTATTATATACAATATTTTATGATATGTAATCTAGTTAATATAGATCATTCTTCCTTCACAATTATTTGTGATTTGTGTCTATCAGTAGCATGTATTCTTTAATGGCTAAAGGGAAATCAACTGAAGTTTCAGAGGTGTCTGCTTGGGGAGGGGAAGCAATAACACTTTCGATAGCAAATAAAGTAAAAAACAATTATGCATTTATTATTACAAAAGAAGACTGAAGTAAATAGAGAGGCTTACAAGGGTCAAGTTTCATTCTTTAAGGCACTACTTATTGGGGGCCCTGATATTATAGGTCATGTGCAGCCGGTACCAAAGGCTTATAGTGGCATGTAGGAAGCACCATCGCCCCACCCCCACCCCGCCCCTCCCCGCCCCACCCCGCCCTGCCCAGGATTGGAGAGAAAGATGGTAAAGTTGCAGAATGTGGGTATAGGAGGTTAAAAAGGATGCTGGATTATGTCTGGTGATATCTTGTTTGAAAGAAATAGAGAAAAAATAAAAATAGGGAAGTAACTCGGAGAGCTTTGAGGACAGAAGGAATATTAGGTCTATGTTTCAAAAGTATCACTCTTGCTGCTGAGTTGAGATCAGAGTTTTATTCAAGGACCTTGTTTTAGGTACAGTGCTTGCAAATTATTCATCGTCAAGAGAATCTCCATAGATATCTTCATTCTTTGATACACCCATTTATCAAATGCTTATAGAATATTATTTTTCCGGCATTGTTGTAAGTGTCGGAAATACACTGAGGGACTAAAGATTCCCTACTTTCAATGTGATATGTCTAATAGAGGAGCAGAGAGATGGGTACTATCAGTAGAGTCAGCTAAGAGTCGTGTGGATTATATGTCATTTTTATTACAAGTAAATGGATATGAGTAGAACAGAAGTTTTATTGAGTAGACAGAATATGCTTCAAGTCTTTCAAAATTGTGCTAATTTGATTGGCTTTATACCATAAATGTATTTTGTAAACAATAAAATTTATTTTTGCCAAATTTTATAAATAGGGCACTCATTTAATCAAAATGTCATAGTAAATAATTTTTTTCTCTGAGATGTGATGACCTGTGCTAATAGGAAGTAAACTGTTTCAGGAATATATGTTGGCTCTTAAACAAAATGTCCTTTAGTCATCAGAAAGATGTGAGATTTCAAGCAACCACATTTATTATCATGGCCTACTCTAATTGGATTCTTGCCAAGATGCAATTGCTGTTATTGAAAAAAATTAGTATGTCATTTCTATTCATTTGACTCATAAATTAAGAATGCTTAGGGTTAACATTTTTATAGGATTTTCTTGGCATTTGCTTTGTTTCCTATATCCATAACACTTAAAATGATAAAATATAATTGGATGACATTTCCTTCGCAAGTGAGGTTTATATTGAGAAAATCTTTTTAAAAAGATCATAAAATGGAAAGCAACAAATGAACAAGACAGAAAAAACAAAAACTCATAGACACAGACAACAGTTTAATGGTCACTAGAGGGAAAGGAGGGAGGAGGAAAAGGGTAAATGGGGTCAAATATATGGTGACAGAAGGAAATTTAACTTTGGGTGGTGAACAAACAATGCAGTATATGGATGATGTATTATTGAATCATACATTTGAATCTTCTATAATTTTATTAACCAATGTCACGCCAATAAATTTAATAAAAAATAAATTAAAATATCCTAATGTGTGAGGAAGTGAAGATGTTTTTCTATCAGCAGAGCAAGGCAATTGATTGCAGATTTTCCTTTTTTATTAGGCAATTTTTCAACAATGTAAAGTATTAAGTGTAATAAGGCAATAAATACTCTTATATACCTGGGATTAGAAAATTAAAGTTCTCTTGATTCCCAGGATCAGTGTGAGCAGCACTGATGAGGAAATTTAGAAACCTGGGTATAATCTCACTAGCTATATATTTGACATTCGCTTTAACTTCTCTAGGTCAAGTTTGCTCATGTCTCTAATCAAGAGCCTGGGCTTCATAATAGCTAAGGTCTCTTACCGGCCACAGCTGAAAAGTTAATGACATGTTGTTCTTTTATCTTTTCTTCAATAATATAGTCTTTCTATCATATTTGAAAACAACTGTACAGCTAGGTGAAGTCATACGGGAATTTCAATCCAACAAATATGTTTTGAGCATGAAATTTTGCATAAACAATGCAAAGGTGAGTAAAATACAGACTATGCTTTGTTCAGGTCTAACATCATGAGACCAGTTAAGCAACATATGTCACAGTGCCTGGGCATATTAAATTTGGGGGGAGAATTAAATTGAGTTTTAAAAATCACTTCCTCTGGGAGGCCTTTCATGATTGTCACATTAGTCGAGGGCCATGCTATATTATGACAATAATAAAAACCATAATAATAATACCTATTATTTACTAGACATTATTTTAAGTACCTTCTATCTATTAATTCATTTACTTTTTAGAGAATCCCTATGAAATTTGTATCATCATTAGAGAAAGATAAAAAATGTGGAACAAAGAATTTAAGCATTTTCCCAAATTCATACAGTTACTAAGTATCAGAATCAAGATTTTACACCTTAACAGCTTGACTTTTAAGCATTCTTTTCTAAAGTACATTGTACTGTGATTTTAAAAAACATATTCGCTGCTCTTCAGGCTTATAATTCAAGGAATTATAATAAATAAAGATGGATTAGAGTAAATCATTTTTGCATGACTGTGGCATAAGAATTAGAAGTTTAAATATCCTATTTGTAAAAATTTAAGAACATAGAAATGTAGGATGTACTATAGAATCACTTTTGCCTTTATAAAGTTTGTAAATTATAGTTTTGCTATTCCAATTCTAAAGTACTTTTAATTCAATATCTACCATTTTCATATTTTTAGTGAAAATAAATCTTTCCTGGGTAAGATTCCCAGTGATATTCTATTTAAAATGTTTTCTTCCTTGTTAATGCATTTTTACCATCCTCTGTTATTTCAAACAGAGGCTAAGTTTATTAGAGTAGTGGACATTTTGTTTTCCTGAGACTTGGAAGTTCATTATAATGGAACCAATGTGTCTATCTACTTCTTTCTTCTGTCCACTGTACCTCTTCTTCCTTAGGGCAATCCTTCGAAAATAGGACAACAAAAGACTTGAATTGTCCTTTGCTGTTGGGTACTTGTGCAATCCAATAAAAATAAAGAAATATTGTTTGGGTGGACAACATAAGAATACACATTAATTTAATTATTGATAAGAACCTCCTAACGGAAGCCATGCCCACAAGGATGGGGTAGATTAGCCTTGCTACTGGGGGATTTTATCTATGCTCATACAGACCAGAAAACTCTTCACATACAATTTATGAATTGTTAGGTCTGCCCATGAGTATTTCATACTAAATTAAATGATAATATACTTTGCTCAACAATTTGTTCCTCGTGTGTACAAGAATCTGATTTCCTTCCCCCTGGTAGATGTGGAAGTGCTCCTCCAAGGCCTGGAAATATTGTAGCTCAAATTCTTTTTTTCTGTTCTTTGATTGAACTTAATTATAAGTCTGTTCTTACCATACATATACTCATGTCTTTTTTTTGTTCAACTTTAGTTCTCTTCTATAGCTGTCATACCCAGCACGATTCTATGTGTGGATATGCTTCGAAGTATTTGTAGTTTTAAATAATTATACCAAGATTCATTTTGAAAATTTGAGACCTCAATTTAACAAGTGTAAATCAACATCGAGAGAGAAGAAAGCACAGTATTTAAGTTCATTTTATTATCTGAGTATAGCATAGGCTACAATGCATAATGAAAATATGAAGCACTTCTTTCAAAAATGATTAAGAATTCCAAGTCAATGACAGCAGAGTATTTAACCAAGTACAAGGGCTTTCAGAGCTTTAGGTGCAATGTGACTGCACAGAACTCACACCTGTGAGCGCAGCTCTGCCTGAGCATCCCCAGGATGGAAGTCAAGAAAGGAAAAATGCTTCGTGATATTTGGTTTTTAGGCGTGAGGTTTAATTGATGTGTACCTTGCATAGTCTGTGTTTTATGGAAATCAATCTTCTCCCTCTCACCACCCACCATTCCCCCTCCTCCCTTCTTCTTACATCCCTCCTTCCTTTCTTAATTCCTTCCTTTTAATTTTAACAGATGGTGATCACTAGCAAGTGTTTATAAGTTCTCTATGAGAATACTTTCTTATTAAAAATGAAGCAAATGAGGCAATATGGTCATATAAGAGTAAAAGTCATAAGAACTAATTAAAAATGAACGCCTTAATTTTGGATATTTTAGAAGATTTACTAGGTTTAAATCTAGTGGTTTGAATAATCTGCGTTTTCATAGATCTTTATGTATTTCTGCAGGGATTTTTTTTTAACTTTGCAAAGGAATGCTATTAGGGACTATTGAGGTTTCTTTCTTAATGTGAAAATTTAAATTGCAGTAAAAATTGACCCCAGAAAGGGAAGATAATACTCACAAGATTCTTTTTCCTATTTTGCAAAAAAAGAAAAGAAAAAAAATCACACATTTCATTTATCTCCTGGTTATAATATTAGATAGTTGATATTATATCTCTACTGGACTATGAAAATTTTCTATATGTAGGTAAATAAATCAAGTAACACTTATTAACAGAAGTAAGTGCATTGACAAATTTGAGCTTAGATCTGATGTTTCAATTTTCAGAGCCGATATTAGTAAAAGTTCTTTCGAGGAACTGAGGAACTTCACTGACTTAAACCAATATGTTAATAACAATATTATATTAATAATATAATATATTATATATAATTAAGATTATAGTTATGTTTTCTTGATATTTTTATTATACCTGTAAAAGAGTATATCCTGAGAAAATACTTTTTATACCTCAGAAAATGATTTAATAATCTGTAGATAATTGAATGAAATTTAGGGCCATATGTACAGAGGGAAAAAAAGCACAAAATGGTTAAGATGACATTTTCTCTTCTTCATGTTGCATTATGGATGAATCAAAATTGTTTTAAATAATGTCAAATGACAGATGCACTGATAATACTTGAAGATTTAGAAATCATAAGGCAAACCTTTTCTCTAAGTCTTCAGGTAATGTAATAAATACGAGTATATAAGATTTTATACATAAACTTATATATAAACTTAAGAGTATATAAATTTAAGAGATTGAAATAATATTTATGGGAATTTATTGCTTTGTAGCAGCTATACAACTGTGCTTAGTTTTACTGTTTACCAGTATATATTTATCTTCTGGGTTTGTGTTTCAAAATCTTTTGTTTTCTCCAAAACGTAGCTATTATTAATGAACTATGTGAACCCAGCACCTGCATTCTGTATTCTCATAGTGTGACTAGAAAGCACTGATTGAAATGGCAGGGAGAAATTTGAGGACTGTGCAAATAAAGCCCATGAATAATGATGATTGTCAAGGAAACATATCACTGGAAAGCTGTCAGACAAGATGAATGAGCTGAGACTGTTCCCATGTTGAAACAGAAGATCTTATTCTACAACTCGAATTCTAATATTCAACAGCAGTTTATGCATCAGTGGTTACTACATAAAAAGTGTGAGATATCGACCATTAACTTCAGCTTCTAGTTGATAGCATATTAAGTATGAAGCCTCAGAGACAACAGGATGGTGAGCACTGAAGTAGGCCATGGTTTAGCTAACAAAATTACTTTTGTTCATGCTAATAAACACTTATGATAAGAGCGATGCTTATAGCTAAGAAGGGTAGAGACTCAATGGGAGTGGAGCCATTACATAGCTGATTAGCTTGATCTTGTTCATGCTGATAAAACACTTCCGAAAACAAAAAAAAGAAGAAGAAGAAGAAAAGAAAGAAAGAAACAGACTTGTTTCTAGAATAAATAATCTTGAGCAACTTACTTTCTGGAAAAACAACATCTCTGACAATGATCATACTCTTTACAGTTAGTTGGGCATGGTGTTGAAATTTCCACTAGAAGTAATTTATTTTTTGAATCAAGGTACAAACATATTTAGAAGAATCTTTATAAATTTTCCTGGACAAATTTGAAAACCTTTGGAAAAAGCAATATATTTATCTTTTTCTAATTCAGTGGACACTAGTCTCAGAGAATAGTCGATCTTCCACAAAACATGGGTGAAGACAGATTCTCTCTTGTGGCAAAGAAACTGGTAAAATTATTCAGTCTGGAGCTTTGAACAGTGGCTTGGGACGGGCACTATATGTAAGGAGATCTTATCAACTGTGGTAGAATGTGAATCTAAGTAGCTGAAGAAGTGGAAGAAAAGTATAAAATTAAAAAATAGTGTTCTACTTATATGGAATATCTAGAATAGGCAAATAGATAGAAATTAGATTAGAGGTTACCAGGAGCTAAAAGGAGAGGGATTGGGGAGTTATTACTTAGTGGGTGAAGGTTCTTTTTGGTTGATAAAAATTTTGGAAATAGATAATAATGATTGTTCCACAACATTTTGAATGTAATTAATGTCACTGAATTTTACACTTAAAATGTGCAAAGTGGTATATTTTATGCTAAGTATATTTAACTACAAAAAAAGAAAAATGGAGGTAGGAGGGGGATTGAAGACAAATTATGTGTTGTATGTAATTTGGCCCAGGGTCAGTCTGAGTTGATCTCATCTTGGGGTACTATTCCAAACACCCAAATCAGCAAATATTGGTTGAGCCTCCTTTTCTTTCTAGGCCTTGGCAATACACAGGTATATCCTGTTCTTGTTTTTAGGACTCTCATAGTTATGCAGATTATTAAGGTATATGGAAATAAAAACCCTACAATTTAATGTTTGAAGTATTGCCTTACATTGTAATGTCTGCACATATTTAATTTAATAGACATATAAAATTTTTTATATTCTTTGTCTATTTAACAAATTTATGCCACTATAAATTAAACGTTTAGTCTAGAAGCAAATCTTACCATTCCTCTGACTTCAACAATTTATATCTTTCCATTTTCATGATTGTTAAAACATTCTTATAGGTTATTCAGTGTTTTTATGTATTTTACTCATATAATCTGAGGAAATCATTTTTATGTAACATTTCTTTCAGTATTTGATTACTGAAATACTTAGCTCAATTTCCACCTTATTTTCTGGTCATGGATAAAGATTTTGCATGCCCATGTCTGAATACATATTTCATGTAGACAATTATGGTTCAGAAGAAATTCAATTTGTATGTTATCTGTATATAGAAACTGAAATGGCAAATTGAAGTCACTATCTGCATAATTTAATATTCACCATACTTCCACCAAAAATATACAGATATTTGATTTAAAAGTGAAAATTTGAATATCTGTCTTAAGTTTTGTTTAATATTTTAAATCATTGTTTGGAAAATCACTACATTCTTGAAACATTTTTATATGTGATATATTCTAAATTAATCAACATGCTGAATTTGTTGTGTGTTGGGATGAAAAAACAAGAAATGAAATAGAATATAAACATTTTTCTTAACCTTAATACACTCAGCAACATCTATCAGGAAATTTAGCTATGGTTCCAAATTTAATTCAACACATATATACAGAAAAAGTAGATAAAAATATATCTGCAAGATATTTTAGTAATTAGAAACATCATTTCTTATTGTTTATTGAAATGTTATATGAAACAAATTAAATTCTGTTTACTTTTGAGATGTAAATTCTTTATGACCCATTTAAGTTGTAAAGAGGAAGTTGTGGTAAGAAGCTATCGAGTTAATTATTCAGATGATTCAGCCTCTCAGATATTTTTAAAAATACATTGATATATGAGGCAAAAAGATTTTGCCTCTATGCTTGCCTCATTTCCACTTCACTCTAGTAAAAACTATAGTTTATTGAGTTTTTTTTTTTTTTTTAATTTCACCCCTACCCCTCAGGACTATGTGTAGACTAAAACATGTAAGACAAAATGAACCACTGGCTAAAACAAAAGGGCTCATCTCTAGGCATATGGAAATGCTGACTTTTTATCTCAACTTGACCTTGCATTGAAGAGTTCCTGAGGGTCATCATGTCTGCATTATTACAGTGCTGTTGCTGGCCAGGTTGTCACCCACCTCGTTATCCCAGAGGGATTCCAGTCTCTGTGAATAAGGAGAGATTTTCCTGAGGTCCAGTGTGGGGTGACTCAAAGTGGAAAAGGGGAACCTCCATGTGACCTCTATTACCCCGGGTGGGGGGGATCTGCTATCTCTTGTATGGGAAAATCTTTCTTTCTGGCATTTGCAGCTGTATCTTTCCAAGAAAACACCATAGCAGATACACTCACATTATAAAAGCTCCAGTAAGATGAACGAGATACAGGATGTTTTAATCTGCCCTGTTGCTGCTTAAAATTTCAGCTTCGGCATGATCCAATGAGGATTATTCTCAAATAATTACATTGGGATTATTTAGGTTAAGATATCCATATCCTGGAGAATTCTTTCAGATAACACTGAAGTACACACACACACACACACACACACACTCTCTCTCTCTCTCTCTCAAATAAAATCATTTACCTTTGAACGCAGTGTTCTGATTCATGGTAATCTAGGCCCCCTGGAACCTTGCCTGAGCTAACACATATCCTAAGTCAGCACCTGTGATGGTTGGTGCTGCGTGTTACCTTGACTGGGTGAAGGGAGGCCTGGATAGCTGGTAAAATATTATTTTTGTGTGTTGCGAGGGTGTCTCAGGAAGAGATTAGAAACTGAATCAATAGACCAAGTAAAGAAGATCATCCTCATCAATGCACGCAGTCATCAGCCAATCAACTGAGGGCCTGGATAGAATAGAAATGTGGAGAAAAGGTGAATTTTCCAGCTCTGCTCTCAGATTTAAGTGCTCTTGGCTCTTGGGTTTTTGGATGGACTCAGACCAGGATTTACACCACAGGCCCTCAGATTCTTAGGCTTTCGGATTCAGTCTGAATTATACCACTGGCTTTTCTGGTCCTCCAACTTGAAGATGAGGGATTTCTCAGCCTCCATAACCACATGAGTCAATTTCTATAATAAATCATCATGTACATCTATATAATCTATATTTATATCTCCTATATCTACATCTATCATCTATCATCTATCTATCATCTATCTATCTATCTATCTATCTATCTATCTATCTATCTATATCTATCTATCATCTATCATCTATCTATCATCTATCTATCTATCATCTATCTATCTATCATTTATCTATCTATCATCTATCTATTTTCCATTGGTTCTATTTCTCTAGAGAATTCTGACTAACACAGCACCAAATACCGTAGGAGGAAACTAAAATTTTTTTTCAAGCTAACAGCAGCAAGAATGCCAACAGGGCAGGTCTTAGTCACCTTGGGCTGCTGTAACAAACTACCTTAGACTGAGTGGCTAAAACAACAGTTCACAGTCCTGAAGTCTAGAAAGTCCAAGATCAAGATGCCAATAGATTTGGTTCTTTTTATTTTTAAGCACTTAATTTAATTTAATTTAATTTTATTTTATTTTATTATTAGTTTCAAGTATACAGTACATTGGTTAGATTCGTATAGTTTACTAAACAATCCCCCTGATTACTCTAACATCCCTCTGGCTCTACACCTAGCTATTACATTAATGCTGACTGCATTCCCAATGCCATATTTCCCATCCCCATGGCCATCTCTCAACTACTAATTTATACTTCTTTAGCCTGTCACCCCTTTTTCCCAGTTCCCCAACACCCACCCTTCTGGCAGTCACCAGATGGTCTTCTGTATTTGTGAGTCTGTTTTTGAATACATTTTTCTTTTTGCTCTTTAGATTCCGCATGTATGGGAAATCATATAGTATTTACCTTCCTCTCTCTGACTTATTTCACTCAGCATAATAACCTCCAGGTCCATCCATGTCATCACAAATGGTAGGATTTCATTTTTTTATGGCTGAGTAATATTCTATTGTATATGTGAACCATAACTTCTTTATCCATTCATTTGTTGGGGATTTCAGTTGCTTCCATATCTTATTGTCAATAGCGCTGCTGTGAACACAGGGGTGCATAGATCTTTATGAATTAGTGTTTTGATTTTCTTTGGATAAATACCCAGAAGTGCAATTGCTAGGTTAAAAAGTAGATCCATTTCTAATTTTTTGAGGAACCTCCAGACTGTTTTTCTTGGTGGCTGTACCAATTTGCAATCCCACCAGCAATGTATGAGGGTTCCCTTTTCTCCGCACCCTAGACAACACTTGTTTTTTTTATTTATTGATGATAGCCATTCTGACAGGTGTGAGATGATATCTCATTGTGGTTTTAATTAGCATTTCTCTGATGATTAGTGACCTTGAGTATCATTTCACATGTCTGTTGGTCATCTGTATTTACTCTTTAGAGAAATATCTATTCAGGTCTTCTGTCCATTTTTCAATTGGATTGTTTGGGGTTTTGTTGTTGTTGTTGTTGTTGAGTTGTATGAGTTATTTATGTATTTTGGATATTTCCCCCTTATCAGAAGTATCATCTGATATATCTTCTCCCATTTAGTAGATCGTCTCTTCATTTTGTTGATAGTTTCCTTTGCTGTGCAAAAATTTTTAGTTTAATATAGTCCCATTTATTTATTTTTTCTTCTTTTTCTCTTGCCCAAGGAGATAAGTTTGAAAAGAAATTACTAGTAGCAATATCAGAGAGTTTACTGCCTATGTTTTCTTCAAGAAGTTTTATGGTTTTGAGTCTTACATTTAAGTCTTTAATCCATTTTGAATCTATTCTTGTATATGGTATAAGGAGGTGGTCAAGATTCATTTTTTTTTGCATGTATCTGTCCAATTTTCCAAATACCATTTATTGAAGAGACTGTTTTTACCCCGCTGTATGTTCTTGTCCCCTTTGTCATGTATTAAATGAGCATTTAAATGTGGATTTATTTTTAGTTTCTCTATTCTGTTCCATTGACAATGTATCTGTTTTTATGTCAACATCATACTGTTTTGATTACTGTAGCATTGTAGTATAGTTTAATGTCAGGTAGTGTGATACCTCCAACTTTGTTCTTCTTTTCAAGATTGTCATGGCTATTTGGAGTCTTTTATGATTCCATATACATTTTAGGATTATTTGTTCTAGTTCTCTGGAAAATGACATTGGTATTTTGACAGTAATTGCACTGAATCTATAGATTGCTTTGGGTAGTGTGGCCATTTTAATGATGTTGATTCTTGATGAGGGCTCTTTTTTGGCTTATAGATTCTCGCCTTCTTCCTGTGTACTTAAGCGGGCTTTTGCTGGTCTCTCTCATTTCAGGGTCTATACCTTCACAAGGAAGTTATAACCCCCTTGAAAGAAGCACTCATATCACAATATTTTTTCACACCTCAAAATGCTTAAAAGAGAGCTACCTATGAATCTCTAGTGAGAAGATGTCAAATATCAAAAAGAGAAGAGATAAATACTTGTAAGGTTGTGGAAAAAAGGGATGTGGAGAAAAAGAGAACCCTTGAACGCTCTTAGTTAGACTGTAAACTGGTATAGTCACTATGGAATACAGCATGCAGGTTCTTCAAACACTGAAAATAGAACTACCACCTGAGTCAGCAATTTGACCTCTTGGTACATATCCAAAGGAAAAAAAATCATTACCTCAAAAAGATATTTGTATTTTCACATTCATTGCATTATTATTCACAGTAGCAAAGGTTTGAAACAACCTATGTGTCTGTGGATGGACAAATTAATCAAAAATGTGTGGCATATATCAACAATGAAATATTTTTCAGCCTCAAAAAAAAAAAAAAAAAAGGAAATCCTGCCATTTGGGATAAAATAGATGAACCTTGAAAACATTATGTTAAGTAAAATGAATCAGAGTATAAATACTGTATGGTATTACTTACATGTCTATTCTGTAAAAGCCAAACTCATAGAAACGGAGAGTAGAATGGTGTTTTTCAGGGGCTAGGAATGGGGAAAATAGGGAGAGGCTTATAAAGGACAGTAATATATAAGCAATGTTTGAGGGCCTAATGTATAAAATTGTGACTATAGTCGATAATAGCATGTTGTATAATTGAAATTTGCTAAAACTTAAGTGTTCTCACAAAAAAAAAGAGAAAAAAAGGAAAAATAAGGTCAGTATGTGAGCCGATGGATATTTTAAGTAACTCAATAATGAGAATCCTTGACGATCCATATATATATCAAATCGTCATGTTTTTTACTTTAAATATATTATAGTTTTATTTGTTAATTACACCTCAATAAAGCTAAAACAAAGAATTAGGGTCTTTCATTATTTAAAATCAAAGGCATGTGATAAAAATGCTACTACTTTTACCACCTGTCCAGAAAAATACAACTTTTAAACTCTTATCCTTTTGGAGCTCAGCATGTTGATCTCTGAAAGTGAAAATAGAATAATCAAACGTTTTGTTTCCATTGGAGAGGGAATGACAAAAGTTGGTAAGTAAAACCCTTTCTCTCCAGACTTATTTGACTATGACTTTGTAGCTAGCCTCTGTTTCCCAACCTTTACTAAACCACTCAAACGACACTTGGGATGGACATTCCTGAGCAAATGGTGCCAGTACTTGGGTGGCATGAAATAAAGACGTTGCTGAGGACGGAGGACATTTGTATTGTCATGCTCATCATATAAGTCATCCCATATTGAACCATGCAATACCCTTATCTTCTCCTATTAAACTTTGTGGAAGACAAAGCAAAATGAAACAAAAACAATTTTCCCCAAAAATTTTGGTTAGAACTCTTTCTTAAATGAATCAGTTGTTCTTAAGGGTATAGTGGATAATTCTGGTAAAAGAAATTGCTATATTCTTCTTAGAGGACTTGGGTTTTCTAATGCTTCTCAGTATACAGGATGTAATTATTTGAAATGAAAGTGATCAGGCCATGTAGGTAGTTTTCTGAGACAGAGTGTGGAATTATTTATAAAAACAAGTCTCGATTTCTGGTTTCCTATGAATTATCTCCTGATATTTAAATGAAAACTAAAAATAAATTTTGCATCTAGGTTGTATTCTAGAAATTTAATTATTAAAATATTTAAATAAAACTATTTGAATAATGTCATTAACTACAAAATTAATATAGTAATTTTATGTGTTTGATTAAATTTATTAGTGTAATGCTATCTTTTTGTAATTTCATTTCCTTTTGCTTATAAAATTAAAGCTAAGTATGCTACATATTAGCAACTATTATTTCATTTACCAAAATGGAAAAACCCTCATAAATGTGGTTAAAAATAATTTTTACAAAACCACGCAGGTCAAAAAATATTTGCCCAAATTTAGTACTGTCCACTTTCCTTTGAATTGGTAATAAAACAAAACATTTGAAATTAACATTATAGCAATAAAGAAAACTATTCTTTATTAAAAAATAGATTTAGCTTTGTCTAAAGGTTTTTAATATTCTATGCAAAGAAAAATGGTTTGGTTTAGTTTTTATGCTTATATTTTCTAAGACTTCAATATGCTTTTATTTTTCTTCTCAAAAAGAAGACAGTAAATGCAAAATATTGACTTTAAATGCAAATGTTATGTTGAATGTTACAGAAGGAAGTTGGTGGAATAATTTGCCACAGATTCTTTAATTAAGGCCATTAAAACTGAGAAAGTACAGGTCCTATCATTCATGAATTCATTTTAAGAATTTACAACAAAAGGGAATGAGCAGGTAGTTCATTAAATTCAATCTTATATATCAATTTGTAGTCAAAGTATAGACATAATGCCTTTGCCAACATGTAACACCAGTCATAGTGAGTATTTCATCTTTATGTTTATATTCTAATTGCACTATTTAAAACTTAGGAGACTGAAAATTAAAATATAAAAATTTGCATAGTTGTACAATTCAAGAAGCTAAAATCTAATTTTATTGAAATCTTTGTGGAAATGGGCTGTGAGTGTCATTCTGTCATACACCTAGAGAGTTTTGCTGACCCTCAGCTGGTGCTTTCTTTGCTTTAAGTATCAATACTGTACATACTTACAAGTATAGGAGATGAAGATAACAGATCTACCTTCATGAATTTGTACTTCTCAAACCTACTAATACTAAAAATTCCTGGGAATCTTGGAATTTCTTTCTAATGGCAATGGAATTCCTAGATCCACCTGGCAACAGGCTTCTAAGATAGCAGCAGGTCTGCAATTCAGACACTGATCTGCAAAGATGCATAATGATGAACGCTCACTTGAATGTTCTGGAACTTAGGAGGAAAGAATTCTTTTATTTGTTTTACTCAAAGGCTCTATACATTCTTTGAAATTCTCCCAATTATTCCAGAACACAATAGTCTCATAAATCAAAGACCCAGAGTAGTCCAAGATATTCCATTTAATCTGACATATAATTCCCCAAGACGATGAGATAGGGTAGCATTTTTTGTATCCACTTGGAGCAAGTGTTCTCATTGTCAATTCAGAGGTATAATCCTTCTAAACATTTTCAGTAGTCTCTGGCGCTTGTAATGAATCGTTTCAGTGTTTTGATTCTGTAGCTGCTTTGTAAAAGTCAGACTCCATAATCTTGGGAGTCACTCTCCTTTGCCAGGCTTTCTTTTACCCCGAGGGTAGAGAGTAGCCCATTTTCTTCTAGTTGGCTCTCCTAAATCCTTCATTCTGGCCATGAAGGTAAGAGCCTATATCTAGGTAGGTGATTCCTGAGATTGTGCAGGCAAGTAGGTAACCTGGGCACAGATTACATCACATGAATATTTACACCAGGTTGAGCTTAATAGGAACAGATCTTTTCCCCATAGCTTTATGGCTTCAATTGTCATCAAGCTCCCAAGAATATAGGAGCTTGAAATATTCATTAATCAGACATCAAGGAGATTGGAGCATAAAACAAGTTCCTACCGTGACGTAAATTATTAAGATCTTTTTTAATTACTCAAAGATGTTTTTACGTTGTTATTTTCTTCTCTAACAATTACTTTCAAGTCACCGAGAGATATGAACACGAAGAACAATTTTGTTAAAATCATCGTGCTGTAATGAATCATGACTGCATGTACTGTAATCACCAGCTAACTGTAAGAAATTTCAGTATCTGGTGAAGTGACACTTCACTTCCTACACGCTGACTGACTCCTCTAAACGGGAGCATTTGCTTAACCAGTTATGCCCCTGGTGTCTCTTATTCCATACTCTTAAATGGTAACAGAATTGTTTTTGCCTTATCAAAATGATTTTTTTCCTTTTCATGTGTCAGATTACATAGTATGTGAAATAAATATGGGGCAAAATTATGATAAAAAAGATGAATGTTCTAATTAAATTTTACATGTTTGTGGCACAAGTTTCAAGAAGCAATTGGCATAAAATGACATATTCTAAAAATAAAGCATGAGCTAACTTTCTCTCTCCTGCAAAGATTTGCATGAAACTGCATATGATTGAGAATGACCTTTAAATGAGGAGTAATGGTCCCAATCAGTGTACTGCAGGCTCCACATATGAATCTAGGTCCCGAATGATGTTTAAAAATCACAATATGTTTGATTTAAATTCTCGTCTGGTATCTTCTCAGATTTTAGAAATCATTTTCAAGCATTAACTTCCCTTTAAAATCCTTAGACCAGAAAAAAAAAAAAAGTCCTGGTTAATCATTGTAATTTATTATTTTAAACTATTTAACAAAAATATAAAATCAATGTTTTTCTCATTATCATTTTTTGACAATTATAAATTTTATCATACTTGGCTTCTCACTGGGCAAATATGCCACATCAATTTTAAAACAGTAAATAATATGAATATATTGGTGTAGAATTAAAAGTTTAAAACTAAAATTTATGTTTGTTTTTGATAACATTGTAGAATATCCCCATCTTAACCTAAAAAAAACAGAATCCCTAAGGAATTAATTGTCTTGTCCCAGTTAACTGTTATAGTCAATGGACTTCGGATTTCTGGTCAAGAATCCATGGAAGCCCAAGATTTAAGGTCATAAGTACTGTAATTTAATTCTCTAGTCCTACTACTGATAACGGACATACAACATTTAAAGCATTCTAGAATATAGCTTATTTCTTCTATGCCACGATAGTCTTACAGCTAGTACTCTGCCGACTAGAAACTGTATCACTCTCTCTAGTACTATAATTGTCATCAATATAGATGCTGTCATTTATGCATCAGGGTTTGCATTTTTTTTTTGCTATGATCACGTGTTAAATTTTAGGATATATTCCAAAGTATTTTTCATATAAAGTGTTTGATTTCTATAGAAACCACTTCCTTGTGTTTTTTTTGTTGTTATATTTTTAAACAGGGTTTCATTTTAACTATTATGGAATTATACAAGCGGACTCATATAATATTTAATTTTTTACTTAAAATTAGGCTTTCACAAATTATCCAAGTTGTTTCCCGTAGCTATGATCCATTCATCATTGTGGCCATACAATATTACAACATGGGGGTATACCATAAATTATTCCTTTTATTTTTATGAACATCCAGGTTGATTCTTGTTGGTTCTATGATTAAAAAGATTTGCTGAAATTGTTAATACATATCTCCTTGTGTACATTTTTATACTTTACTAGCAAAAAATGTGATTGGAATAACGATATTGAATTCCACAATATCGACATTCTATTGAATATGAACAACTAGATTGTTTCCAATTTTGGTTGTTACAATTAGTGATACTCATCATTTTCATACCTGCCTTTTGTTGAACAACTATGTGTGTTTCTGTTGAGTTTGTATATAGGAGTGCTGGAACATTATACATGAATATGTTTGTCTTTAGTAGTTATGGTCGATGATTTTTCTTCCTAAATGATTGTACTTGTTTGCCGTCTCATCTGTAGAGTATGTGAATTCTTATGCAACATACATACCGACATTTTGTATTGTCTGTCATTTTCACTTTATCTGTTCTGGTGTGTGTGCATTTGTATACCATCGTGGATTCTAATGTAACTTTCCTTGATTAATAAAAAAAGTTGCTTTTCAAAAGCTACTTATTTATTAAATTTATTGGGGTGACATTGGCTAATAAAATCATGTAGTTTTCAAGTGTACAGTTCTATAATACATCATCTGTATATCGTATTGTGTGTGTACCACACAAATTCAAATCTCCTTTTTTCACCATATGTTTGACCCCTTTATCCTTATTTACCTCTCCCCTCCCCATTGTCTCTCTGGTAACCACCAAACTGTTTTCTATGTCTATGAGTTTTTGTTTGTCTTGTTCGTTTGTTGCTTTTAGTTTTATATTCCACACATGAGTGAGAGAGATCATATGGTTCTCAACTTTTTCTGTCTGACTTATTTCTCTTAGTGTGATGATAATCTCAATAAATATATGCATCATTTTGAATTATCTATATTTTAAGAGGTTTGTTTATTATTCTTGCCTGCCCTTCTGTGTTATCTTTTTTTTTTTTGTCTTTTTTTTTTTTTTTTACTTAATGGTTTGTGCAATATTAAATTATATTTTAGATGTAAACTTCTTGTTACTTATGTGTGTTGCAAATAACTTCTCATCCTATGACTTTCAATTCTCCCTTTTTAATGGTCTTTTGATGACTTTTCATAAACTTTGAAGAAATTTTAAATTTACTGTTTGATAGGAAATATCAAATAATGAAAAGATTATGTATTATAGCAAAGTGTCCTTTATTTCAAGTTGTTACTATATATATATATATAATCTATTTATATATTTTATCTATCTATTATCTATCTATCTATCTATCTATCTATCTATCTATCTATCTATCCTTCAATAACAACTGTGTAGCCTGAATGTGCAATCTCATCTTTACTTAAAAGCTCTCCATATCATGTCATTTTCTTCCAATTCTTAAAACTATAACTTCATAGTTCAATTAGTTCTAGAGAATATTGAGTTGGGTTTAACAAATGCCTGATATCAAGAACATATTTTGCTCCTGGGAAAGTTCTTAGTCATTAGTCTACATATCTCTTAAATATTAGAGCCAGGGAGAAAAATCTACCATATTAAAGCATGGATTTTTGCTGAAAAATAGATTTAAATAGTATATGTGTGTCCTGAATGTATAATGATACCGGTAGAAACTATGACAAAATTAAAACTGTAATAGTGTTATAAAAGTAAGTGCATGGATAAGATTCATGATATGGAGAGTAAAATGAAAATGATGATAAAATATAACTGTAACCAGATGCAAATTTAAGCCATGAAAAAATCATTTTTCAGAAAGCAAGTGGCTATTTAAGTACATTTAAGGAAGTCATCTTCTTCTCAACAGAACATTGAAATAATTATTTTAACCTCCCTTGGAGAAACAGCTTATTTCCAGACTCGTATAGTTGGTAAAGAACACAGCTGTAGTTTTCTTTTTTCCTGAGATAGCATCATGGCAGACAAATGAAAGGATGCCAGCGATGTTCAGTGCTGGACCAAGGCTACACAGGGAAGTTCAAGATTCAGAAATTCTAATCACTGATGAGTGGCTGCTTTTGTGATCTTCAACTTGTCACTTCTGTTTTTTTTTTTTTTTTTATCTTTTATCCTCACACTAAATTATTCAGGATTCTAATCACACTTGCCTATTTCATTGTAGCAGTAGAAGATTAATTGCCAAATGTCTACTCGGAGCTCTGGGGATGGTGGGGGAAGTTAATGAAAAAGAGCTGCCAAAAATGTTGCACAGTCAATTTTTCCAAATATCAGAACATCTAGTAGGCTTTTCCATACATTTTCATCTGTCAAAATCTTACTCATCTTCCAAGGCTATAGAAGATGTGATTTTTACCTTTTTTTTTGTGTGCGTGTGACGTTTTCCCTTGTCTTCAGTCAGAATAAATATCATCTCCTTAATATGCTCCCTAAAACTTTTTTTTTCACCTTTGTTGCAAAATTGCTCACAGTCCTTTCGTATCACAGTTGTGTATGTGTCTTCCTGTTAACATTTTATTTCCATTTAAAATATATCGTGAAGGTGTGCTGTTGCACAAACAAGAAATACCAAAACATTCAAGGTCACGTGTAAGAGAACTCTAGTTTATTTACTGTTGTGTAAATCCCATAAGTTTAATAAATGAAGGTACATCCCTAACCTAAGTATACAACACAGTGGAGTGAGCTAAGTTGAGGAAAATATCAAGCAGAAAACAAGCAAACAAACAAAAAATAAAGAGGAAATAGTAACAGCCTTCATTTGTGATTGAGTTTACAAAAATGGCCTCATGTAGACATTACTTCGGGGGTGATGATATTCCACTAAATCTGTTCTTTATATCATTACTTATCCTAGCAGGATTGAATTTACCAAAAATAACAAGTGAGGAAAATTAATCTGTAAAATATTGGAATAAGTATGTGTAAATGACAATTCAAAGTCATATCCAGGACTTATTCAGCTCCATTATTATAAAGATAATTTATATGAGACATAGTGTTTATCCTCCCTAATGCTAATGGTTGCTGCCCTACCAAATCTCCATCTTAAACCCTGGAAATATCTTTTGCTCCAAATAAGTTTTTTCCAAATCTACATAAATATTTTACCTTTTTCGGGGGTATTTCCTGATATGGTAAAAGATTACTAGATGTTGGATGGTGATGGGATATTACTTCTATTAAAGTATAGGTTTCCTTTATTACTCTTTTAGAGTAAGAAGGCTGTAAGCAAGAAAATAAAAACTCTTAAAAGTGCTTCTCTTAAATGTCCAGATTTAGGCATCAGGTTTTAAATGCCATATCTTTTGTTCGACATCAATGTCCTAACCATGTAAATCAAATTAATAAATTTATTCTGCATAAGAGTAAAAGAAATTCAAAGTAAGATACAGATATTACATTAAACATTCACAGCACACTGATTGAAAATTAAGAATGTTAAGAATGTATTTAAAATACAACATTTAAAAGGCATAAAATTGGTAATTATGTATTTTTATATACAGTTATTGGCACAGAATTCCCTACCTACATGGAGAAATAACTGTAACGCATTTATCTTGCCCAATTTGCTTTGATTGATCATCAAAATTTATATGATAACTATGTTTTTATATGGAAGAAAATACAGCATATAATATTTGTAGAAAGTCACTTCTTCAATATTGGTTACTTTTTAATGAAAAAGAGAAGTAATTTTTAAAAATTTCATTCAGGCAAAAATCATTAGCTGCTAAAATTAGATGCATTTATTGACTTCCATTAAAGCCAGATATAATTATATATTATTGATAACTAAAGCATAAAGTTTAATAACTCCACAAATATAAAAATTATTAAATTAATGAATGTCAAAGTGGTTCCACAAATTTTGACTTACATATTAGGTGGAGACATGGCTACTCGTATTATTGTTTGTTTCATATGACATTCTACCAGTGAAATTTCTTTAGTTTATTTTGACAAAATTTTGAAATGATTATCATTGGAATTCAATAAAACCTTACAAATCATGAGTTTTGAGTACCATAGTTTGTACTTACTTAAATAAAGCAAATAGAGAACTTATCTTTATTCATAAAACTCAAGGAAAAATTCACAATTAGCGGAATTAACATTTTATTTGCTTTATTTAGAGTTAATGCTTTATTAGTTTTATGCAATATTGTATCTTACAATTAGTAGATTCATAGTCTTATTAGTTTCATGTAATAGTCTACCAGTGAATGTTTCTTCCTTTACTTTTGAATTTAAAAAAATTAATAATTATTTATATAACTCAACAAAAATCTTATAATCAATAGATAATCAGTAAGGATAGCAATCTTTTATAAGTCTATTTTCAGATCTACATTCTACATTGATCATTCCTACTTTTCTGGACTGGTTAATTGGCATTTAAAAAATGTCATTTATTCAATAATTGTTTGTTATTTTATCTACATAAAATAAGTACTTTAGAGCACAGGTTTTTTGAGGGGAGATTGTGCAAAGAGGTGGGGAGGTTGTGTTTAGATAACACTGAGCATCTTGTTTAGCCTTCATCACATCGAGTCTCACCCTTTCTTCTGAGTGCATCTATATTTCACAAGGCACCACCTCCATTACTCCTGCACCCTCTCATTTTTCCGCCTCTAAGGTGTTCTTTCCTTTGCCTCTTATTCTAATACTCACATCTCTTCACTTATACATATCCATTCGGGCATAAGCCTGTGACTCCAATACTATTTCACCCATTCTGTTCCTCTGTATATAAAATATTCACAACTATGCATTGTTAATTTTTCTCATGGTGCTGCTGCTATATCATCTCCTCAGTCACCACTCTTCTAATATATACATGAACCCAAATTATCCCAATCTATCTCCTTCTCTTTGTAATTAACACAACCATTTTCCTTTGTCATGGAAAGTCAACTTTTATCCTTATCTATAGTAGAGCCAGGGTGGTCAGTTCTCTGCCTGTCATTGTCAATCCAAGTTAAGAAACCATGCAAAGATGAACCACATAGACTCAAGTTAATTCTGATTTGCCATCCTACACATCTATTTCAGTTTTTAAACATATGTGTATGTAGTATGTGTGTGGGGTGGAGGAAGGTGGATGGGTGGCTATGCCCATGTTGATGTTGGTAAAATCTTATCTGAGAGAGGCACACAATGATTCTAATGAATATACGCATGTGTATGTGTACATGTGTATCTAGAATGATCAGGGGTAGAATGTATTTTAGTGAATATAGGAATACAAGACCTTAATACAAAAAATTAACATAAGTTAATTACTTTAGAAAAAATCAAATCAATTGTATGTCAAGTATATCCTCTAGAAATTATTAAATTGTTGTATGAAAGATATCTCTAGTAAAGTGAGTTTGTAAAAATTGAGTTAAACAAATTATGCATAAGATCTTTAGATACCATTATAGCTTAGTTTCTCAAAACCTTCAGTATAATAGTGTGACTGATTCTCCAAGGCAAGATACAGAATTGTGTATTTATAAAGTTTATTTACTCATGGAATCCCATTCTTTGAAAAATATTCCGTAGGATTTAAGTCCCTTAATATACACATTTTGGAGCCCTAGTTTGATTAATTAGTTTCAAAAGATAACTGTTCATGTAAATGACAAATGCTATTTCATTTCTAACAATGTGACCACTCTTTATTACACTTCAGGACAAGAGTATAGCCTTTTACTTTTAATTTTAGTCTCTTCTGTCCATTGCCCTTGAAAAGAAAAATATAGGAATATAAGGAAAAGATAGGTTGTAAAGATCGATTTGGAAGAACCATTTTTATTATAATGAACTAAGCTAAAAACTATATACATGCCAGCCATGGTTGAAATACTAGACAGAAATGATACATCAGGGTCTGAATTTACTGCTAAAATAGAGAGTATAAAATTCACCATAAATCCTGCAATCTAACTTTAATCTCAAGCATATTGACCTCTGTTGTCTTAACATAAAAGATTTTGTTGTAAATCTTAGGTAAAGTCATTTTTTACTTTAAACATATATTCATGGAAAATTCACCTTATTGTCAATGTCAGCCTTATTCAATTTAAACTCATTTTCCAGTTAAATGGCTTATTTCCTTTGTCAACAGTGACAAAGGCAAATAACAGAAAATAAGTCTTGAGAGAGAGATGTTTCATGTGAATATAAATGAACATGTATAAAGCAAAAGCAAACTTTATGACTTTCATAGGTTAAATGGACTTGAAGCAAGTACTGAAAAGTAAAACCAAAATAATTTTGAAGAAAAAAAAAGAACCAATGAGATTGGGCAAAATATACTTGCAATAATTAGTTTAATTTTTGAAAATGATATTATGTTATCACTAAAAGAATTTTTTTTAATAGATATTAAAATAAAATTAATTTTATCTTTCTTTTTTCTTTATTAAATATCAAAAATTGCATTCATTCTGAGGTATATTTCCATTAAATGGTGAGAATATGTGTTCATCGATACTTGTATTTTAATTTTATTTTGACTATTATTATGAATTTTTGTGCTGATGTATTAATTTTCAATATTGAAACTCTGCAAATACTAGTTGGTTCTCATGGAGATTGAACCCATGACCTTGGTCTTATTAGACAATGTTTTCTATATTCAAATAATTTATATTTATTTAGTTATTTAATTATGATTCATTCATTTATTCACCCACATTTGTTAAATAGGGATTACATGCCAATCAATGAAGACAAAGTTTCCTCTCAAATGTAGATTACTTTTGATTGCATGTGAAAGTCTTTAGCTATAAACAAACAAAATGTGAACTATAAATTACTGCTCTGTAGACAATGAAAACAAAGCAAGGGACTAGAGCTTGACTGAGTGGCTATGTTAGACTGCAAGGTCAGGCAAACGACCCTGAGGCAGTGATTCAAATACAGGTAGGTGCCAGCCCATGAGGACATAAGAGGGAATTGCCTTATAGGTGGAGGGAAGAGCTAAGGCAGGATTGAGCTTATATTTTTAAAGAATACTAAAAAGACCTATTTGCTCTTAAAACTGTGCATCAGGGTAAGATCATATGGGGTAAGATCGGAGCTATAGATGAGACCAATTTAGGTAGATTGATAAATCTGAGTAAAAGTTTAGAAATTATTCCAAATCCCACAGGGAACCACTGCGTCATCTTTACTCAGATATAGAACATGGCTGGGCTGCATCTACTCTGTAACACTGTTCAAAGGTAGTCACCAAGTTCGATTTTCATCAAAATATCCCAAACGGTACTTATTACAATCACCTGTAGTGTCTTCTGGTATTTTCACCTCTTGTTATGAATTACCATGATAACTGATATATGTCTAGCATTTTACATTTTATGCATATTTTCACATATATTGCTTTGTATGATCTTCGTAGTATCCCTACACAGAATGTTGAGACCTAATACGTGTAGCATCATTTGACAGCGGGGACTCTGCTTTCAAGTTTTGCCACTTAGTAATCATGTAACTGATTACTTAACCTTTCTGTGTTGCTTATACTTCATCTATATAAAATTATTATTATTTTTGTTTTGTTTTGTTTTAGCACTCCTTGAGTTCTTAGGCATGCCCCTGACACCTTCTAATCATATTAGCTATTATCGTGATGTACGGCAGAGAGGTCTTTCCAAAACTGTGGTTTTGCTCATTCATTACTACAGATAAATGGTGCTTTGACCTCTCAGGGACTTGGTTGCTTCCTGCTCTTGAAATGGTATAAATAGCTCCTATACGGTGTCGTGAGAATTTAGTGACATCCTTAAAATACATTCCTAACGGGGTAATTGCAGTTCCTAGAAATGATTTTGGTTACTCTTTTTCCCATATTAAAATGTTTGAGCTATATTTAGAGAGAGTTAATGAATTCTCAAACTCACCCATGAGTAAGAGGTAAATTCTCCCAGCACTTCAGATTCAACTTTCATGGTTCCCTTGGGTGACAGGGCACAGCGGCACTGTCAGCCCTGTCAGCGGGGCATTAGGACAGGATACGGGAAGTGGAGCACATTTTTGGGAAAGTGACGAATCTGTATAAATTAGACTACAATAGATTTTATTCCCTATTGTTATTTTAAGATCCCCCCCCCTTCCATTTCCTAGCATATTCACTACCGTACAAAAGTAAAACACATTGAAAAATATCTACTGATGGTGGTTGTCTTTTATTAGAAAGTAGAGGATGTATAATTACCAGAGAGGCTCTTGGATGTTCTAAAATAAAGTCTCTCTCGAATAATCAACACATTCTTACTGTATGGATACAAATAGTTTCTTTTTTTTTTTCTTTCTTTTTTTTGGTTTAGCTTTATTTGGGATTTTGAATGACATTTAATTTGCTTTCAAGTTAAATATAGAGTTGATTTTTAATAAATGTAATCAATTCTTTCTAATTAAATTATGTTGTTTATTCATGGCAATAGCACTTAAAGAAAATGAAGAAACCATGGACCTAGTAATTATGTGACATTAGTTTGAGGATATTACAAAAAACATGCCTCCAGGCATATCTGAAGGCGCACCCCCAGCTCTCCCGTGATAGAGCTGTAGGAAGTCACTATTATGTTTTAATTTATTTCCTTATACTCTTATTGTGCTCACCTTTGCCAGTTGGCTTTCAGATCCAGTTTTCTCTCTTAACCAACTATTTTCTTACCAGTTAACTAATGGCAGGCACTAGGAAAATTTTGAAGGAGCAGAAATGGGAGAATCATCCTTTTCTTTTTCCATTTCAGAGGGTATTTCTAGAAGTAACTGGATCACATCTATGGTTATTTCCACCCAAATCCCTGGATCCATGGTTTGGGCAACTCCACCTCCTCCCCACAGCTGGCAGGAGATTTATGCTTTTGCTCATTTCTAGATTGCCTTACCATCTGCTCTTTACCCTTTCAGCTTTTTAACTCCTTTGTAACTATTTCACTCTGCTTAATTATCTGACCTGGGCTCTGTTTTTTTCTGACTGTTACACTGACTTACTACCTAATACCCCAAAGTTAATATTGTGTAACATCTTTGTATTTGGCATGATACAAACCTAAAACCATACTGGTTTGGAATATTTATATCTTGGACAAAAAAAATACACCTTTCAAATTATCGACAAAAATTCCACAAGTTGAACTCACAGCACACAATTGTCAAGTTAAAATAAGCATAAAAGTGCCTTTGCTTTTAACGATAGCTAGAAATTAGTTTCTCTACTTTGCTTTGCAAGAATCTAAGTTCACTTGAGCATTGTTGCTTTCACTAGTCTCTTTAAGGCGCTTCACCTGGTATTCTTTAATAGACAAAAGACGTTGAATTCAGTGTTTTTAGCAGGGTAAAAATCTGTCTACTGAATATGAAGGAACAAGATTATCTTCCAGAAAATAAATTCAACCTGAATCTCTTTCTTATATATAGAGGTAAAAAGCTATGTACCAATGAATGATGGTCCTGTTATTCATCTCAGAGCTTTATGACTGATGATAATAAAGAAAAACCCTGACCTAAGTCTTCAGGAGAGGCTAAACTAGTCACTTACTCTGATCAATAAGGCAGGAAGTTATGCAAAAATCTCTAAATTACAGGACTAAATGTTTTGATGCTTTAAGTAATAACCTTTTAGTTTTCCAGAAATATCACCTGACAAATATTCTTTTCTTAGAAAAAAATAATAGCTTGCATTTATTATGTGTTGGTTATGCAGTGGACAATGTAATAAGCATGACAATGCATTTTAAACATCTCAACTTATTACTCATGTTACAGATGAGAAATTGAAGCTCATAGTTAAGTGACTTGCTCAAGTTCCCCAAGCTGGCAAGTGGCAGACTCGCCCCAAATACCATGCTTTTATCTTCTCCAGTGTGTTCCTTCTCAATGTCCTGGTAAGTTGTCTGAAGCAGCAGTCTCCAACCTTTTTGGCACCAGGGGACCCGTGCCTCTCTGAGAATCTAATGCCCGATGATCTGAGGCAGAGCTGAGAGGAGTGGCTGCAAATACAGATGAAGCTTCGCTCGCCTCCTGCTGTGTGGCTCGGTTCTTAACAAGCCACAGACCGGTACCAGTCCACAGCTTGGAGGTTGGGGACACCTGGTTTCAAGGCACTGCTAATGACGAAAAAATTCAGCTCCTGCTAAGTACCAGGAAAGGAAGTGTTCAAGACTTATTTGGGGTTAGCCTCCAACCTCTTGCGCCTCTATGACCATGAGCAGACAGCCTTAGCATGGATAATTGTCTCCATCATTATTGATTTGCCTATTTATTTGTACATATAGATAAGTATTAGATTCACTTAGAGTAATTTTCCTATACAGTTTCCCATACACCTCCCTTAGCTTTATGGGATCTTTTGGCTTTAAGGGATTAAAATGCCCGGTGTAAATTCCAGAAATCTGTATTTTTAAAATATTCATTATACGTTGTCAAAATTTAGATCCACTGCAGTGTGCTTTGAGGTCTCCAAGGGGCAGACTGTGTGTAACACTGCCTCAGTATAAAATCTTTCAGTAAATGCTTATTGAATGAGAAGTGAACAGTTCATCAGGATTTGGCATCATGATAGATGAGGCAGGAAGGATAATTCTATAACTACTGTCTTTAGGAACCCAGCTCTAGCAAAGAGGATCCATTCAAAACTCTCATATGGGGACATCAATAGAATCTTGTATAATTTGTCAGCATTTCCAAGAACATAGAGGAAAAACCATCAAGGTAGGAAGAAATTTCGTGACCTAAGAGTGAATTAGGATAAAAGAGCTGACATCGGTGGATAAGAAAATGGGTAAATGCTACCACAGGGAGAGAATGGATAGAAAAGATGACCAAAGGCTAAGGCAGGAAGGGACTACATATATGTTGAGAGAGGAGAACCCAGGTCAGCAGAGGCTGGTTATGCATCTGTCTGCGATCTCTAAGCTCTGCTTATGGAGTCATTTAATTCTGTGGATGTGGCAAGGGCTTCTGCTAACATCATTAAGTTCTAGAGGTGCATGAAAACAGATAATCAGCAGTAGTTCCAAGTGAGCTGATTTAAGAGACAATTTAGGAGAATTAGAAATCTTAGTACTCAAAGGACAGAATTTACCTCAATAGCCTTTATTAAACAATGCTCTGAATTTATCAATGATTTTCTAAATACAAAACAGATGTTCTGTGCTTCTATTTGATTCTGTTCCTGAATTACATATAATAAAATTGTTTAAAGATAGTGTCAGCTGTGGGTCATGGAGTTAGAGAAAGTTACATTTCTCTAATATTCATTCTGTGAGCTTCAAATAATAGAGATTCAGTGTAGTTTCAATTCTTCCCTGAAGGTTCAATATACTTATTTATAAGTTATCCACATTAGTGTAAATTGAGCTTTCTATTTTATGGCTCTATGAGATTGGATCCTTTAACAGAGAAAATATATAAATTTATAAGGAAAATATCAAAACTGGCAAATGGTGCTTTTCTACCTTCTCACTGTGCATGTTGTAGATTAATCTGAAATTCCTGCATTTACAAAATCATGACTTTAACTCAGAATTAAATTGTTGGAAGTAACAGCATAGTTAACAATGACGCAACTACAGTTTATTTTATAGGAGAAACATTTGGATGTTTTAAAAAGCATTTCCCATGACAGTGGTTATCTTAAATCTAACTGAAGTCAGATGAAGTCCTTTCTAACTAGAGAGAATGCTCTGTTTTCTTTATGTTCCTGGAAATAGAGTATTCATTCATCAGTTCTTGAATTCGAGAAAATTCCTTTAGTAAAGCATCATCTGAACATTCAATCTGAGAACTCACCGATGTGATTAGTTTGACCTTCATGATTGTTGTCCAGAGGGTTGCTCTCTGACTCTTTCTATTCATCCCCTGATTCATCTCAAAATAGTATGTGTTTTCTCAGGTCATTTTCCCCCCCTCTGCCATTATATATAGAATAGGAAAAATTTTAAATTCTCGATTAAGTTGAATAAAATTTTAAAATAGACTACAAAAATGATGTTTCCAATTTGTTTAATATCTTCTTGAAGGATGATGTAATATTTTGGGTAACGCAATAAGAAAACATAAAGATAATTTACTTTAGTATTTCCTGATCTCTCTAGGCTCTCCCTTCCTTCTAAAGTTTACTTATTCTCTTATTCTTTTGTATCATTGTTAGAAATCTTTATTAGTAATAATGAATTATAATAAAATAATGTTTTAAAATATAGGAAAATGTCACTTGAGACCCCATAAGTTATGTAAGATATATAAAAATCAGTCTAATGGATTTATATTGTATTTTCAAGGTAAAATGACTTTGATTTTTAAAAATTAGCCATTTTTCTTATTTTTCTCTTAATTACTTCTGACAAAGAATGAAAGGCTTAAAATAGTAACACTTACAAATAGTTAGAACTGCGAAAAAAAACTCTGTACAAATAAATTGGTACCAACAGACCCTGATGGTGTATGAAGGATTAATGAGGTTATCAGTAAGCCCCTCCTTCAACATTACCTTCACTTTTTCATTGTCGTCAATGTCACTTTTGATTTGAGTTGGGACAGATTTTTCTCTTGTAAATTGTAATTTAAAACACCATCAATTTTTCCTTCAGTGTGTAAGAGACCCATTGTTGACAGCTGCATAGTTGTAACCCAGTAGTTAGATGCAAATTGATTACCGCAATATGGACCTGGGAGGCAATTTTCTTCCTGTACTGTAGGAAAGTCAACAAGAAAAACGGGGTTCTTAGCTTTTCATATCAGATGTGTTTTAAAGAATGTGATCATACTAAGGGAAAACAATTAAATAGGTCCACTTGTCTTCCTCTCCTTTATCCGATAATCTAAAAATATATAAGAAATTAACCCTGAGTGAATAGAAAAAGGAAGATCTGAAAAACATATAATCACGATTGGTTTTGCAGATGTGCATCATAAATTCATAGAACTTGGTTAATCTGAAACACTTCAGAGTCAAAATTTAATTTACTCTGTGTCAAGTAATGCCTCTAAATGCCTGACAGGAGCAAAACCAAGCATTCTCTGCAGAAACTATATTTCAAACCTACCTTCACGTAATTTCCATGGAAAATTTCCATGAAATTAAACTCACAGTCACAAATCATAAAACACATAAGAGAAAAAAAGAAGCATCATTCAGGACCAGAAGATAAGTAGAAAATAGAATGAGGTTCATAATAACGTCAGTCATTAGAATTACTGACTGAAATATCAAATAATCATATAAAGTATTTAAAGAAATAAGAGTTATTGAAAGCATATTTATAATAAGAGCTATATAAAAACAAGTAGATTTGAAAGGATTCTAAAGAGAAAAATAGATGAAATCAGTAGCATTGGGCAAGTTTGAAAGCAAATTAGGAACATCTGAAGACCACATCAATGAGTAAAGATAAATCTAAATAAATTACACAGAATACAACACAGAGAAGTAAAGAGGTAAAAAAGATTTCAAGAAAATTGCAAGTTAATGCGAGAAGAAATATCATATATCTAATCAATGTTCTGCAAGAAATGAGTGGGAAAGAGGCAAATTTAGATGAGGGACTGAGAATTTTCCAGAACTGATTAGATAAAGTAGTAAACACATTTTTAGAAGCTCAGGAATAATAAGCAGCATAAGTAAAGAGAATACTTCACCTAAGTATATCACAATGGAAATTTAGATCATCGATGAGAGAACTAAGATTTTTAAAGCTTCTGGAGCTAAAGATAGAGTATCTTCAAAGACATGAGAATTATCTTGAGAGCTGACTTCTTAACTAAGAACAACAACAAAAAAGTCATAATGTGCTTAGAGGATGAAAAAAAACAGCAATAAGAGCTGTATATCAACTGAAAATATCGCAAATGAGAACAGTATGAAGACATTTTAGATCAAGAAAATTTTGAGTGTTTACCACCACAGACCCTTTCTAAGGCAAATATTAGGGGATTTGCTTAAAGCAGAAATAAAAGTGATTTTATATGGAAGATCTGAAAAGAAAAAAATAGAATGACAAGCAAATAAAGTAGCAAGAATATTGGTAAACCTAAATGGATAAAGTGAAAAAACATATAAGGCAAATGCTAATATATTACGTGTCAAAGAATGCTGATATTAATATAAGAAAAAAAAATCTTTTTGGTCTAAAAGCATCACTGGAGACAAGCCAGTGCAAAATGTTTCAACTTATCAGAAACATATAGCAAGCTGATACACCTAAAAACATAGCCTACACATATATAGCAAAATTTGTCAACAGAGCAAGTAGAAATAGACAATCCACCATCACTTGGGGGGATTTTTGCCACATTCTCTTAATAATTGGTAGAATAAAGGAAACCAAAATTATCAGTAGAGTTGTAGAAGATTCAAGAAACCCAGTAAACAAACTAGATCGATTGTATGAACATATAACATGAAGTATGTGTGAGAATTGACTGCATCCTACGTCATAGAGCAAGTTTCAAATAATTTCAAAGGCATGAAGATGTTCTATGATTACAATACAATGAAGTTAAAAACAAACAAAGATAAGTAGGAAAATAATAAGTTTTACAATTTAGAAAACAACAAGCCAGTGATTAACAACTCCTGGGCCTAGTAAGAAACTGTAGTGGTAATTAGAAAATATTTAGAAATCAGTGACATAATTCCTCTCGTTGAACTTGTGGGATGCAAATAAAGTGGTGCTTAGAAGAAAATTTATAGTCTTAAATGATTAAATTTATAGCATTTCATAGAAGAAAAGCTAAAGATTGATGAGCAAAGGTATTATAAAGAAACACTAATAGAATAAATCCAAATATTCTGTACTCTCTCTTTGACAATAAAGATCTAAGCAAAACTTTAATGAAATAGAAAACATGATGAAGATTGAATGCACAATACAGTATACATATGACATGTCATTGAATTGTATACTTGAAACCTATATAATTTTATTAACTAATGCTACCTCAATAAATTTAATAAAAAATAAAATATAAACAAAAAATATTTGAGAAATGGGAAAAATATTTCACACTTACTATTCTAAGGAAAGCAGGGTTGTAATCTGCTCCAGAGGATTCAATACACAAATTTAGCCAAGCATTTCTTATATGATAGGATTATATGGTATACAGTTTCAATGTCAGGATCCAGGGTAAGACATAATAGGTTGATATTCTCATCTCTAAAACTGAGATAGTAGTAAGAGAATCTATCTTATTTTCTTGCTTTGAGGATTAAGTAGGCAAACTATACAGAATTCTTAATAAATGTCTGGCATGTTAATATACTACCTAATGTCAAGATAGGATTTCAACTGGCAATACTGTGCTTATCACATATGAATTATCAAGTGAACAATAGCTACTGGTGGCTTGGCATTTCAATTCTAATTACTTTTCTTTGTTTTTCTTCAATTATTCCATTTTAATTTAAAATTTTCTTTGATTCCAATTGTAATCAAAATTACTCAGTTTTTATTTAATACATTAATTTATTTCTAAGAGGTTGGGCTGATAAATTATTAACCTCTTAGGGCCAATAGTTTAACTTTCTTCATTTTCTTCTTAATAATAATCATACCTGAGTTTACATTCCTTTAAAACAAATTCTGTGATCTAATGAGCTCTACAAAACTATTGCCATTTTGAACTGCTTTTGAATTTTAAATAATGCTTCGAGACCATTCTTCCTTTTGACTGGTGGGTTTATAATTTTATTTATGTTATTTTGAATTGTATAAATTAACAAGGAATTATTAAATATTTTATACTTTGCGAATCTTTGTTTTCAAGGGTTTGTGCACCTCTGAAGTGTTTTAAAAATTAACAAAATGCTTTTTTTTTTTTTTTTGCTCTTGACAGGAAAATATTTCATAAGAGCTTACAAACAAATTGTAACAGAATTTTGAGTTGGGTCAATATTCTTTAGATTTTAATAGAAAATATTAAGAAAAACTATTTATTTTCTGGCAAAAGTGAGTTTATACAGAAAATTAGATTGGGACACCTCATCCTTTACCCCAACAACATTATTATTTTGTGGCTAACCATGAAAGATGGTATAACTCTCCACTCTGTTACTGCCTCTTGGATTTTCTTGACTCCTCATGTTTAACCTCCTTCTCTAGTGCTCAGTTCTAAGCATGGATATAAAATGTGGCCTGAAAGATCCCTTCTAATGACTTCACAAGCACATGCTCATCCTTAAGTTGGTAAATTAGTTACACCATGCACTGAGGAAGTTACCCAACACACGTGGTTCTCTATTCTCTCCATGAGCTGTCCCCATAGTTAAATTGGCTCACAGTCATCATGGCTACTCCTTATTGTTAAGGTGCTATAGATCTGACTAATAGTATTTAGCCTTTTCACATTATTATTCAAGAGATTATTTTTGTGTCATAATATATAAGGTGACATATTATGTTGTGGCTCATAATTTTCTTTCAGTTTTTTTTTTTTAAGGCATAGTTTACATACAGCAATATTCATCCTTTTTAGTGAACTGTGAGAAAAAAAATACATATCGGTTATATAACTACTACTACAATCAAAATATAGAACAGTTCTAATAACAAAAAAATGTTCCTCTAACTTCTTATTTGTAAAACCCTCCTTACCACCTCTAGGTAACCAATGATTTATTTTCTGCCCTGGCAATTTTGTCTCTGCAAGGATGTCAAAATAAATGAAAACACACTAGGTAGCCTTTCACATCTGTCTCTTTTCTATAAGCATGATACATGTGAGTTTCATTTAGGTTGTTGGTTTATCAGTCGCTCGTTTCTTGCAATTGCTGAGTACTTTTTCACTATATGAATTTTCAGTTTGTCAATTTCCAAGTTGAAGTCCATTCAAGGTCTTTCAAGTTTGTGACAATAACAGATAAAGCCACTTTAAACATTCTCGAATAGATTATTTTGCATAAGCATAGACTGTCATTCTAGTTGGGAAATAGTAAGAGTATGCTTACACGTTCTTTGTTTTTTAGTAAAATTTTTATTTTAGATCAGTTTTAGACTGACAGAAAAATTGCAAAGCTAGTGCACAGTTTTCACATATCTTAGACTGTTTCCCCCAGTATTAGCATCTATTTTAGTATGGTACATTTTTTACAATTAATGAACCAACATTGAAAACTTGTTATTAAAGTACAGAATTTATTCAGATTTCTTAATTTTTACTTAATGTCCTCCTCATTCAGGAGACCACATTGCATTTAGTTTACATGGCTTCTTAAGCTCCTCTTAGCTGTGACAGTTGTTCAGATTCCTCTTTTTTGATGATCTTGACAATTTTGAGGAGTAATAGATAGGATTATGTTGGCTGTCTCGGAAATGGAATGGGTCTGATGTTTTTCTCATGATTAGACTAGAATTGTATGTTTTTGGAAGGAAGGCCATGGCAAAGTGACATTTTATCACCTCATATACAGGGTACAAGAACATAATTTATCATAAATGCATTAGGTGAATGAATTTTCTAACACATTTATTTCATTATATTTTTCAGAAAACTGTAACATTCTATAATCTTTGAGGACAAGATCCAATTTAAAACCACTTTTGTTCATATGGAATTATAACATTAAGCTTTCAACTGCAGCTCTTGAAAATTGTAATCGTTCCGTGCTAACCAATAATAGAATTTCATCTTTTGATATTCTATTTATAAACACTATCTCATTGTGAAACAAGCTAAGGTAATTTGATATTTAGCTCTTGCAAGTGTTAGATACCCAGGCTTGCATTAGTAACTTAACCTTTCTGAGACTTAGTTTTTAATCTGCAAAATTTAATTTACTTAGACTATGCAGATGATCACTTTATTAATAATTATGAAGGTCTAGTGAAAAAATGGTTGAGGAAGTGCTGTGTAAAGTATGTAGCACTGTAAAAATATATGTTATAATTATTTTCACCAAGACTTATCGAAACTCACATACTCAATCTTATGTAAGGTATGACACTATAAGGAACTATAGTGCTTGCATATAAATTTTGATGTTAAATTTTTTTTGTGAAATATGTTTGGATTTGTACAACTCTTCAAGTTATTTTCTAGCCCTAATGCTGATTTGATAGGTATTTGCCATTAATACTAACGATGGCTAGAAAAAACATTAGTCCACAAAGGAGACCAAGAAGCTGCGGCCTAGGGTAAGAGGGAGCCCAAGAAAGTTTACTTTAATAGAGGCTGGGAGATGGGTGCATCCATGGAAGGTAGTGAGTAAACAGTATTATCATACCAGGGAGAGAAAGGTCGGGTTAGAAATGTGGGAAGGGCCCCATGCTGCTGAATCAGAGAAGCTCCTATGAAGCTTTGACTAGCTATCCCATGGCAGTGGAGAGAGAGAAAGAATAGGAAATGGCACACTGAAACCACATCTCTAAGTCTAGGCATGTATATTCCGAATATTGTGCTCGTTGGATATTTTACTTATTATCATTATTGTTGTTGGTGGTGTCATTTTGGGGTTTCGACAACCACATTTTCTCTTTAAAGTCCTTTAATAAGTTTACCCAATATTATCTCTTCTGGTAAAACGTTGCCAGCTCTCCCAAACTTTGTGTTGTCAAACAATTACATTTGCCTAAAGCAAATGCAAACTTTCCAGGAAAACAGAAATATTCACCTGACAGGGCCAAATGTATCAGCTCACAGTGTCAGCGTTTTAAGTACTCACCCTTACATTTCTTACTGTCCATTTCCCTGAAAAAACAAAAACAAAAACAAAAACAAAAACTACCTTTGACAATTTTGTCTCATCCAAAAGGATTTCCAACATCCCGGCCAATATTCATAAGAGTGTAAACAACTGAAGAGGCAGTTGAACATTGCTGACTCTTATATACTAAGCCGTTGGATTTATCCTTTAAGCTTAATTAGAAAATGCATATAGAAGTATAAATGAATGTAGGATGAGCAGAGGATCATTTTGTTCAAGGAATGTCAAGTTGGAACTAAAAAGCAAAATGTGAAATTACTGAAACAAGATGAATTTGCATAATAATAAGCTGGGATATATCTATTCGTAATATTCCAGGATAAACCAGCACTGCCAATTCTCCATACAGGAACAGTGACTCTTGCCATATCCATTTTGATGCATATTTCTATTATTTTTAAACGGAGTAACATAAGATTGTTTACTCTAAAAAAATGTTGTTATAATCCCTGATATTTCAGTTTAAGAAAGAAAGATATACGTCGTTAATGAAGACAACTGGTCTGCTGGTGTTTGTAGAAAAACAACATAACTAAAGGTTCTTGGGAGAAAATTGTCAAAACACAACTTTCAGAAGAATTTTCTTTTAGTTTGTTGATATCATCTAGGGAATCTTTTAAGAAGAGGATATGAATCGATAAATACTGACTGGTAATTTGATGTCATTGTTCTAAGTAGATTCTGGCGAAGGCACACAATTTGTTTTGGCGTACAATTCTCCTTAAAGAAGCCTAAGTTTCATATGTGGTAAACCCTTCTTTGAAATTATTCATAATTTTTGTTATCATACACAATAATGTAAGTCAAATTTAATAAAGGTGATATTTTGTGGGACATATATGGGCCTAAGTATTGCCTTTATTGTTTAAAGCATTTTGGGTTAGACAAGAGATAGAGAAACTAGGATGCTTGCTTACTTGGACAGTTTAAACCTCTGTAATTGTGACCCTGAAAAAAAACTTGTAAATTTTTTTTGTGTTTATTGTCAGAAAGGCTGCTTGTCTTCCAAGTTTAAGATTAAAATCACAACAACAAAGCCTCAAAAATTCCCATATTTTGCCCTTATCTGTAATTAAAATATTTTAGTTTTTGTGAGAGAGCACAAATCAGCAAGTGTCAAAGAAGAACAGAGGGAAATGTCATGAGTTATCTAAGGGTCAAGAGGAACTCAAAGTTTGGGCCCAAACAGTATTTCCGTTTTTTCTCTTAAGGTAATCCTATAAGTCTTCGTGAATGATTTATTATTATATTAAAAGCTTCAAAAAAGAGATATATAAGTTTCTGAAACAACAACAACAACAAAAATATTGAATGCAAAAGAAAATTTTTCTGGTCTTACTGTAAAGAGAAGTCAAGTCTTCCAATTACACCAAATAATGTTACTAAAAGTAACATTGAGATTATGGTTTTATACACATTTTATTTTTGTCATTGGTAACTTTCCTTTATCATTAGCATTTCTTCTTTATCCATGTTTTCTTTTCTAAACTGAAGATTTTACAATCCATCACCATTTTTTTACCTTCTAAAAATGAAAATGGTTTTTTATCATTTATTTATACCCATATAAATGGAGTATTAATATTGACTATTAATGCATTTTCTCCTGCATTCTACAAATATTGAAAATTTCAGAATTTGAATACAATATATGTTAAATAACAAACATCTTCTAAAAATAAATCTTGGTCAGGCTGCCATGGAAATAGAATCACCTTGAAAATTAAAACTTGAAGGAAGCAATATTTTAAAAAACTTCTTGGACTTCCTAGCATGCTGACAATGCCTTAGAACTAAATTCGTGCTTACACTCTGCTATCTACATTACATTTGATGTATTCAGCATCCAGAAAGAAAGAAAGGAAATAAATTTTGTGTTAATTAACATTGTGATGGTCAATGCAAATTTTAGTGAAGAGAAGTGTAACCTATGGATAGATTTGGTGATATAAGAGCAGAGGTGACTTATTCCTTCATCCTATTTGTACGGTTCCAAAATCTCTCACACCAAGGTGAGATGTTAGAAAAAAATTGTGCATGTAATATGTAGATTTATCACAATGTTCATCAGAATGTGATCTTCATGAGACAGCTTCAACTGTGAGTGTTCTGGCATCTATAATTATGCAAAAATCCTGTCTCTAACTTTTAAACTGTAACATGGGCTGTGAACAATTGTTAGTGACAAATATTTAACACCTTTATGGGAGTTTATGTTTTTGAGTTTTTACATTTATGCTTAGAATCTCTACAGTATGCAAAATTTGCATATGACAGCCACCTTTAATAGACTAGCAAAATTATTTCTTATTCTAATAAGTTCCTTTTCTATGTTTCAGTTCTTTTTGAGATATTTTAAAATGGCTAGATTGTGAGGACTCTGAAATCTCATGGAAGAAAATGGGACTTAAACATTAGAGAAGGGTCAAATTATTTTACACAAATAAAATTTTATGACTGTAAAATAAACAGTAAGAGAATAATGAATACTGAAGAGAATTACTAGAACTGAGAAAAACTGCATAGTAGAACTTATTAAAATAAAGTACTGGATCTGAATAATAAATAATTTTTTATAGAAATGAAAGATTATATAAAGATAAATAAGTCCTTCTAAAAGAACTATAAAGGAAGCCAGTGGTACCCAGAGGTAAACCCTTTGAATAATTAAAATGTGATCATGATAGAAGTGTTTACTCAACCTACCTACTGTACTTCCTGCTTTATTCTAATATCCCCTTTGAAGGAATATGTCAGAATTCCAAAACCACCAAATTAATACATCTCATGGTTTAATAATAAGTATTATGCCACTGGGTATCATTTTGTGCCTACTACGCATTAAATGTCATATATGAGTTGTTCTCTATGAACTCAATTAGCAAATATATGAAAAAGGTTAACGATTGATTAATCCCTTTTAATGCATGTGAAAATGCTGTGTAGGTCATAGACAGTGAAACCACAACAATGGTATATACTTTTTTTTAAAAAGAAAAACAGGTTTCCCACTGATGACAATATAAAAAATACTTTCAGATGTCTCATTTCTTTAATTGCAACTTTAATTTCATTTACTCTGATGTCTATGAAAATATAATCAAAATGTCAGCCAAAATTTGGATATTTCTTTTTCTTTTCTTTTCTTTTTTTAATATAAAATTGTCTTCCACACCTGTGACCAGTCTTCTATGCCTGTCAGAAACAATAAAAGAGAGCTCTCCTAACCGCTGGGAACAGATCTATTCAGAGGACCTGGGGAGCCCCACTCAGGAAGCAGCTGGTCTGCTTAAATCTATTTGGCACGATGAGCCATATGCAAGAAGTTCTCTTGAAAGTCGTGCTAACATAATTTATTTTGAAACAAACTCCATTGGTTGGATTATGAAACTGCCATGTGGTATTTCCAATTTAAAATTTCCCATCAATGTTATAGAAGCTATGAATTTGCAACCACAAACTCTAAGCATTAAGAGAGGCTCCGATCTCGGTCGAACAGTCCCTCTCTCCTAGAAATGAGTATTTTCCCTCACATTAAAAATAAAAAGGCTTTCATCTAAGATATGGACTAAAAGTCCTATCTCTTCCTGGCAGGATGTTTGGTTTAGACCCAAGTATCAACTGAGATCAAAATAATTTTTTTTGTGACAGTGTATTTTAAATATCATTTGAAATTCAAATGCTCTTCTTTCTAGGTGCAATTGGAATCCATTCAAATTGACTTGATTGATTAATGTTAGCATTTAAATAGAAAGTGGAGAAAAAGTAAAATTGATAGATTGTTTTTCCTGATAATGGGGAGAGATGTTGGAAGACCCAGCAGGGTCACAGACAAATTAGGTTTACAATTAAAATTTCATGTAATTTTGCTATAAAGAAGAGAAAAATAAATTCAAATCTGTATGTTATTTTATGTCTTTTCAATTTTTATTCTAAAAATTTTCAAAATTGGATTTTACATATCTTTGCACTCATAATCCAAAAAATAAAAAGAACAGAAAACTAAAAGAAAATAAATTTTGAATTTTATTTAGAATGTACATCCTTCTGGGCATTGAACCAAAGAAAATTTTGTGTGTGCAGAACAATTTTATAATAGAAATTGTATACCTATTTATCTCTTGGTAGTAATATCTGTTAATAAGAACTATCCAAAGTTACTTGTACTATATAAATTTATTTTAAACATGTAACAGAGTATCTCATGATTTTGTATAGCCCATTTTTTAAATTCTAGATTTAAGATAGAAAACTAGAGCACTCAGAAAAACAAATATCTAAAAGTATGGCACTATTAGGAATGTATGATTAATGATTTGAATATTCAAATGCTTATTTCTAAAGTCTTATTCATTTACATCCCTTCAGGTTTATTCAGTACTGACAGTCAAATGCTTCACAAATGTTAACAGTTGGGTTGATATCAGTATACGATTATATATGCCTTTTTGTATATAAGTTTTTAGAGTTGAAATAAAACCTTATTGCACATGACTTCACTTACTTGGAATTCACCCATTAGAATTATGAAAAAACAATATGCTAAGGAAGTTAATAAATCAATTAAACTTTTAAGATTAAATATACTTAATAATATTTTAAAATAAATTTAATTTCATTAAATTTAAAATAAGTCCATAAGACTGCTGACTTTTAAAATAGATATACATTAAAATACAGTAAAGCAAAATATCTTTTAAACTTTAGAAATATGTTTATTCTCCAATGGAAATCATACTAGAATTTTGGCTTGTTAATTAAATAAGTCAGTTAAAATTATGATGATACTAAAGCTAGCTAGCAATCATTCAGCAATTTTTACGTGCTTAACCACTTTCCATATATTTTTTCCTTTATTTCTCACAACTCCAAGAGATGTGTAGTATTTTTAATGTATTTTACAGATAAAGAAGAGTCATGGGAAAATTAAATAACTTGATCAAAGTCACAAGCTTTAAAAGTGAATTCAACCCCACATAGATACTGCTATTCTTTAAAAGTGATATGTATGTAAGTTAAAATTTTATCTTAACTTCCATTGTATTCATTTACAAATATGAAGATCCAGGCCCTTTCTTTTGCTATGAGTCTATTTGAGTTTGATTATGAATTTCTTATTTTTCATACAATTTGCAGAGACAACTATAATGTATCCATTATAATTATCTACTTTTTAAAAAGTTTAAGGGTAAGTTAATATCACTCACAAAGAATCTTTTTCAGTTTTAGTGCCTTTTCTTTATTTTTTCATAAATCTTACTGACAATTGGATAGTATGATTTTTTAATTAATTAAAATCTATCTAGGTGTTCCAAAGTGGTTATATTTCGATAGCTGTATCAATTTTTTTCACCCTATTTAATATGTTTCTTAAAATTTGATTAAATCACATAATGAAGAAACATTTAATGCTCACTGAATATTTATGTATTCCTCTGCACATCACAATTTACCTTGCATTTTGTTTAGTACTATATGACCAGCTCTGAATAACAGTTTTAAGAGATGGCATGTATACTCCAGTAGGAAGCATAGAAGATCTATTTGTTTTCCATATTCTTTCTTCCTCTGTGCCTAAAACATTAAAGATACATTTTGAAAAGACAACAGAAAGGACATGATGGCAACTTGTGATACTTTAATGGAAGCACTCTAGATTCTTGATGGAAGACAGCTGACCAAAAGCATTACAGCAGATGTTGCATAAATAAGCAATAAAGTTTTGAGTTAAGCTACTGAGATTTGGGAGTTAACTTCTTTCTACAATGCTCCCAAATTTAACCTGACTGATAGAAAAGGATTAGGAGCTCATATAGTTGACCCTTAGTAGACTTTTAGACCCACAATCATTTACCTGGTGGGAACAGATGTACATGAAAGTACTTAAGAGTAGCCCATTTATAGGAAGTTCTCAGCATACTCTGGGCATTAGTCAGGACGTTTTATAGAAGGAAAAAAACGACATCGATTAAGAATGATCTACTGTGTGTCTAAATGTATATACAACCAACTTAAATAACTTTCTCAATCATTGTAAATTTACGAGATTTAATGATTTAACACAGAATATTTTAAGTCTATGAATTGGTCTACTAGTATAAACCTTCCATATATTTTGTAAATGAATTTCCTTTATTCACTTGATATAATAAAATTTTATATTTCATTTTGCCACATATCCAAAAAAAATTATTTAAGCAGCCAGAGCTGAATGGAGGAACCCTACTATTTAAAATCTAACTCGGCGACATGAGATTTTGATGACCATTTTGAAAGCACTAATGGTTTTATTATATCCCTTACAGCAGTGAATTAAGTACTGAGAATGAATAAAGGCAACAATAACACATTTTAATAAAGTATATTAATTAACATATGTCAAATGTTAAATAATCTCTTTTTCTGGCAGCAAGTTTCATCAGCCAGAGGACAGTAGAATATAAAGCGAGCGCATCCTACCTCCATCACAAGAGCTTATTTAGAGAAGACAGGCAGTGACTCACAGGCCATGTTAACACCTTAATTTCTAAATTGAAATTATTGAAGCAGAGTAAGCTTTCATTTATTTATTTAAGGGGTGTTTCTGACCTTAATAGAATTTAACATATGATCAGTAAAAGCAGAAGTGTGACTTCCATATATCAACAGTCTCTGGAGAGTTCTACTTAATTAATGTGCATCGTAAATTAGCACAATTTAGCTCATGGTATTCAGGCAACATAGTAGAATAGCTGCTGATTAATATTTTCTATGGAAATGGTAATGTGCTAGTTATGATTTAGGTGAGGAATGAGCATTGCTGATTGACTACACAAGTGGAGTAAATAACAATTTCACCTAGCAACTCATCAAAATGATAAGTAATTCCAAGGAGACATTGCCAGTGAAAATCAATCACTGTTGAATGAAAAAGTATTTGCAAAATTCTAGGGGCAAAGATGTTAAAATTTAAAAAATTTCTCTATTTCTTTTGTATTTTATTATCCTTGAGAAATGTTTGCTCTCTATAATTTGTATTTGCTCCTCCTGTGTTCTTAAGTATAGTTACATTAAGTAGTACTTAGCTATGTAAAGAAAAAATTGATAAATGTAAATACACATTTTATGAATTACTTTATTTTCCAGGCACTGTATTAAAAGTGGCAAAACAGTGATACAATTTGGTATCTTCTTTCACATATTTCATAAAATAGTGGGAGGTGAACTTGTAAATATATGATTTCAACATGTCTAAATGCTTGCTAAATGCATGTTTCGGTATATGTAGAAATTATTACAGCTCTGAGATCAAGGAACGTTTCAAATATACTTCTTGAAGTTAATAATTATGGTAAAAATGCACCAGCAAAGATTAAGTAATGGTTGTTTTGGTTCTAATTGTTGAAGAGTAAAAAAAATTTTTTATTTTTAAATCTCCTCGAGTATTATTTTTCATTAAAATTTATTTTTCTCATGTCAATTGCAGTAGCATTCTATTTGAGAAATGAAGAAGAAAAATTCATTTCCTCAGTAAGTTTTTCTGTGATAAACTTAGACCTCTGTGATGTATGTTCCAATGTGCTTTACATTCTCCTTTTGGAATATTTACTGCTGTAGTTTTACTTTTATTACAATTATTTGTCTAATATTTATTTGAAATCTATGATAGCTCAAGTTCTATGATAGGTTTAAGCTCAATGATGACAAGTACTCATTTTATTAATTAATTCCATACAAAATGTTATCAATTATGATTAATCTTATGTTCTTTTTCTTGAGCCGTGTTAATTTCATGTTTCCAAGTGTTATGTTAGGTTTGGTCTTATGTACAGCATAATGTTTTTTATATAGTTTTGTCTGATTCTGTCGCTGAAGATTGTTTTCTGAATAACAGACTTTAATGAAAGTCTTTTTGGGTTGAGGAAAATAAATAAATGCCCTAAATATCCTTATGATGTTGGACATACACCACCAGAACATCGGACGTAAAGGACAGCTCAATATTACTCATGGTGAATTGGTAGAGAACAATTCTTTAAGTCTAAAATGATCTGTTTTATTCTATAGAAAATAGTCAGCTCTTGCTATTAATTCTGAACTCTCTTTTCCATTATATTTTTGTCGTAGCATTAATTTTTATATAGATTGAGTTTTACAGTTTAAATGAAAAATGTTCAGATGAGTGACAGAATTCAATGTCATCAAAGCTTTAGTTATATGTTACCTTGTCAGTGTTATTATTGCTGTTTGAAGTGACCTGCTAAATGCCTGGACTTACTAAGCTGACCTATTACTTTAGAGTACATTGGTCACTTCCAAAGGCTCTGGAATGAGGTACTATTGAAAAATTCTTAGTGACAATTATTCTAGAGTCCAAGGCACTGGTGGCTGGAGTTAGCTTTTGTACATTCTCTCTGTCATAGATGAAGGCTTCGGCTATCCTAAAATGTTTTTCACTTATGTCTGCTATGAAAGGAAAAACATTGACATTTTATTATTTCTCTCATTTAATATTTCCAAGGCAATTCAATTTTGTTAGTTCAAATCTAAATGTCTACGTGGAAAATGATCTTATTTAATAAAAATATTGAGATAAGGTCAAAAAAAAGTCTTTTGGTGTTCATTGGCATATTTTATTCTTCTGGGGATTTTCTTTAAAAAGAAAGAAGTCAGATGAGGAAATGGATCTTTGACATATTTTTATGCTTTCTTCCCAAGTTGTAGTCTCTGAAGTGATACAACAATCTGTTCTGGTGGCATTGCTTGCCTTACTCATATAGAACTTAACTCCTAAAGCAATAACAGACAAAGAAAAGATGGCTTTAAAAAAGAAGTCCGGAAATATCAGAAAGTTCTGTAATAAATTTTAAATACACTGGAATTTTTACTGTGTAACATTGTGTGACAGTTCTACTATAGTCACTACAATACATGTCACTGACATATACAAATTATCAGAAGATCACATTGAAATTATAGAAAAGCACATAATAGGGATTAACAAATACATGTAATATGAAAGAATGTAATTTGTTTATAAAGCATCAAATAAATCATCACCGTGAGACATGAGAATAACCAGAAGATGAATTTAGGAGAAAATTTCATGAAATGCTGCCTCAATAGGTCTCATCGAAGACTGGACACTTTGTCTCTCATTGGACAGAGTGAGGAAGGAAAGATTGCTTATCATTTTGGTACTCCTCCTGGGTGAGGATGCTCTAAGCATCCTTCTGCCCCTTTTCCTGACCGTACCACGTTTACTAGATGTTGTTGAGTGCTGGCTGTTACTCACTTACAGCTGCTCCCTTTCCCAGAGAAGTGTCCTGGCCTAACAAGACCTGCCCACCAGCCAGAGTAGGCCATCTCTACCTCTAATTCTCGGTCTCCACCTTCCAAAGAATGCAGTCAAAAGTGAGTGCAGGGTAAAAGGACAGGCCCTTGACTCATGGAGACACCTATATGTGGTACAATTCAAGCTCTAGAGCTATGAGATGAGGCCGACTCTTGCTTAGATGATTTTTCTTTCACTCCCTCCCTCTCTACTTAAATAATCTTTAGATAATTATTTGGACTATCTATTTAAAATCACTTTTAGTAAGGAAAAAACCTTTTTAAAGCACCAACAATTTTGAAATTTTGATTTGGAGAGAAAAAAATTTTTTAAATATATTTTGGTCAGAGAGTTTCTTTGTATGTTATCTCTTATTGGTTTCAATACATCAATTAAGTTTCTGGTTACTATATTTTAACATTTTCCACAATAATATTAATAAAATTTCGATTTGTCAAAATCACATAGATTAACTGTGACCCACATCATTTTTCTATCTTATATCTGTGTCTGGGTTAAGTAAACTGAAAATGAACCCTTTTCAGTTTTTGAGTATCAGCTGGCAAAGTTTTATCATTCAAGTCTGTCCTCAAAAGCTGCTGTATAGGATATCACATACCTGCCAGAATTTGAAGAGAGAAAATGTGAAAGAACAATGGCAAGAACAGAGAAGTCATTCTATACACAGAAACTTTTAAATATCAGTCTTTCCTGGATCTTATCTTGAGGCTTTATGGCAATTTATGAAAGATGAAAGCTTATGAACACTTATTTCATTCATATGTCCTATTCTTTGTCTGAAGATTTTCTTGATAATTTGACATATCAGATGCAGATAAAGAGATGAAGAGATTGAAACAAGAATGCATGTGTCACACATTTTCTATTTAAACCCAATGTCTGCTTTTCAAAATGTGACACACTGCATTTTTATTAAGATGCAGAATTGGTATTTCTGAGGAAAAGAAATAAAGGAATTATTCGTTTTTATTTTTTGTCTAGTTCCTTAATGCTAAGAAAAGTTATGTATTATGACTATTTTATAATTAAATACTAATAATATCAATAACTAAAGCCATTATACAAATATAATACTGTAGGACAAGTATAATTTTACATGATATATTATTATTAATAGCATCAATAACTTTAACAGTAGCTGTTTACTGATGTTAATACTGCCAGTGCACTATTTTACAGATAATATTTTTCGCCATTGAGGATTTGTTGTATTCTCGTAATCTTAGCTGAAGAATCTGAAATAAGTCATGAACAGAATGCTCGACTTAACCCAACTCCTCCAAGCTGAGACTGAAGGGGGTGGGCTCCCCCCATTTCCTCTATAACCCTTCTGGAGTTGACTTCACAGAGCAACCAACGAAAGGGAGTAGTTTTCACATTGCAAACCCGACTTCTTCACAACTGGAGAGCTCGTGAGAGCCGTCGTTGCGAGGGTTGCATGACTTTCGTTCAGTGACCGAGACCTCCCCATAAGACACTTATCCCCTTGGTGATTCGAATCATCACAAGTTCATGGTCTTTTCTGTAAGGGTTGTGTGGGGATAGAGTCCTACTACCACTGAGGGAGAGGAGAGGAACCGGAGTCTGAGCTTGGAGCACAGTCTCCCATGAGTGAGTGCTACAATTATGCACTACATAGGCTTCACATGCATCACAGGTTGTTGAAATGTGGCTCATTTTTTAAAATATTCCTTCTCTATGGAAACCAATGTGAAATTAGCAAAAGCTAGATTATAAAAGGAATTCCTTGAAGCCGGTTAAGGTGCTGGTAGCTCATTTTGACACTCTTGGTTTTCATTTTATGAGCGTATAGGAGGCATAACCTTTTTCCCTACTCCAGGAAAGCTTTGGCATGTGCAGTCATGCACTGCTCACTCATGGGGATACATCCTGAGAAATGCACTGTCAGGTGATCTTGTTGTTATGCAAACATCATGGTGTATTTACACAAACCTAGATGGTATAGTCTACCACACGCCTAGGCTCGTATGTATGGTCCGCCATTGACCAAAACTCCATTATGAGGTGCGTGGCTGTATTTGACATGTTACAGACATACTGTCATAATTTATAAACATGGAAGTAACAAATCAGAAACACACATTCTGTAATACAACTGAAAAATCGGATTTTTTTAAAAAATAGCAAAATTGTGATATGAACTTGAAAAAGCCAGTAAACATGCAATTTTCACAAATTTAAAAAATATATTTAAAAATCTGCACTCATGATTATAAACTTCAGGCTTTAATTTCCTTTATTTTTTTCTATGTTATTAATAGTTGAAACATCTGTTCATATGCTTTTGCATCCTGTATTTTTATAAATAATCTACAGTGCTATTATTTGATTTCATGAACTTTATGCTTATAATAATTTCAGACCCCCCCACTGAATATCAAAATCTCTTCAACACCATATGTCTTCTATAATTCTTTCTCTGATGCCATTTCTTTCAGCATTCATAATTCTTATGGAAACACCTGATACCTGAAAAAAATAAACCCATCCAAGGAATGAATGAGAGAATATTAGTGTCTATAGTCAATTAGACACTTGGATTTGAGCTATACTTGTTTCCTAGATAATATAACTTTTCTATCAATCATATTTCATTTTTGAAGACAGGTTAGCTGTCCATGGCTGCAAAAATTACTGACTGAACACTGCCCTGTCTGCAGTGCTCAGACAAAAATACAGTCATTTCTACGTGTCTGTGGACCACAGTTTCAGAGTCTGTCACTGAAGTTTATCTCTTCACTTTATAGCTTACACCAGCTGCTACCTTGGTTTGATTAGTTGTGCTAAATGTACTAGATCCAACAGCTGTTCTCTCAGTCCTGATTTCATGGGTATTCCATGGCCTTGAAGTCAGGTTGCCATGGGCACTCATCCAGTTACTTATTCTCCAGGGGAAACCCTTCAGTTCTCCTCAATCTCACTGAGCATTAGAGCTTTTATCTATGTAAGTTTATTATAGAAAAATAGCTTTGATACTGGGAATGAGTTTATCATTTTTGCTATTTCTAAAAGAAGCAAACAAAATCCCCCCCGCCAAAATCCAGGATTTCAAGTGTTTCTTTAGAATAGTCACCAAAAACCACTCATCTTACTAAATATGCTCCTCTTTGGGTAGATAGGAGTTACATTTTTAAGGTGGGTCATAACTAAGAGGTAAACATGGAACTCCTTGGTTCCTAACCTCTGCCTTCCTTTTTCTCCGCTAGGTGAGTAGCATAAGTAAATCACTGACTCTCTTTTTCACATCTATATTTAGCTCCACATTCCACAGAGGATTTTGGAGGAATTTAAGAAGCTCTGATACAAGACTCTGGTTGTGAATCAATATTTTAGTTTAATTAGTACTACTCAGAATTTATGTTCCATTTCTTAGATTTCCTCCTATCTATCTGAGACTGGAGGAATTCCCTAAGTAAAAAAGACTTGATAAGAAATTTTTACCTTGACATTTGGGCGGCCACCGTTTTGATAAATATTTCCTTGACACTGTCACTTTACCTGCCTAGGCCCATGTGGCAGACTATTGCCTTGTTGATTCCCAGTGAATCACACCTCCTGGAATCCACGTCCTTGTGAAGTAATGTGTCCCATTGACTCTGGGATTGGCCAATAAGTCATCTGCAAGCATGAGGAAAACAAGGCTTGATGAACATACACGCATTGTCATTTTTTCTTTTGGAATGTTCCTTTTTTGAATCTCATTGCCATGTTCTGAGAAAGCCTGAGCTAACCACTTAAAGAGTTCCTGAACTTTAAACAAGCCAATTTGAGATATATATTTTAGGATACCTATAAGTATAGTAAATCTATAAAGACAAACAAGATGATGATTATCACAAAATGTAGAGAAATGGTTACATTTTGGAGTTTGGGAGTGTGTGAGGAGGTATCAGGAAGGGCAAAAGGAAATGTCAAAAGATAAATAAACTTTTATCTTAAATCATGTGTTTTTATAATTGCTTTCCTTTAAAATATACATCTATTTTATATACATTTTCTTGTGTGCTACATTTCAGAATGAAAAAATTTAATGATTTACTGTCATATAGAAACACAATAATTAGTGCTAAAAGCAGACGTAAGATAACTAATTTTTGCATGAACATTTTACAGTTTGCATAGCATTTTCCCATACATAATCTTTTTAAATTATCCAACAGAATAGCCTAGCAATGAAGGTTTTATTTTTATCGTGCTCATAGACATTTTATGGAATTATATAGATGGAGTAAGTTGCCCAAGGTGAGAAAGTGATTGATGGAACAGAAGGACTCAAATCCTGGTATTTTTGTGCCAAGAGAGATTCCTTCATAATATCAGGTTTACTCTGATGCTTTTCTGACCATGCTACTTGTAATACATTTTTAGTAGGCCATCTTTCTAATTGTAAGGGTAATAATTCAGATTTTTTATTAAACATTCTACGGGTGGCGAGGTATTTTTATGATAACACAGTTAAGTGTAAAGTAAGCTTAATAAAAATATTACACTTTTCCTAGTCATTACTAAAATAAATCTCGATCCTCATTTGTGAAATCTGTTTTCAAGGTTAGATACATTGTTGCTATTTCATTAGTGAGTGAAAGTCATGTATCTCATTTACCGAGGAAAGCTTATTTTGAAAACAACATTCTGTTGTCTCCAGCAAAGATTTATTCATAGAATCATGTTCTTAATCTTACTGCTTTCTAAGAGTTTGGGAAATATTTTGAAACTACAAAGTACACTCACTAATATTAACACCTGGGAATGTCTTGAGCTACAGCCAACTTGTGTTAGAGGAAAATACATCTCTTCAGGTACTTCATTACATTTTCCACTCGTATTTCTCCTGAATCCAACGAATTCCATGCACATAAAGGTGTTTGGTGATTTTGTGAGCTATTGCAGACACTGTTGACATTTTGTCTATTTTCCCGCATAGAGTTGGCTAATGCTAGCAGCGGTTTGTGCATTGTTGACAAACCGTGTTGCAAAAATGCATTAAGACTAAGAACGATAGTGCAATGTCACTGGTAAAGCATTGCACTCCAGCTGAAAATGTTAAGGTTGTTTTTTTCTCCTGGGAATGGATGTTTGTGGCCATCTGTGTTGTCTCTAACAGAATGAAAAAAAGTACATTTTCTCTCATTTATATTGTTTTTTTTTCTTTTTCCATCTGAATTCTTCTTAAATCCCACCTTCTATAATTCTGCATTTCCACAGTACTCCAAAAACCATGAAGGAATCCTGATATTTAACGTATTAAATAGTATGCACCTTGATATGAATAGTATAAACTAGAAGCAACATTGAACTTTTCAAAAAATAGATTATTTTTTAAGAGAAATTTTAGGTTCATAACAAAATTGAACAGAAAATAGAGATTTCCTAAATCACTCTTGCCTCCCCCGTAAGCACAGTCTCCCCCATTATCAACAGCTCCCACCAGAGTGGTGCATTTGTGACAACTGACAAATCTACATTGACACACCATTGTAACCCAACTCTGTAGTCTGCATTCAGGTCCACTCTTGGTATGGTATGTACTATGAGTTTAGACAACTGTATAATGACATAAATCCACCATTATAGCATCATTTAGAGAAGTTTCATTGCCCTAAAACTCCTCTGTGCTCCACCTGTTCACCTCCCCTAACCAACTTCTGGTCTTGGATCTTTCCATTGTCTTCAGTTCTGCCTTTCCAGAATGCCATGTAGTTATAATATACAGCCTTCTCAGATTGGTTTCTTTCACTTAGTAACATGCGTTTAAGTTTCCTTCATGTCTTTTCATGTCTTGAAAGCTCTGTCTTGTCTTATTATTGCTGAATAATATTCTATGGCCTAGATGTACCAGTTTGTTCATTCCTGTACTGAAGAACACCGTGGTTGTTGTCATATTTTGGTAATTACTAGTAAAGTTGCTATAAACATTTATGTGCAGGTTTTTGTGTGGATGTAAAATTTTAACTCCATTAGTTAAATACCTAATTGTTGGATTGTATGATAAGATTATGTTTAGTTTTGTAAGAAACTGCTAAATTGTCTTCCCAAGTGGCTGTTCCATTTTACATTCTTACCAAAAATAAATGAGAGCTTCTATTGCTCCCTATCTTTACCAGCATTTGGTGTTGTTGGTGTTCTGGATTTTCAGACATTGAACTTTTGAAAAAATATAATTTATTTAAAGTAGCCCATGTAATCTTATTCAAAATAAATTCTCACATACTCACCTAATAAAATGATAGACCACTTTAGATAATGTATAATAAAATAGATTAAATTATTTGATGCATGAAAACACATGAACAATTATGATCTTTTATATGTCACTAAAAAAAATCTGCTCCCTGAAGACCTACCAGTGTTAGTCAAAATATTTAAAAATTTGTCTGCTCTAGAAAAGTATTTATTTATATTTATCTATGTTATCTTTGAGTAAATTTTCTTGACTAAAGAAATAAAAAGCAATAATCGATACCATGTTTTTCTTTAAATGGATATTTGCTTCACTGATTTTATTGAGCATTTATGTTAATATGTTAAACAGCTTTTCTAAAATACCATTGAAAGACACCATCTCAATTCTGTGTAAAAACACATATGTATTTTGGAAAATTGATCTATCCTTGTTCATTTTGGTTTATAATGTTCTTTCCTCATGAAAATTGCCTGCAAGGCCCTGTGACCATCAATCATCATTAATCTATTAAGATCTCAGGCTGGATGACTATGAATCGATTGGCAAAATGTTATATATTGAGTTGTATTAATATTATGGCTCATTAGGTAAAAGAATATATGTGGTAAATACAGTAAAAAATCCATGCTTTCTAATAGGCTATTTAGGACTAATAATAATTGAAATGAATATAACCATTTCACTTAATCTACTGTATACGTGTGTGTACTTTGGTCTTAATAATCAAAACCCCCTGTATCGGTGCTGTGCCTGAAAAGTGCAGCTATTAATTCCAGTGTAAAAACAATAATTAAGGAAGAGAAATTTGATTGCAGGGAAGAGATATTTCTTTCCTCTATGTTGAAATAACTCATTAGACTTTTTTTTTTTTATATTTACAAATTAAAAAGCTTATTGTTATCGAGGTATAATTATTTGTCATCCTCTCAATATGAATATTGTCAGAGCTATTTGGAGTCTGTCTGAAATTATTAGAGAATTTAAGACAGTTTTAAGACAGGAGAATATGGAAACATTACATGATGGTAAACTTTGTTTAAGAGTTAGAGAAAAAAACTCTAATGACTACATGTATCTTTCCTATTAAAAGGTGTAGGAAAAGTAATCATTTTTAAAATTTATTCTCCTCTCTTCCTTAGAGAATCAAAATGACAGGTTCATAGAATACATTAATAGATGTTCAAGAGTTTTTCTTAATGGATAGTATGTAACTGTATACTTGGGTGATTCTAGAAAAATCTTTTATATTAAAGCATTATGATAATTGATAACTGCTCTTTTTTTCACTGGCAGCAAAAACTGACAAGCTGCCAGTTCTGGCTCAATGGTTTTTGACAGTTTAGTTTCTTCGGGGATAAATCATTAAAGGAAGTAATAAACAACAAAACGTTAGCATTTTTAGGAATCGGGAGCTTTTCTCCATTTTAAGATGCATTATAAGATAGATGATGACAAGCTCACATTTATTTTGGACATGATTATTTTCCTCGTATCATATTTGAAATGCTGTTGACACATCACAAACTCTGCAATGCAAACATGAGGAAACTACCGATTTCTGTAAATGAGGTCAGAGTGTTTGTTGTTGGATGTGTTGTATCATCCATCTCCAAACTTCAGAAAAAAAAAATCTCTGTGCTCTTACTGGTATATAGAATAGTATATGAATGTCTGTTGACTTACCGAATTGTTTCAATCAACTTGATTAAAATCTGTTCATAAATCTTCAATAATCTGATATGAATAGAAGCAAACATTTCATATCTAACTAACATAATCTAGTAAATAAATCTTGGCACTCCTGGTGTAATATTTAAAGACAGTTGATACTTTTAATTAACTTAAATCAGTTTACAAGCCAAAATGGGTGATTTTAAAAATTATTAGGACTCAAAATTCTTTGAAGGAACACCAGTAACAAACAGCACTCACAGAGTTTACCAAGATCAAAATTGAACCACTGTCTACATAACTACAAGGGCTTGATATCTTATAAAGTCACCTGCTCAAATAATTTGTACGACTCAATTTAATTCAAGGGAGAACAAACCTTCTTATTTCATAATTACACAGAAAAATTAAAATAGAAATATTCGAAGAAAAGTAACCCATAATTAAACAACCACAGCCCACATATGGTCCACATGGCTATTATCAGATCATTTCCCAAGCGTAGGAGGACATGATACTAGAAGAAAGAGTAGATTTGAGGAGAAAGAGGTAATAATCTATTAATATACAAAAGGGAAGGTGATCAGTTGCTAATGTTGAGGAGACAAGGAAGAGGCAGCGAAATCAAATTTAGAATATGAGATCTGAGAACATTTATGATAAAAACAAGAGCAACAGGTAAAGTTTCAGCTAGAAATAGTTAGTGACACTTCCCCGCACAGTTGATATAGTTCTCCTTAGGCTTCCTCTGTTGTGTCACAGTGACATATGGACACACCAACTGAGGATAAATCCCGGGGTTGGAAGAGGCACGTCCATGCTCAATTTTGCTTGTTTGGAGTTATAAACAACATTAATTTTACAGTCTTCCTAACTGATCTGCCTTATTCCAAGAAAATGGGTAATAGTAATCACAATTAATTTTCTTAAGGGAATTGGCTCCTTTGTATCCTGCTTGGGCTTCTTAACTGCTGTACATAGAATAAGCCTAGTTTTGAAACCGTACTGACACAATGTAAACTTCCAGTTGGTATAGTCCAGTATATAATCAAATGAAGAAAAGAAACTCCCAAAATCAATAGAATAATGTTTGACAATGTTTTAAATTAAAACTTATATTTTGTAAAGATAATTTTTAAAATATAAATAATTTATAATTTTTTTTCAAAAAAAAGAAGCAAACAAAAAGTTTGTGGAGAAACAGGTCATGAATTAAGTCTAGAAACTTAACGCCCAGTTTTCCTCTTGTTCCCTCACCTCAATGTCTTCACCTCAACAGCAAAATTCTATTTTATGTAACATATTGCTGTAGCTCTGGTTGACCATACTCATTTAGTTGAAATTTTTCTATACAGTATCACAGTATAAAGATAGAAACTTATTTTTTTATGTAGAAAACGATATCTGGCCATTCTTCACACATCTGCATTCTATCTAGCTGTCATGAGAACTTCAAGATAATTAGCCAGCTCATTCATTCTCAGCTCTTGCCTCTTGACAGGAGCAACCACGACTCGTGCAGGTCCTCCTAGTGTACACTAGTACACCTGACGATGGGCTTCATTGAACTGTACTCTACTTGACGTACTCTCCTGTTATTGCCATAATAACGGATGGCTACCTAATATCTTGTCGGGGCCTTCCTACCTTCTTGCTACCCTGGAGGTTGGATTTAGGTCTTGGTCAATCGAGGTTAGTCTATGTTAATGTAATCTTACACTTTTAAGTGCATGTTCAGGCTTTGGAAAAACTGTCAGTAGGAAATCTTAACCTTTGTCACAACTCTGCCCATTGAGTGACAATCTGAAACTCAATCTTTCACATTTTCTCCAGGACGCACCTCCTCAGCATGCCAGTGATACTGAGTTCATTAAATTCTGTGTCATGTCCTGTATGTTATAATGAAGTAGGCATTCGACAGATGCTCTATTAGAATGAGCGTTATTGCACTTTAATGCAGAATATGAAAAAAAGATGACCCGAACCTAATTATTTCATTGTTTTATTCCATCACAGAATGACACAGACACTGTTGAACACAGAAATAAAGAAGGACTTAAAAAGAGATAAATAACACAGAAAAGAAAAAACTGGAAATAACTCTAAGCGAATTCAATCAACAGATAATATATGCACAAAAAATCAAGCTGAATAAGGTAATATCCTGCAATCAGTCCTGTAAAAAGACTATAAACAAAGTGAATGAATGAACATTTTATATAAAAATCAATGATTGACTCTGGTCAAGGCAGCAGCATATACATATTTAGAAGGAAAACTTGATAATGTTGCCTTTGCACTAATTTAATAAGGTTGCAAATAATGGTTGTTGTTGATGTTTTATAATCATGTGCCAGATCTCAATGTTAAGGTGAAAGTTGATAACAACTAGAACTATTGTAACTAGCTCTCATCCTCAGGGTCTAATATCTATGACGGAAATGTTTTACATCATGCTTATTCCAGCTGGGGCCTAGAACCAAAGCTAATACAGGTTTAATTTATTATTTATATTTTTATAAAATTTAGTAGAAAAGTTCTTTGATGACATAAATATTAAGTCAAATTAAAGTTAGGCAACCAAATATGCCTCCCAATTTATATAATTTATTAAGGTAAATATTAATATAGAATATTTATGTAATTAATTTAAAGGCTATCACATGTTGCTTTTATTAAATTATT
>CM053501.1:97927865-97973627 GCA_028627145.1 Eidolon dupreanum
TTCCACACCTCAATTTTCCTAGTTCTTTGGAAGACTGCAATCATTTATAACGAATCATGTTTGTCAAATTCTAAACGTGTTTATTCTTTCCTGTGCTAGTATCTTTACCTTTTATCCCCTGTTACACAATTCTTTTGTTGTTGTTGTTTCTTTCAACCTGTCAGTACTATTGTTATGGACCCTTTTCCTACAGCTTACAAGATCCAGCGATGACAAGCTGCATTGAATTTACATGAAACGCTTTCAGGACTTGCTTATAAACATGACAGTTTGCCTAGCTGCTGTCACAAGTACTATATTAATATTTCTTCCCATTAACTTTACATTGAGTTGAAGAGGAGTTACAAACAAGTCCCTGTTTGTATCCTATAGTTAAACGATGAAAATTACCAAGGTCCTGGTTAAAAGTTATTAAGATTTCAATAAATTATTCTATCATGGTTAGTCTTGCAATCCTGATCCCCACACACAAAAATAACAGAAAAATGACAAGTTATTTTTTTCAGGCTGTGCAATAATTGCATCAGGATAATTAAGCATTTTAAAGCTACATTTAAGGCAACTGATTATTGTCAGTCTTCCTCCTACCCCACCCTGGGCAGGAATCTATATGTATTGAGTATGTGGGACATGGTAAGTGTATTATACAATTTTCTTGAAAGTAAAATGTATACCAATTTCTCTAGAGTGTAGATACAGAAAGATCTTTTGATATGATATGAAATAATTTATATGTTTTAATGCTCACAACTAGGATTGCATAATGGTCTGGAAATACAGATGTCATTGTGAGTTAGGAAAACAATCTTATTACGTTGGAAGTTAAGTCGCTTGGGGGCGATGCTCAGAGTCAGTTGCGTAGAGTGTATTACACATCTTGATGCGCTCAAAAAACCTGGAACTAATTCCGAAATCCTCCCTTCTGAAGCATTAGAAGTACTGGCTGCAGTAGCAGCTGTCTACGCAGGGTCTTCTGAAAGTGAAAAAATAACCTCCAAGGGCTTTCAGAATTATTTTGGGCTCCAAACTTCAAATTGGTGTAGCACATTTTCATTATCAGCTGTTAAGCTAAGAAAGTTGTTTTGTTTTTTTTAAGGCAGATAATAGAGATGATATTATTTTATACACTGTCAAATCATACAATTTCTGTAGAAATTTCCCAGCAACTTCCCATATGTAAATTGATTTACATTCCATAGCAAAGTATAGGTGTCTCTGTTTGTTAATTTTTTTTGTCACAGTATTTTGTATTTGTTTCATGTCTGATTCTTCCTCCCGGTTCTAAACCAAAAATTGGAAGCGGAAGCAGATTTGGTACATGGTACTCATGCCATAGATGTCTGCTAAATTTAATCAAAATTATTTTTAATATAACTCTGAGTTTTTCATCATGTTCAATTTCAAAAGCTTTTGGTGTAGAATTCTTTTAAGAAAGATACTTTTTTAGGCCAAGTTTGTTTCTGTGAGAGGCAGCTATTTATTGGAACATCAAAATTGATTTATAGATTAAAGACTGATTTGGATCCTCTTTGCCCCCAGGATTTTTAGTTAGAATCCTGTGTTTCATTCCTCCTGGCTCCAAAGTTACTCCAAGAAGAGTACAAATGTCAGTCTGTACATGTATTTTGAGGAAGAAGCAAAAAAGCCACAGACATCGAAAATCTTTTGTAACATTTTATTATCAGAATATTTTAATGTATCTATGTTCATTTACTTTTTTAATGAGCAAAACAGATATTTCTCCCTTATAGCCTAAACAATAGTAGGTTATTTAAAATCTTTCAAAAAACACTTTGTCAGTTCAGTAAGGGTTTATAAAGCTTTCCCTTGAAATAATTCATGCACTGAACTTTTTTCCTCTGGTTTCTTTTTTAGAGATAATTATGTGTAAATATTTTATCTATTCTATTGTAATTGAGCATCTTTTATATTTAAATTTTGGAATCTTTTTAAAAGTGAGTATTGATATATAATTCACTTTATTAAAAACACTTTTAGATGCATATACTATTCTGAATTTTCATAAATACATGCAGTTGTATAGTTACAATCACAATTGAGTTTAGAATATTTTACCCACTTGAAATTGTTCCTTTGTACCCCTTTTGGATGACCTCCACCACAGCAACTCACAACTATTATTAATTTTTTCCTGTCCCTTTAGTGTACCTCTTCGAAAATGCCATATAAATGAATTCATTTGGTATTATATTTTTGTGTTTGATTTCTTTCTTTCTGCATAATGCTTTTGAAATTAATGTATGTTAATTTGCATGTATTAATAATACATTTCATTTCGGTGCAGGACAGGGTGAATCCCCTGAGCAGTGGGGAGCTTAAGCCCTGCATGGAGAGAGAAAAGGGTTCTTCTTGGTTGAGCGCAGGAAAGAATTCAAATGCCTGCCAAAGTCAGAGTCAAAAGGAGAGTTTATTACAGAAGGGGTCACGCTCCATAGACAGAGCGTGGTCTCCTCTCAGAGGCAGTGAGTGAGAGAGCCTAAGAGAACTCAGAGAGACTAGAGAGGTACGGGGACAGCGAGAGAGAGAGAGTAAAGGCACAGAGAAGAACTGAGAGAAAGACAGAGAGGGACCCCGAGCGTTCGGTTTATGTATCATCCTTCGTTTCTGTGAATTACAGTTTAAAGACTTTGTTTACTCACTTTCTTTGATGATCTGGGCATACAGTGAGGAAGAGGAAGAGTTTGTAGCGAGAAAAGGTAAGAATATATAGCAGGAAAGGCCTGCTAGCCGTTCCTAGACTTGGATCCATGGGTTCCCCATGGTTTTAGCCATAAGGAATGAGTGATTTTATTTTGTGGAGGGCACCACTTGAAGACTCTGTTTTCCTGCTTTCCCCTCACAGGTATGGAGAAATAGTTTGTCAGCAATCCCAGCAGAATTCTTCCTTTGTTCTGCAGACATCCTCCTGACCTGACTGCAGGACTGATCAGCACAGTGCAGTCTCCGAATACAGCTTAATTTAACATTTTAGTTCTCGTCTCCTCTCTACATTAATTTCACTGCTGAGTAGTATTCCATTGTATAGATATGCCAAATATTTATATCTTAATCCTGTGATGAGGATCTGGGGTTGTTAACAGTTTTTTGAGTCATTTTCTCTATAAAATATTTATTAAGGAAAGTAACTATTCCACTGACAATTTTAGTCTTCACAATAAATATTAGGTTAGGCCTATCTTTATATGTTATCTTATATATTTTTATTTCTATTTTTTATTTTATTAGAACAGGCAGATATGAAATATTCAAATAATAAGATACTTTATTTGTGCATTTCTTTTTTCTGACTCACGGATTAAGATTTGATATTAATGGTTAATTTAGCCTGATTTATCTTTGTGCTAAATTATTGCATTATTATTTTCTTGCTTTTATTATTTCTTTCCTAATAATGAGGTCATTTGAGGCTACAATGACTTTGATATATGTTTTATTTTGTACCATACTGAAAAAAATAGACTGCAACCAGAAGCCACAAGGCAACTGAATTAGGTAAATTCAGATCATACACACCAGCCTCCTGGGAACCAGAGCAGAAAAGAGAAGGGCGGTGAATAGATGTGGAAGAAGAAAAAGAGCACAGCCTGCAGAATTCTCGCTTTTTCACTTAGTTTTTTATTAATGCCTTTTATTAAATAAAGAGAATCACGACCCACATGGGAGAGACACAAAATCCTGACTAACCAAATCATCACATGGTAAAAGTGATTCAATAAAAAAATCATCCCAAAATTAACTTATAGTTTAACTACCACTGACGCTCTTAATAAAAGGAAATATCAATTAATATAAGATACAGACGCTATCTAATCATTTTATCATCTCTACACTGTAGAGGCAGGACTTTTGAGTCATGGCAGGACTTTTGAAAGAGATTCTTATCTCTCTACTGGCACAATTCTCAATGCCTTGTAAAAGGAGTAATCACCCTTTACGAATGTCCTCCTGGGAGATTTGGTTAGAGTATGCTGAGCAGTTAGTTGCACGTAATACACCCATTTCTCCATTTCTACTTTGTTAAGCTTCCAGACTCCTTTGAGAGTACACTAGGAAATTTACAGCAGATTTGTTTACAGATCATCATGGAATCACAACAGTTATTAGCCAACTAAGAAATGTATTAGAGATAGTCCTAAATGTCTGACCTAACACATTAACTTCCAAATCCTGGGTGAATGTACACACACGGATACATTTATTAGATTTACCTTTATATTTGGCCTGTAGGTTTAACACTTTTATAATCCAGTCTCAAATATACTTGGGGTGCAGCTGATACAATTTGTCAATAGTCTATAGTTCCATTGATGTTTATTCTGTTTCTCACAACCTGACTAGAACTTGAAATTGATCTTCTGGGCCATGCAAGGATTTAACCTCATTTAAGGATTATGTATAAAATGATGGCAACTGGTGCTGAAAATAGGCATTACTATAGAGGTACCTATCTCAGGGGAATCATCTGAAGATTCTTAGGTAAGGAAAAGCTAGTTGACAAAGATATAGGTGAAAGTCTGCGTCTACCTTCAAGATAATTACATCGTATTTCAGGTTTCAAAATAGCTTTTCTAGATTGCTCAAATGTGCCTCTCTCACAGCTCACAACCCTCTCCTCTGAACTATGTCTTATATTTCAAAATAAAAACAATCTTAGGAAGGTGGCATATTCAGCTGGAATTTTCATTCTGGAACCCAAACTTTGAGCTTGCTTTTTAGCCATGTCTGCTTAGCAAATATATAGGCTAAGGGATTATTTGAAGACTACTCATTGAATCTCTGATTCTCCTCCAATGTTTTGACATGTGAGGTCAAAAGCTCAAGGTTGATCTCTTATTTAAACTCTTCTTCACAGCCAGAGCAGCTGGCCCAACTGGAAATTGTATCGTTTACTCACATTGCCCGTAACTAAAACCTGACACAGGAATATGCCTTCCCAGTGAGGAGCCCCACAGCTGAAATCGAAAGCCAGTTTCCCATTTACTTTAGGAAAGTTTGTTATCTGCACTCTGACCAAGTATGTGGTCAAGACAATTCCAGAATACCATCTTCAGTTTTCATTTTCTGGTACAATTAATATAGTCGATCAGGGTCCAGACAGAATACCAATAGCATATTGAGCTGACATTTTTATATAGCTTTGATAAAAAGATTACTTATTGAGATGTAAGGGATCTTTAGAAAACCAGCAGGGATGTCGAGGCTCAGAGAGACCAGTCAGTGATGGTGGGAAGACGTGACCACCTGACCAGGACCTGGAGTCACTGATTAGTGGTTTCAAACCTTTTAACGACTGTTTTTTGGGTGGAATAATTCTTTGTTTTGTGGGGTTGTCGTATGAACTGTGAGATGTTCAGCAGTACCCTTGGCCTCTACTAGGTCAGGAGCATCTCAGCTGTGACAATCAAAAAGGCCTCCAGACATTGTCAAATGTTCTCTCTACGAGAGAATTACTGGTCATAAAGGAACTGTACATGTGTAAGCGTTTGCATTTTTACATTATTCTCGGCATATTAGGATGTTTCGACATCTAAAATTTAAAAACAAGCAGACAAACAAAAAGCCACCTTCTTGGCTGGAGAGAGGCTGACACTCCTGGAGTTGGCTGTTGCTCAGTTAACAAAGGGCTCAGTCAGGAGCATGCTCTTGATATGCAAACTAACCTATTCAGGTCACTTCGCCTGTCTCTGGCCCATACACCCCAGAAGGCAATATTCCTGTACCTTAAGTATCCGAGGACCAGGTACCAAGCAACTAGAGACCACCTCTGTAGCTTAGAGCCTGCCAAACTTATTCAAACCAGCCTGTCCTAAACTGCTTATCCTGCTCTGCCATGCTTTTCACTAGGAAACCACAGTAGAGGCTCTGGCCTAAACCAGTCCCTTCCGTCCCGTGCCTCTTGATCACCCCGGTCGGTGCTTCTTCATGTGCCCCCGAGTGGTGTTCTGTGCCTCCTGTTTCCAGCAGCTCTGAGTATAATAAACTGTTTTTCTGACACTCTCTGTGTCTCTTCTTGTGGCTGCATGTGACTGACCTTCTTATAAAAGATTATAAAATAGGAACACTTCTGCAACCAGAATATAGCACCAAAGGAACACGAGAGGGAGAAAATGCCGTAATCATTCTTTCTTTCAATTTTCTAATTTCCTACTCAGGTCATTCTTCCAGAAGCCAGAGGGCGAGGGATCCCAGATAATGCAGTTTCTAGGTTTAATGTGGTTGAATTAGGCATTTTGCTGCTGTTTGGTGGGTCAGAAAAGCAGACATGTTTATCTTCAAGTATGGCACGTGATCTATTGAATCCTCTTTTTAAGACTAAATTACAGTTTTTTCTTTAATTATGTAAATTTTAATATTTTGTATAACCATACCTCCACATTCTTGACTTTTACACATCTTGTTTGTTTAACTTAATTTTGTTCTCAATTACTTAAATTAGTATTTTAGGAAGGAATTTTGCTCGTCAAAATGGGGTCCCAAGCCTTATGAGTGTCTAATGATGACATATATTTCATGCTCACATCACTTGTCTAATACTGGCCATCGAGGGACTCTGTCTGTCACAATCACTCAAGAATCCGGACTGACGGAGTGAACATCTCGTCAGGAGCTTCCATCATCACTATGGTAAACCATACAGTGACTGTTAAGGCTTCTACCAGCACTCCTGCTAATATTTGCTCAGCTAAAAATTCACACCTTTCTACCTAGCTCCAAGGCGATGGAGCTGTACAGTCGTGCCCCATGCCCAAGAAACAAATTGAAATATTTTCAAACAATTCTAATGATCATCATAGAGGATGTATTTTATTTGGCTTTGATTCTCCCTAGAAGCAAATTATTTTGTCATTTCTTCCTACTCCTCTCTCTGAAAGTTCCTATAGATATCAGGCAAAACAGTGTTCCTCATCTTAACTTGGGAAGTTTTGCATTATTATGAAAGAGCAGCCTCTTGCCTGATCTCTGTCTGACATAAATACTTGGGCTTAATATATAAAGTTGAATTAAAAGCCACCGTATGGATGCTAGATTTCTGTCGATGTCTGCCAAAGTAGCAACCAATGTCATTTGAGGAAGTAAAAGTGTCCTCCGACTGCTCCTAGCACCCAGTTCTGCTTCCTACCCAGTCCCCTCTAAATCAAGCGGTATGATTGAGTTAGAGAATTCTATCCAAATTTTCTTTAGATATAACTAGTTCAAGTTGAGCTTTCAGATAAAACAAAACAACTGGGTGACTACTTTCTCATTATTATGGTCCTTCCTATACAACATCTGGCTAAAATATTGAAATTCCTGGTATGTCAAATAATCTTTTGATAATTTCCTTGGATGTGGGAAAGAAAAAGAGTAATTAGAGATAAAAGCTTAAATCACCATCTTGACATAATTCCTGATTTTGGCTAGTACTCAGGACACACTGAGAGGGCAGAGGTGTCTGGTAAAGAGTATAGGCAATGATGAGAGGAATCTGAACTAAATAAGAACCAACAAAGAAAGAAGACACACATTAAAATTGAGGTGTGTCTTTAATTTTTATTACGCATTGTTCCGATTTTTTTGATGAGGTTAGAGTGTGATGCAAGAAGTGTGTGAGTGGAGAATATTAAAGCAGCCACTGCAAGTGAATAAACCATTAAGTTACAAAATAGATGGAGATACAGTCCAGGAAATATGTTTAAGAAAAGTAAATAGACCCTATTTTTCAATATGTAAAAATGCCATAACAAAAATAGGTTTTCACTGAAAAGTCAAAATGGCCACCAGTGTACATATAAAAGTAAACTAAATTTCACAATTAGTTAACTGAATTAAAAAGATTATAAGTGATACTTCAATCGATTATATTACAAACAAGGCTTTGTGGAGATAAAAATCTCATGTAGTGTTGGTGAGTGTATACATGAACAAATTTTTTTCTAAGGCAATTTAGAGATTTGTATTAACATTTTAAATGCATAAACATTTTCAAGAAGATATTCCAATTCTAGAAATTCATCTTCCAAAATACTTATGTATGTATGAGATCGTGTACTCAAGGACTGGAACTATTAGTGGAAATCGCATAATGTCCATTTCCAGGTAAGTGATATTTATAATAAAACATGTTATTGAAAAAATAATCTCTGTTAATAAAAGATAAGAAATGAGTAGAAAATATGCTGGGGCTAATCAACCTCTGAAATTCTAGAAACCTACGAGAGAAGACAATGAGAAGCCTATGAGAGGCAGCTCTCTTTGTGTATGCGTTTTTTGGTATATAAGCAACAGATGCTGCATGCACCTTACAATGATTGCCGTATTTCATTCTCCCTTGCTGTAAAAGAAAAATATATGACTGATTCATATTTGTGAGCAAGTAGAGATGCTTGTAAGGGTGAAAGAAGTTCAATGCCATTTCAAGATGAGATGCAACTAATCTGTCTTCACATCATAAATTCTAGTCGCCTGGTACTATAGCTGAACTTTTCATTCTTGAATTAAAGATGAATGAATTAGGGTCTTTGTGGGACACCAGAAAAATAATTTATACACTGCACTGGAAATTCAATGTGTTTATCAAAGAGCTGAAAACAGAGATCACTGGTAAGATTTTTTGAAAGTAATTCTGTATTGCTTAAAATTAAGATTTAATGAAATAAAAATATTTGGTATTTTAACTAGTGATATGAAATTAAAGACCAAATAAAGCAGAATTGTGAGTTGCATATTTCAGTGAATTTGCCTGATTGGACTATGTCTATCATAATAATTTTTCAAAACTGTTTTTGTGTGCAAAGTGTTAAAATTATTTATTTCATGGAGTTTTTCTTTTTTTCTATGTTATTAATTTAAAAATGAATTTGAGTATCTAAACACTAGTTTGATAACAAACTTTTGATGTAAAATATAAGCTTACATCATGAAACACCAAGTCTTTTAGTGTAGAATTATCTCTAGTTCTCCAGTCAATATCATGAGCTCAAATATCCACATTTAGAGATTTAAAGTAATTTATTCTAAAACCCGACTGCTTGATTATGTAGAAAACACCCAAATTTTACTATTAATAATAGTTGCCATTTTGGTGACTATACCATATTAAGTATTTTACTTTTCAGTTAGCACCATGAAATATAATTTGTAGGAGGAGAAACAGATTCTGAGTCGATAAATGTCAAGGCAACTACATAAGTTCCATTTCGCCAGACTCCTGTGCTATGCTTTCTCCAACACATTGACAGGATGAAACATGTCATCTGTGATAAACTAACAAAATTCATTCAATCATTACTAACTCTTCATTGAGTAAAGTCTTAATATTTCCCTTCAGAAGAAGGGAGACTTGATCATTTAATAATCTAATAATATTATGTTTTATATAATGAACCAAAGTAAGTCATATGCTTATTCACCAAATGAAAATTTCATTCATTTCATATATTCAATACATCTTAATTGGGGATCTACCATCTGCCAAGCCTTATGGCATCTAATGGGTATAATGTTGAATATGATAAAGACAGTTTCTGTTCGTGGGGCTTATAGTCAAGGGAAGAGACAAAATAAATGCATACTATAAAAACAATTTTGTTGCACCATGCTATGTGCTTTTGGTCCACCATTTTTCAAGGCAGCTCTGTTTACTTTGCTAGCTTCCAACATTAATCATGAACATTCTTGCTTCACTTGCCCTAGGGTTATCTCCAAGACTACTGATAGCTGGACTGCCATGCCCATGCACAAATCAGAAATGCAGAGAATTTTATGCTCTCAATGGCAAGTCTGAATCAGAGGAGTATAGGTGTCAGTAGATAAGTATCCAGTGGAAGGAGCCCAGCTGATAAAATGATGGAAAAGCTTATGTGAGGCTCACCAAAGATGACAGTTTGGGGGAACACACTACAATGACTGGAGGTCTACCTTTGGAGTGCTGTGATCCAAAAGCTAATATGTGGTACTGTGTTGCCAATAGCTAGAATAAGCAGCTCCAGTACCCAAGGTGTAAAAATGGGATGAGATGTGCTCATGATCCTGCAGGTACCCACTTGCATAATATGTGCTTCCTTCCCATCTTCTAAAATGGAGGTTCTGGCTGTTGTCCTGGTTAGTAGGGGTTGTGCAGGAACATGTCTACCTGAGGGATATAGTAAAGTGATCTTCATGAATTAAGGCTAAGGACACCACTTTGTTACTCTGGTTCCTTATGCTTGTCATCTGCAGGGTGAATTCCAGGTGCTTCACACAACAGAGACAAGGAATTGTATGTCTAGGCCTCAGTCAACTGACTTGGAAAAAATCGAGACTTCCATGCCCCTTGATAATATGGTCTCATAAGGAGAAAACATGTAAGAGCTCAGACTCTTCAGGAAAATAACATTATATTCAATGTGAATGGTCACTTGCATTTCTTCACTGCCATATTGAACAGCATGACTTTAGAGGGTCTAGTACGATTAGGCCTGGTTGTCCACAGCAGCAGTAATTTGTTAATGAAGGCTGTGATAATTAATTTTATGTATCCACTTGGCTGGATTATGGGATGCTCAGATAGCTGCTTACATGATATTTCTTGGTGTGCCTGTGAAAGTATTTCTGGAAGAGATTCGCATTGGTATTAGTAAACTGAGGAAAGCAGATAGTCTTCTCCTACGTGGGTGAGCGTCATCTAATCTATTGAGGGTCTGAATGGAACAAAAAGTCAGAGGGGGTTTGAATTAATTCTCTATCTGACTGTTCCCCAGCTATGATGTTGATCTCTTGCCTTCAGTGTTCCTAATTTTCAGGCCATCAGCCTTGGACTGGAATCTACACCATCAGCTCTCCTGCCCTAGTCCTTTGAACTATAACATCCACTTCCCTGAGTCTCCATTTTATAGACAGACTGTGGGACTTCTCAACCTCTATCATCATACGAACCAATATCTTTTAATAAATCCCTTTATATATATCCTATTGGTCTTGTTTCTCTTGAAAACTCTGAATAATACAAAATCTTAAGTAACTTGTCTCTTTTCCCTGGTTTATTTTTAAGACATTCCCATTTTTGCTTTGGGATCATATCCCAAGTAAACTAGTACACCCATGTTTGTTTCAAAGGGGACATTCAAAATAATAAAGTTGGGTCCATACCTCACACACTCACAATGAAAATAAATCAAAGATCTAAATTTAAGATGTGAAATTATAAAACAGAGAAAAACATAGGAATAAATCTTTATTAAGCTGGGTTAAGCAAAACTTTAAATATGATACCCAATGCGCAAGTGATAGAAAATATAGATAAATTTGACCTAATAAAATTAAAATCCTGTAGGCTTCGAAAGGATACAATCAAGAAAGTGAAAATGTAACCCAGAGAATTGGGGAAAATATTTGCAAACCGTATACCTGATAAGAAATTTGTACCTGAAAAATATAAGATATCTTACTATTCAATAATAAAAAGACAAAGAACCTAATGTAAGAATGAGCATACGAGCCAAATAGATTCTACAAAGTACATACAGAAATGACAGATAACAAGAAAAGATGCTCAACGTCATAAATTGTTAGGGAAACATAAATGAAAACCACAATGAGATATTATTACATACCCGCTAAATGCCTATAATCAAAAATCAAATAATAAACTTTGGCAAGAACGTGGCAAAATTAGAACTTCCATATATTGATGATGGAAATGTAAAGTGATGAAATCACTTTTGAAAACTGCCTGGTAGTTAGTTCTTCAAAAGATTAAGAGTTCATCAAGGGTAACAGGTTATTAGTAATTAGTAATTAGCAATGAACGAGCAATTTCATTTACGGGTTTATATCCAAGATGGATGAAAACATAGTGCAACATGTAAACATCCATGTGAATGTTCAGAGCTGTACAATTTATCTTAGCCAAGAAGTAAAAACAACCCAAAGGCCCAATGACCAATGAGTGAATAAAATATAGTGTGTTGGTGAAATAGATTAACACTCATCAATAAAAAACAACGTAGTATTGATATATACTACAACTTGGGAGAATCTTGAAAACATTAAGTGAAAGAAGCCTGTTGCAAAAGGTCATATATTGTATGGTTTCATTTATATGGAAAATCTAGAATATACAGATTTATACAGACTGAAAGTAGGTTAGTGGTTTCTAGGACTTTAATGTAGAATGATTGCCAGTGGGTACAGGGTTTCATTTTGGGGGAATAAAAATAGTCTAAATTTCATTGTGGTGATGGTTACATAATTCTGAGAATATAATTGTATGTCTTAAATGGATACATATTATGATTTGTGAACTTTATCTCCCTAAACCTATGAGATACAGCAAAAACTTAGGAAAATCTAATTAAATATGAGTATGAAACAAAAATAATTATCATTATGGAGAGAAATTGCAGAATACTTAAATAAATGGGAATATGTAACCACTTTAATGGATTATAATACTCAATATCGTAATAATGTCAGTCAGTTCTCCCAAAAATAATCCATAGATTCCACTTTGTCCGAATCAAAATACCAGATTTTTAAATTTTTGGAAAAAACCGATAGATTTATTCTATAGTCTGTATGGAAAGCAGAGAACCATAGATAGAGTACGCAATTGAAGAAAAAAATTATATAAAGCTGGAGGACTTACACAGTCAGACATCAAGACCTTTTAAACAGCTAGAATAATTAGAATAGTATGGTTTTAGATATGTGTAATCTCACAGAATAGAATATTTAAAAACAAACCAGACACACACACAAAATCAGTCCTTGATAGATTTCAAATAAAATTTTAAGAAAAGTAGAACTTTGAAAAGGAAACACATAAAATGTTTGTCTTAGAATAGGCTGATATTACTTTTTTTGGTAGATATTTCTTAAAGAATGCACAGAAAGCACTAAGAAAAAAGGATAAAAGTAAGAAATTCTACATCAAAATTTAGCATTGAGATTTAAAAGCAGTTCTAAGAAGAGGATAAGAATTTATGATACAGTTATTTTATAAAAACGAACATTTTATGCCCAGACTATACAAAATTAATAACAACAAAAAACTAGCCAAAACAATAGGAAATAAGGCAAACAAACTTGAACAAACACTGTAAAATAAAAGGCATCCAAATGAACAATAAATCATCCAAAATTGCTGTTTTATAAGTCATCAAGAAATGCAGATTAAAACTAAAATATAATATTGTTATATTTTTACCACAATAGCTAAAATGAAAAAATGTGCTAAAAAACCCCATGTTGGAAAAAATGTGGAGTCTTTGTCCCTCTTTCTTATGTAGTACTGGTGAGAATATAAATTTGGACAGTCAATTTGGAAACAATTGGTTCTACTAAATTGACTTTGTGAATGCCATATAACTGGACAATTCCATTTGTAAGAAAATATCCAACAAACATATGTTCACAAAAAGTTACATGCTGTATGTAATATAATAGTAGCCCTATTCTTATTAGTCAAAATGTAGAAATTACCCATAGGCCTTCGGAGAAAGAAGGAATCCAGAAATGATCTATTTAGAGAATGAATTATTATTGCACAATGGTACAATTAGGTACTGTTATCTACGTCTGTATACAACTACATAGATGATAATGTTGAGTGATGATTGCCAGACTCAAAAATGGGCAAAACTAATGTCTGTTGTTAGACTTCTGTGCAGTGGTTGTACTTGGGGGATGTACCTGGAAAGGTGCACAGGTGGAAGCTTCTGGGATGCTGGTAACACACTGCATCTAATGTGGACCCCGGTTACCTAGGTGTGTTCTCTGTAATATACTTCCATAGTGTGCGTGCGTGTGTGTGCATCCCTATGTAGCCCAGACCTCCCCAAACCAACTGAATCAGTATATCAGATCATCAGATTTTGGGTCCATAAAATCTGAATTATTTTTAACTCTCCAATAATTCTGAGGCAGAGGAAAAGGTGATAATTATTTCTCTATTCTAAGCTGGAGATTAATGAGAAAAAAAATGGCTGCATATTTTAATCTTGAGTAGCTACCATGTCATTATATCAGTGATAACATTTAGGATACACTTCAACCTGAAAAGACATATATTATTATTCCCATTAATGATGAGAAAACTGAAGCATGGATGTATTAAATACTTGTCTCAAGGCTCAACTGTCAATGTTAAATTTGAAATCTAATGCCATCTTACACTGAATTTTGTTTTCTTTTTGTACAATCACTACCTGTTAAATTTATATCCAAACAAACAGCAAACAAAGGAACAAAACATACCATTTGGAATTTTTAAAAATTGTCTTTTTTTCTCTTCATTGGTAGAGTTTAGAAATGTATGGGTCAATGTAAAATAAACTTCCTTTTTGACATAGAGTTGAAAAGCATGTTACAAACACTTCAGAACAATAAAACATTCTTTTTATCTTTATCCACTCTGCCTTTATTGATTTGTGGTGCTTTTTGGGTCTCTTCTGATTTTTTTGTAACAAATATGAAAGAAAATATATATAGCAAGTTCCAACAAAATACTCAATGTCCAGAGCAGATGGGACTGTGTACAGAAGCAGTATTTTATCCTTTGCTCTAAGTCATTATATCTCTGCCCACTTCTTCATCTGTAAATCTGTTCTTTTGATTCAAAATGTAAACTTGGTTAAATTACATTGGCAAATTCTTTATTTACAAATAGACATGGCTTAATGAATCATGGTTAAATTTCTTCATCTTCCTTTCCGCATCCTGTTTGTATACTGCCATAGTTGTAGCAAAATATATTATCCTTTTGAGCATTCAATCTTCATGTATCATGCAAGAGCTTAGGAAGTTCAAGATTTATGGGGAGTGAACATCTAAAATGTATCTCATTTACCATGTGACCTGTATTTATGACTGCAATATCTACACACACACATTCACACACACTCACACATACACACAGACACACACACACTCATGCACTCGTGCCTGCCCACACGCATGCGTGAGATCAGGGTTTCTGCCCTTACGACTTAGTTCTTCTTTTACATACCTTCCAATTATGCTGCATTCTCACTTATCAGCACGAATTGTTATACATAAAATATTCTAGGAGGGGTGAGGACTACTTGGTCAATGAACTAAAACAATTTTCATGAAAAATAACAAATGTCAGTCTAGCACCCAGATTCTGGGATCTTAATATATTCATAATTATATTTAAAAAGTTATTTCATTCCTCTAAAGAATTGAAAAGCCCAGAAATATTTTCTCTCCTGTATCAACAATAGGCATGAAATTATATTTCTACATGAATATGGAAAAGAATAATGTTTATCTTCATAAGAGAATAAAAACCAACTCTTGAATGTTCTGCCCTTTGGTTCTTTTTTTTTGTTGTTGTTGTTGTTGTTGTTTTTTGCACACATAATCACATCCTCTTTTTGACTAGTTATCCCATTATGTTCTTCCTGAGACTGGTTAAAAGAAATAATAGTCCAAGAACATTAAGACACAACAAGAAACCTTTTCCTTTTGTCTTATTTAAAAATATCTCAAAGACCTGAGCTTTTCCTGTTAGTAAAAATGTTAGTGGCCTTTGTAAGTCTTTTGAACTGATTGATAGCCCAGGTTAGTCTGAAGTATTAGAAATTAAAGTTCTCATCCACACATTTTTATTTTATATTAGTAATTAAAATTATTTGAATCAATCTCAACTTCACCAACTCTATCACCTCCTCAAGTACTACACAGATTGTCTAGAATTTGTCATTTTATTCCCTGGAAAATTATGAGTCAGGATGTTCTTGAAAAGCAATTGTAATGTGATTACAAATATATACACTCTACTCAAATGTACAATGTCACTTTAAATATCTTGTTACTTATCAGTACTCTATCCCACACCCGCCATTCTGCTGGAAGTGGAGTAGAAAAATATCTCGTTCAGTAAAATCACTACATTTCACTAATTTACTCAGTCTCTTTCTGATGGCTGTCTTTTTTGGATTTCCTTTTGTCATCTGTCTCTTGGCAAGGGAGCGTTACTGGACCTGGACATATTCCTAACTTCCGATCTTGCTGCTCTAGCTATAAGACCACTCAAATGCAGGCACTGTGACCTCCGGGGTAGGTGTACCAGTCAGCATCATCAGCTACCTCTAGGTCTCCTGACTGGAGTTGGGGAAGCAGCTCCTGAGTGTCTTCCTGTCAATCAAGAACCCAAGGAAAATCTCAACAAGTCCAAATAAGTCTCATTATCTGTCAAATTAGGCCAGGCTCCTGGCCAGTTTGACTTCCTATAGGGTCAAAAAATAGAAAATGTACACATGTAAGCGGAAGATGGGTTAAAGGAAATAGGGGACTCTCAGGCCCTCATCACCTTGAGTTTTCGTTTCTCTTTCAACCTAATGCACCTACACCATCTGGGACCACAGCTTGAAGAGCTTCGTTTGTGTGCCTGCTTCCCCCACACTCTGATTATCTCCCTGTTACAATGCTCTCTTTTAGTTCGGCATGTCATATATTCTGCATCTTCAAAGAGGCATTTTCTCTACCTCTTTCTCTGGTATCTAATGTGGAATGGCTGCCTGGTGCCTGGCTTACACTGAATAGAAATAAATCTATCAGTTTAGCTTTTCAAAACATTGCCTTCTAAACACAATTTTGGATTAAATTTCATTTACACCATAGAATAGACTGACATTTTCTCCTCCAATTACTAACCATGATTTGGGGTACCACACAGTCATTCAGGATCAAATTCTATAATTTTGATTTTATTTTCCAAAATTCTAGGACCGGGAGGATTATCGGGAACTGTCATGGTATCCTATACTATACTTAATGATAAGAGTGAATTTCAGCCTCTCTTGGAAATATTCTCTTTCCATGAGGAGGAAGAAGGTGTTTCTTTTCTTTGAATTAGTATCACTAAAGCACAACTGATTTTAGCACTTTTTCCATCCTAAGTCCATTGAGATGTAGGTACAGAACATTGTTGAATCATGTAACCCAGGAAGCGAGAGACACCTGCTCTAAAGAGTCAGACAGACATCTGGTTAATGTAGGGGGGGTGGGAACAGACACAAAGATGGGATTAGAGAAGGCTTTCTTTAGATCACTAGTATTTGATAACATATCTAAGTCAGAAAGGATTAACTGACTCGATCCTTTGAAGTTACACTTTTAGTACATCCTTTATTTATGTAACTCTGCCTTTTTTCTTTATTTCTATTGTACCTGTTCCTTGTCTTGTTGCATTAAGATGAAAGGCATTATTTGCTCTTTTTTGTTCAATGAGCATGTATAAGTGAACATTAATTTCAAATAAATAACCTTCAGAATATTACATATAAATAATTGAAATTCTTAAAATGTTATACTTTTAGAAAATTAATGATCCACAGGTTAAATAAATCACATTTTAACCACTCCATATTATTAATGGGATGTTTTCCTTTCCTAACGAAATCCTGTAACTTAGAATTATCTGCTGAGAAAGAAACAACTTGTTAATAAAGGTTTACTTTTCCCCAGATTAAAAACATCTTCAAGGTTGTAAAATCAATACAATAAGCAAGCTGCTATTATGTTCCTTTAAATTTATGGGAAGCCAGCTAGCAAGATGGAATAACAATGACATTTATTTACAGAGTCACAGAGGTAGGAATTGATTCAATTTGCCACTTGCGATACCAGATATTTAGATGACAAGAATATAACATTTTGGGGGGAAACAGGATGAAAATGCAACCTGGCTGACACCTTGATTTCAGCCTTGTGCTACTCTGACTTCGGAAACCAAGCCACACATCGCTGGACTTCTGATGCAGGACGACAAGCTAGTAAACACAGACTTCATAACCATAACTGTATAGTAATTTCTTGCATAACGATAGAAAAATATGCAATCCTTATAAATGAATATGTGCCTAATATTAAAGCCTCAAATAAAGCAAAAATTAATGAAATTAAAGGGTGATAATATGTCTATATGTTATGTTTATATATAATATTTCATAATCTAAATATCTATATCTTAAATGTTAAGGAGTAATATTTGCTAAAAGTAGGTAATTCTACAATTCTTGTAGTAGCTTTTAACATGGCCCTCTCAGAAAATAATAGAAAAATAAGAAAAAATATTACTAAAGATATAGAAGAGCTGAACATCGCAATCAACCTCAACCACAAGCTTTAGGATACAACTTCCACTTATAGTATCATATTTGGAAATTATGAGTTATTTAAAAATTAGGTTCTAGTGGAATGCTATCAGCATGTGAGGGTAAGGATGCATATGAAAATAGAATACAATTAATTTATAAACTGCGAGGTTAAAAGTATTTCTAAGTGTATTTATTATTTTAAATAACTTAATTTTCATGTGTACATATATCAATTAATTATATATCATAATAAATCTCTAATTATTTTATCTATAACCATGAAAATTTATATTACGAGTAAGCTAAATATAATTTTTATATTTTTTCATCAGGAAACAGAAGGGGGCCTCATATTTGGAATAACCTAATATTCTTCCAGTTAGACTATTATTGTAAAAATCCTTAATAATATGTTACTTGAAAGAATTCAGCAGAGCATTGAACGGATAATATAAGACAGTGCGGTGTGTTTCATAAGTACGTGAATGTCCATTATAAATAAACTATAAACAAAATGATTAAGAATAACACTATCAGTTTCCTATTATGATTAAGAAATGGTTATTTATTTTTTTTAACACATATTTATTTAGCACTCCTTTGCAGCCAGTGCTGAAGATGAATGGGTAAAAGAACAAATGCACAGCTCTTCAGTTTTTTACATGTTATATCTGGTGACCCATGATAACTCATCTCTCTCGTGCTGGCCCTTTCTAGATTAGATACGATGTGAATTACAGCCCTCGTCCTCTTCCTCCTTTGTACACCCCATGCAGGTGATTCTTACTGGCAAACTCCAATCTGGGACACTAGGGACAGAAAAGCTTAGAGAGAATAGTTCTTGATTTTTCCTATGACATGAAAAAAAAATCTTAAGAGTTCTGCAATAAGACTGAGTTCTAAGATATGATCTCTAAGATATCAAAATAAAATTGATTTTCTTTCATGTTCATCCATTAGTTTCTAGAAAAATTTTCTTAATAAAAGTATGACTTTTTCAATTAGGAAAACATTTATTATTTGTTTGTTCGTTTGTCTGTTTGTTTTAACCTCTCAGGAATCAAGATATACCTTACAATTAATTGTATATCAAGAATTTATTTGCCTGCAGACTTTTCCTGCCCTCTGCTGAAAAATAGCTTCACAGAATAAGAAACTATTTTATAATAGTTTGGATGCTAAATGTGATTAAATATGGTAGATGTAGCCCATGTAGAAACGTCTATAACATTTCTAAACAGTAACACTGGTTGTTCTATCCTGAGGAGAATATGTAGCTAGTATATTCTTGGATTTTTTTTTTTTTTTCAAGAGAAAAACAAGATATTTTAAGGTAACAAACTTGCAATTTTCTCATCTATCAAACTACTGAACATTATGCAACAACTTCCTCCCTTCCACTTTGTTATTGTCTTTCAGTGGAAGTATACTTTTACAGGAGAGAAACGTGCCTGAGTTTCAGCATTTTGCGGATTTATGCAGAAGCTAACGGAACACAGAACAAAATAAAACTAGAATGACAGATCCTAAAAAGTGATATTTCCCACACTAGTGGGATGCTGATAGAATTCTGGTGGAGAAAAACTTATGGGTGGATAATTTTAAGGAACTCGTTGATCATGTTCTACTTTAGAGATTTATAAAGAAACTACTAGTACAGACTGTCAGAAACCCTGCAGTGGTGACACGAGGAATCTTCTGTCACCCACCTTCATCACATGAACCTATTCATTCCTTATAGGATATTCATCTTCCAAAACAAATACCGTGGATCACAATTCTTGGGTTATACTATATAGTTTATTAAAGCATTGATTTCTGAGGAATTAAACACTGAGGATTCTTTGAAATTAACACATTCATTGTGATCCCTCGAAGACTCAATGTTGTCTCTAAAGTAGATCGAGAGTTGATGTCGAACCGGGGATGGCAACGTGATTCCCAAGGATGACAGCACAAGGCAGAGGATAACAGTTATGGTTTATACTCCTAGTAATCCTTAATCAGGCAGATGTTAACACTGGGATCCTGTATTATTTTTTCTATATTCAGATTAATAATCTGGGAGTTCAATACTCCCAAACCTTTGAAAAACCAAAAGTTTTGTAACTCTGTCTCACTGAACAGTTATGTTGATGAGGATCAATATAGTTTTTCCCATTTAGTATGAATATTCATATAGGTAGAACTAGTGAGATTAATTACAGGTGCTACCTGGGACTCCACAAGGGTATGAGGTGTTATATAACATATAACGTATGCGTAGTCTTGCCTTACATTTTGAAATGCATTTGGTATCAAAAGAGAAAACAAGCACCTTTATTTAATGTACATTTTGACTATGGCCGTGCTACCCTGAACAAGACATTATGCTTGGAATAACATGGAAACAAGAGCAAAATTGAGACAATTTAGATTGTGATTTGGAAGTCTTTAACAGACGTTTCAAAGATGAAATTTCTCTTGTCACTGTCACTTTGGTTGATGGAGTGATAAGGGTTATACTACCTGAAATCTGAAATGTCTCTGCTTCCACTTTTGAGCCAGGAAGTATAGTTTATTTTTTGGAATTATTTTACATTTTTTAGAATCAGTACATTTTAAATTATTATTTGTGGCATTTCTAGGAACATGAAAGTGAATGTTTTGTTTCTGAATATAGTTCCTTCTTAGAATATTTTCTATATAACATCTACTCTTTGGAATTAAATTTTATTTTATTCTCAGATGTTTCTGAACTTGTAAGCTGTTCAACCTGTGATTCATAGTTTCAATAACTCAAAGTTTTAATCTGAACTGTTTAATAGAATTCATAGGCTTTAGTGAGGTCTTTTCTTGCTGAGATCTCTTGTTGCAGGGTACACGGTAGGTCAATATCTTTCAATGCTCAAATAATTCTCTTTGAAAGTACAGAAAAATTTTAACTTGATTTACTGTCAGGTGATTTACTGGATTCTTGTAATATTATAAAGTATCATCAATTTAGTTGTTTTAGTACATGATAGCATTTATTTTTTATGGCATTTTACAAAAAAAAAGTACATACATACTTTAGGGTAAGGAATAAACAGAGACAGTATGATCAGAGAAAATCAAGCAGTGTGTTACTCATTTTTAAATTATAGATTTCAAAATAAAGGGTAATGCATTAGAACTGCAAGTAGCATTTAATTTTAATATTTATGGCAGAGAATAACAAATGTGTGTTTTTTTCATGCCACTAAGAAGAAATTGCAGTGTAAATCACTGTGTCCACAGGGGACATGATTAGACAAAATCCTGGAGATAGAGGAATATTTTTAAAGTGTCTTACTGTGGATTTCATGTAAAAGTAGCTTTCAATGTTATATTGTTGATTTGTTTTTGACTTGAGGCTAATATTTCTAAATTTTGTGGCTCATGCACACAGCCATTTATTTTAAAAAAAACTTATAAAGCAAAATTTTTTTAAAATGCAATGGCAAGTGTAGGGTGGGTTGAGTTTCCTTCTTTCTTACATAAAAACAGCATATCATCACATATTCCAAATTATCATCTCTTCAGAATTTCCAGCAGTCTCTTAGCCATTTTGAATACAAATTCAATAAAACAAATCTCTCTTTTTGTGTGAGCATAGAGGTGAAAAAACAGACAATAAAATTCTAATATATGAATCAAAAAAAGTAAAAAGAATAAAGATGGAATACAGTTCATTGGGGGCAGGTGTAAAAAAGAAACTGCTAGAGAAATGAAAATTAAAAGCAATGTCAATTGTATGGAAGGGAAGATATTGTTAGTATTTTTCTTCATATTTCAGTTTCTGAGGAGAAATAATAGAACAACAAGTGAAGACATCAATACTTTTTCCTAACATAAACAGAATTGAAATAAAATGTTTTAGACCATGATCATATATACTTTTTATCATAGGGCATTTATGATATTAAAGATTTGACATGTTTCCCAAACTGTTTCCCAAACTCTGTTGATTGAATTTGATCTTGCTTCCTGCCCCCTCTCCCCCCAGTTTTATCAACATTTAACATTGTATAGGTTTAAGGTGTAGAGTGTGTTGATTTGATAAATATATCAAAGAATGACCACCTTAGCGTTAGCTAGCACCTGCATCGCTTCACATAATTTCTATTTCTTTTTGGTAGCGAATACATTGAGATCTACTCTCTTAGCAATTTCAAGTATACGATACAATATTATTAACTGATCATCATGCTGCACATCAGATTCTTCAAAACTTACTCATAACTGGAAGTTCATGTCTCAATAAATCATAGAATGTTCAGGAAAACTTTATATTGGCATCCCTTTTTTGAAAAATGTATGCCAAAGCAATATAAATAAAATTCATCAATATAAGGTGGAGGTAATTTTCACTTTATATAATAGAATATTTTTAATAAAAATCTTTAAATAACAGGTGAACCAGTCTGCATAGCAAAGTAGAAATTAAAGTCACTGAGAACAATGTCTTTTATTTTTGTTATGATTTAAGTGGACACTATTACATTTATTTTACATATTTCCAGAAAAAAAAGATAAATTATAAAGTCATGAGAGCATTTTTTAATTAAATTCATGAGGGTGACATTGGTTAAGTCTTAAGAATATTGATAAGAAGGTATTAAAAATAACAGTCTAAATCTCACTAGTGTGTGTCCACAAGAAGAATCAACCATTACAAAAATTGCATGCCCTCTACTCGTAAACTAGGCACAAATCTCACACTTCTATAGTATATAATCAATAGAAGGAACCAGTAGAGACTGCTAATCTAATCATCTGCCAAGACTGCTAATTTAATCATCTGCCTCATCGTGGAATACACTCATGCACTTCAGATACATTTTCACAGCAGTCTCCCAATTTCCTGGAATCCCTATTACAAAGTTCCACATTGTGTCCTGAAGGCTGTCTGTTTTCTTTGCATCCCAGACATGCACAGCCAAGTCTGATGGTTTCACACACCACACCTCCAAGCATATGTCATAGCTTATAGCCTAGTCACTTTTAAACACCCTGAATTTTTCACCCAAACTGCCAGTCCATGAATATACATCATCACAGTACGTTACTTACTTTTTCTAAATGTCTGTGTGGCCCCAGGATCTATTTTCTTTTTCCTTTTTAGTAACAAAAGCTTGATTTTATTTGGAACCACAATGTATACAATTTGAAGACTATTTTCTAAGCTATTTTAAACTAATGGTGCCAGCAACGTGTATGTACATGAAGGGAATGGCCTGGGGTTTTTGGAGAAATCTCTTCAAAGGAGGCTGACACATTTGGGAGATGCTCTTTTCTTCCTGGCCCGGTTCTCCCTCCTGATGCCAGAAATATGCACATGGGAGCCACCTGCTGCTGGTCCTGGAGCAAATAATAGATAGATGGCCAGGGAGCCACTGGAATTAATGTGGGCTGGCCAAAACAGATTGCTTTTGTGTAGGAAACAGAAGAAATACCTCTGTATGCTAAATCCAGCTCTATTTTGCAATTCTCTAATAAGCAACCAGATGCAATTTTTAAGTGATGTAATTAATTGCACAGTATTTTAGTTAGCACCAAGCAGGACAGGTGACAGGAGCTCTGTGAATATCTGATTTCATAGACTGTACCTCAGTCAGTGCAGGCTACAGTCAGTCGGTTACAGTCTCAGATTGTTATGTCTGAAACATCGTCTTATTTGATTATATGGAGGGTATTTTCCATACCTATTTTCTTGTTCATCCGAGTTCGTTAAAAAATTCTAGAAATAAAAAGACCTGATCTTTTATTTTTTTCAGTGGAGGCTACTTTCTAGTTTATCCTTTCTGCTTATGTGCAAAATATCAATAAGGAATGTCTTAGAATCATTCTATTAGAGCATATGTAATTATTGATTATGCATATTTCAAATATTTACTTAGATCTTCATAAGGTAATAATTCAGAATTGATACTATTTTAGTAGCCAAGTGGAGGAATTAGTTTATTATCAGTAAAAGAAATATTATTATAGATATTTAGTGACACATACATGTAACACTAGAGAACTGCTCAGAGGAAAATACTTTTGTTAAATATAAAATTTAAGAAATAATGTTGAAATGATGATACATTTTAATGTTATACCAATGAATAATGGCTACAATACATTGTATTGTATTAAGAAACATCTTGACAGATGACATTTTTATTTCTATGACATGAAAAATATTAATAAATCTTTGCTCTTCCTCACCCTGCAGATAAAACAGAATTAGTTGCCCAAGTAAGAAGCGTCCAAAGAACAAAGTAGCGGCTGTTAATCAGAAGCCCTTCCTGAGTCATTTATGAATAACCATACGAAACAAAACAAAACGTCCCAAGAATGCAGATACGTGAATGCAAAAGAGGACTTTGAAAAAAAAATCAAGTGGCCCCAGGGTGGCGTTATTCTTCTTGCCTCATCCACTCCATTAAGTGTATTGGTCTAGACTCAATGCTTTTTTCTTTATGACCAGATTCTGGAAGTTGTCGTGCAAATACAGATGTTCTCAGCCCTAGATACTCCGTGAATGACCCCACGTGACACTGCCACTGTAAAAGCCCATGTGGCAGACATCCTGCATGGCTGGATCTCCCAGTTCTATTTCCAAGCCACTTCTCTTTGGCATGGCTCCATGTCAGAGACTGAAATACCTAAATACTTACTTTACCATCTTCAGTAGAGAGAGAGGTCATATGACAGAGTTTCAGACAGTGACTTGTAACACACATTCGAATGAAAGCTTTTATGAAAACTCTGAATTTCTAGATAGAAGAGATAAATGTGATCTGTGTCAATATCCAGTTCATCTGCGCATCATAGTCAGCTCTACAACATCAGAAGTTTGACAGTCACAATACTGGTCAAGTATAAAATAGAAATACTGGTAGACTATAAAAAGAGAAGTATTTTGACTTTTGGTTCCTTCAGTGAATTACTGCCCAGCATTCAGTTGCTGCTGTCTTTCCAAACATTTTTTTTTTAAGTGAGCACAATTTAAGCTACTAGCATTTACATATTCTGTGACTCTTAGCCAAAGTAAATTTCAAACTGCTCCATTGTAATTTTTTCTCTCAAGAGGTATTAGTTTCCTGGGGCTTCTGTAAAAAAGTATCCCAGACTAGGTGGTTTAGACAACAAAAGTGTAGAGTCTCACAGTTCTGGAGGGCGGAAGTCTGAAACTGAGTGTCAAGTGGTTTGGTTTCTTCTAAAAGCTGTGACAGAAGATCTGTCCTATGCTTCTCTAGTAGCTTTGGGTGTTTCTTGGCTTGTAGATAAATTTAAATGAACAGGAATATATTTATTATGACAAAAAATCTTGAAATAATTAAGGATAAGTTTAACAAAATACGTGCAAGAGTTGTACATGGAAAACTATGTAATTGTACTCAGGGAAACTGAAGACCAAAATAAATGATGCAAAATGTCATGTCATGGATTGGAAGACTGAGCATTGTTAACATGTCCATTCTTCTCCTATTGCTCTAGAGAGCAATGGCAATCCTGACAAAAAGCACAATGGGTTTTTGTTGACACTGGCAAGCAAATTCTCACAAACTTCAATGCAGTGTTGCATATCGAAGGTGCCCACTACAGCTGTAGACTCAAAATCTGAGGATATAATCACAGAATGTGTTTTTGAACTGCCCGGGAGACAATAAGATTGAAGAAGTTCGAAAAACTTCATCTACCACTTGATGGTCAGAAGCTACTACTGTAATGAAGGAAGTATTCTGATATTCAGGAAAAAGCATTACTCAGGTATAATTTCTAATAATTCCCATGAATATTGTGAATTTCTCTTTCTTGTCTGTAGTTACCTGGTGTAAGAGATAGAATGCTATCAAGGTATCCATGGAGCCTCCATTACCCAGAACTATTTCTTGTCCCCCTCCTATGTATAAAGGTGTTTTGGTTTTGTTCTTGTTCTTTCATTTTCCTAGCCAAAATAGATCTGCGCCTTGGGGCAACGGACTCTGTTAGACCTCCTCCATGGTTTAAGGTTTTTATTTTACAGCGGAATGAGAGTCTAAGTGGGCCTTCTGTACTTCCTGCACTGGTTGGTAGTCATTCCCTACTCTCTATGCTTGCTCCGTGAGGGAGGCTTTCTCTAGTTTCACTCTTTGTCTTCATCTTTCTCTTCTGCATCTTGTGCAGGTGTGTGGAAAAGAGACCATGGATAGGTATCAATTTTTGTATCTGCAGATCCTTGGGGGTTCTACATTCTCAAAGGAAAAACAAAGCCTGAGATAAAATTAACAAAGGCTGTTTATTCACAAACTAGTACCAAAGAGCCCATCTGCTGTTTCTTTCATTTCGGCAAACATTTAAAGATATCAAAAAGGAGTCTACATTTTATAGATAAAAAAAAAGAGAGAGAGAGAGAGAGGGTTTTAAATAAGGCCATCTCTGATAGGCAAACATTCTATTAAGGCCGGGTTTGTATAAGCTGGTGAAACTATAATTATAATAGCTTTCACTGTAATGGAGCCAGTGAGCAGTTTGGGGACATTTTTAATGAAGGAGGATTGCTCAATATTTGGAGCCCAGAATTGTCTGTGGCCAGCCATTTCCTAGAATGCAGGGTGGGGGTAAAGGGTTGGGGGCATTTTTATGGACACGCCGTCACAGTGGTCCTTTTGGAGGGTAGGTTTCACGGCAGGTAGGTTCACATTTGCCCACACTCAGCCTTCAGCAGTTTGTTAAAAGTTCTTTGTTGCCACCTGTTTGCATGGCTTGGGGCAGTGGTTCCCGCTGCCGTGTCCCACAGCATGCCAGGGATACACTGGTCTCTCCACACGAGGCCCGCTCTTTCCTTAGATTTGGGGCAATTTGAAATTGGTTCTTTGATGGCTTAAAGAAAACGAGGATTATTTAGATTATCTGAATTTTTCTCGTCAATTTCTTGTTGTCAGAGTTACAATCTATAACTCTGACTTTTACATTTTAATAGATTCTCTCTAGAGTCTGTCGCAATGCTCACCTTTGCTCTCTGGAGACTATCTAATTAGAAATCACGAGCTAAATCGCTCACTCCATGAATCCTAAATCCACAGTTATTCACTTGCCATTCCCAGCGCTATGGTTGATAAAGAAACTCCTGCTTTTTTATCCTTGTTTAAAATGACAAAAATGACAGATATATCTGGGTGTATGCAATTTGTTTGAAGGACATCCAGATGGGACTTATTTTCAAACAAAAAAAAATGGTATAAATGTGTTGTTAAAAGTTTTAAGATTGTATTTACACTGAAAATAAATACTGTCTACATATTTATAGCTCATTAACCTTGGGTTCGCTAGTATCTGGTATACTTTAGGGGAGCTTTTACCTGACATCGCATTGCTTACTGCACACTGCATTCGGCTGATGTTCGTTTGCCAATGGAGTCTTGCTTTTGACTTTTAAACGATACTTATATGTTCACGTTTTTGGATGTAATAATGTTTGACTATTGCAAAAGTCCTTTTAATTAAGATGGATTTTCCTATCACCATCTATATTTTAAAGAAAAAAAAAACAGGTCCAAAGTTACCTAGCACCTCTGTTCTCTGTCTAATTTGAAGTGTGGCATGGCTCTTCACGCTTGGTTTGGAGAGTGTTTTTCTGTTTCCACTTTTCAGAACGTGGCCTCATTTCCTCCATTAAATTCTTCAGTGCTGCTGCCACATCCACTTCAAAAGGTAATTCCCAAGAGGGGAAGGGAGCCTGTCTGCCTCTTTAAAAGACAACGGCTTGTTTAGAAATCTGGTCAGATGCTCAGCCCAGCACAACTAATTGGAAAACCGACATGGGTACATATGGTCTGAATTAAGCTCAGTGGGCTTAAGCAAGCTATGTGTTGTCACAAATCAGGCCAGCTACGCTTGCCCAATACGTTTCCGGAATTATTACTTGGGCTCATTCCCTTTGGTTTTTCCTAAGAAGTAGTAGCCAGAATTACATTAGTGTAATCCAGTGAGCAAAAGTGTTCCCGCGATAAAAGGCTGAGATTTTACATTATTAGGCTAAAAAAAAAATTTTTTTGAAAAATAGGCAATAAAGTCAAAAGTATGCCAACGTTTTAAAGTTATTAAGATCTTTAAAAAATCTAAATTGATTAGTGTCCACATGTGTACTAAAACAGGAGAAAGTTTTCTGTCACCCACATTCTGGCAGAAATACCAGATATCACCAAATAATTGATTAGTAGAAATGTTGTTTACAATAAAAGACAAATTTAAGGGGATGTTCTTAAATCTGAACAGTTTTAGTCTTGCAGAATATTTGAGCAGATAGTACAGAGTTTCCTGCACATAGTTTCAACTATTATTAACATCTTGCATTACTGTAGTATATTTATTACACTTAATGAACCAATATTGACATGTTATTATTAACTAAAGTTCATAGATTATAGTCAAGTCCACTTTCTGTGTTGTATATCTATGAATTTTGACAATTCATAAAACGTATTCATTGTTACAATATTAGAATAGTTTGTTTTTCTCCTTATGTGAGTGTTGGTAGTTTGTGCTTTTTAAGGAATTGATCCATTTTATCTAAGTTATCAAATTTGTAGCCGCAGAGCTCCTCATAATATTCCCTTATTATCTCTTTATGGTCTGTGGGACCATTAATGACTCTTTTATTTCTGGAATTAGTAATTTATGTCTTCTTTTTTTTTTCTCTTGACCATCGTAGCTAGGATTTATAAATGTTATTCATCTTCTTCAAAGAACTGGATTTGGATTTTATTAATTTTTCACGATTGTTCATCTCTTTTCAATTACATTGATTTATGCCCTGATTTTTAACACTTTATTTCTTCTACTTGCTTTACTTTTATACCGCTCTTCATTCTGTAGTTTCCTATGGTAGAAACATATATTATTGGTTTTCTTTCTTTTTTTTTTTAGTGGCACTGAATCCTGGGAGTGTGGCTTATGGAACTGTTTCTTTGCCTTTTTTTTTTTTTCCTCCTCTACACGGGACCCAAGTCTGAAGGGGGCAGGAGTTGTCTAACTGCCCCTCCCCTTGTTTTTGTTTGTTTGTTTTGTTTTGTTTTTGGCCCTCATTTATAATTTAATGGCTGTACCGGTACCGGTTCCTTATTTCTGCCACTCACAGGCCCACTATTCTGGGGTCAGGGTTTTCTGCTCAAAGGCATGGATATGCGGGAGCTCTTCTGCAGCTGACCTTCCTGGGCACCCCACTGCTGCAAAGAACAGTGGGCATATATCATACTGGTTACTTTTCCCCTCCTTGCCTGAAACCAAAGGGATTTTTCTCCAATCTTCACATTTAGAACTCAGTGGAGCCCCTGGTGGTAAAACCCATGATCATATGTGGGCCTTCTAGGATAGGGACCACAGGCATTTTTAACCCCCAAATAAACCCACTCTCAGCCTCCGGCAATTCATCAAAAGTGATTTTTAAGCATTCCTACCATTACTTACTCCAGTAGTTTCTGCTCCCATTAAGCTGATTTTAACTGTGATTCTCGGTGTGACTCCCCCCACTCCCCAAATTGCAGGTGGCAACTTGCCCTGGCATCTCAGGTCTCTCGTAAATCTAAAAGAATATATATTAATTTTCAGCGTAGTCATCTTTTTTCAATTTGTGAAGATGGAAGTGATGACTTCTACGCTTTTTTTCATTTCAGAGCTGAACCGGAAGCTCACGAACATATCTCTATAAAGAGTTTCCCCATATCCAAGATAATTTATACTTAAGATTGTGTCTCTAATTTTGAAATTAAGCTTTTGATTTCAAAGTTAAAAGATTGAATTGTATTAGTTTCAAATACAAATCATAGAGGTACATCTATCATGCTGATGTCAAAAGTCCAAAGTCATTCTCACAAGGCTGAAGTCAAGGTGTTGGCAAGATTAGTTCCTTTGGAAGCTCTAAGGTGAGACCCATGTCCTTGCCTTTCCTAGCTTTTAGAGGTCACCATAGTCCTTGGCTCATGGCACCTTTCTCCATGTTCAAAGCCAAAAGTGTAGTATCTTCTCTACTTAATGACTTCTCAGACCTTTTTTCACTTCTTTTCTTCTCTCCTCTCCTCTCCTCTCCTCTCCTCTCCTCTCCTCTCCTCTCCTCTCCTCTCCTCTCCTCTCCTCTCTCCTCTCCTCTCTCCTCTCCTTTCCCCCTCTCCTCTCTTCTCTTTTCTTTCCTTTTTCTCTCCTCTCTCCTCTCTTCTATTCCTCTCCCCTCCTCTCTCCTCCCCTTTTCTTTCCCTCCCCTTCCCTTCTCTTCCCTTTTTAAAAAAAAAAAAAAAATTATGACTTTATTTGAGCCAAACCAAGGATAACGTTAGAGAGCAAGATCTCAAATGCTCCCTCAGATCTTTTCTGGATGATGACCCTTCTTCATCTCTCTTATGAAGACCCTTTGTGATTTCATCAAACCCACTTGGATAATCCAGGATAATCTCCTAAACTCAAGGTCTTTAATCACATCTTCAGTTCCTTTTGTCCCTTATGGTAACATATTCACTGCTTCTGTAATCAGGTCAGCCTACCATAACGACGAAGTATTAATAAATTTCAGATCAGATACATGTTTCCCATTGCTAACACTTTTATATTTGTAGCAACTTTATTTCACTTATTTGTTTTCATCAGGATTTTGAAAATTATATAGCTTGTGGCTATATATTTATGGACACACACACACACACACACACACCTTATTAAAAGTCGTGTGTGATAACTGGTTGATAAAGGAATTCCAAATTAAATTTGGGCATACTATTTTATATCTGCCAATTTTTAAAATTTACAGTATATATTTGAGTTCAAAAACCATTAGCTTTGTTGAGCAAGTAGAAACAAATTTAGGTGAATATATATATATATTTTTTTATTAAAGTATAGTTGTCATACAATATATTAGTTTCAGGTGTGCATTAATATACCTTAAGATGTGATCACCATGATAAGCCTAGTAACTATCTGTCACTTTGCAAAGTTATGATATTATTGATGATATTCCCTGTGCTGTTCACTATGTTCCCTTCCTTTATTTATTCCATAACAGGGAGTTTGAACCTGTATTCATTCCCCATCACCTTTTCACCCACCTCCCACTCACCTCCCCTCTGGCAATTATGTTTGTTCCCTGTGTCTATGAGTCTGTTTCTGTTTTTTTTTGGTTTGTTTTTCTAGATTTCACTAAGTAAAATCACACAGTATTTGTCTTTCTCTGACTTATTTCAAATGGGTGAATATTAAATCAGTAAACAGAAACATCAAAACCACTGGCACAAGGAGCCACTAGAAAGTCTTTGTGGCCATTAGCCTGGTGGCTGTGAGCTTGCTACCCTAGTTATAATGCTATAGTGAGTGCTGTGGGGGATGAAACCTGACATAATCTTTTTATTCTTACTGAAATCAGATCTTTTATTTCTTTGTGGAATATATTTTTATGTAAACTGTGCCCAGTTTTATATTGGAAGATATTATTTTAATTATTTGTAAATGCCTTTTTAGATATTAAGTATGTCAACATGTTGCTTCACATGTTGTATTTTTTTCTTTAATTTGTCTTCTGCCTCACCTTTTATTTTTATGATGTAAATATCATTAATTTTTACTTGGTCAAACCCACCAACTTTTTCCCTTTTGCATTTTGCATGTGAATATTGAAAGAATTCTTTTCATTAAATGTATGTTGACATTCACTCATGTTTTTCCTTTTCGTGAGGCTGTCTTATATAAATCTTTAAAAATTTAAAATCAAATGCAGTTTTCTTTTGGTGTTTGATACAAGTAAAAAATGTAGTTCATAGTTTCCACACATTTAAATAATTTTCTCATCATAATTTAATGAATAACATATTTTTCTAGTGCCATATTAAACTCAAGTGTATATTTAAGCATGCATATATACATTTTTTTCTTAATGTACTGAAAACATATCTTAAGCAGCCTATTTTTATTTTTTATGTATGGATAAATTCATTTTTTATCTTGTCTGGATGTTCATAATTTTTATGTTTTTAAAGTTCAATATTTTCATCACAGTATTTATAAGAATTAGTCACTTGCATTAGTAGTACCTGGCTCTTAGTATGCCTTTTGAAATAGAGACACAGTTTCCAGCATTTCCCTTAAATGAAGGATTTACTCTCTGTTTCCCTTATTTTAATAGTTCTTTATTTGTATTATGTAAGTAGATACTCAAGTATCTGTATTTTTTCTTGAAAGAAGGCTTTTGTTTTCACAGGTAAATAATCATTAGCCATGTAGGTAAGGGAAGAATGTATTCTCTAGACAAAGAGAATAGCAAAACAAATAGCAGTAAAAAATGTGCCTTTCAGAAATATAGGCAGTTTCATTTCTTAAGAATGAAGGTGAGTGGAAGAAGAATAATAGCTGAGACGAAAGAGACTGGACCATATCACAAAGGGTGCTGTATACTAATCAATATAATGTATTTATTTTATATCATTGTATTTATTTTTATTGAAACACAATTGACATAAGACCTTGTGTAAATTGAAGGTGTACATGTTAACTTGACAAATTTATATAATATGATTGCCATTACAGCGATAATCACTTTATCGCTATATCTCTTTATATAATTATCATTTGACATAATTATTGTTTCTTTTTAGCAATTGGCATAATTAAGTTCTAGTCTCTTAGCAAGTTTGGTGATTATAATATGATAATGTTGTCTGTGTTCACTCTACAGTACATTTGATTTCTGTACATAACATGATTACTTCATTGGTCTATAAACGTTAAATTGTTACCATATCTTGGCTATTGTGAATAATATATACTCAAAAAAGGGATTGAAAAATCATATGGTAGTTCTATTTTTAATTTTTTGAGGCACTTTCGTACTGTTTCCCATAATGGCCACACCAATTTACATTCCCATCAGTAGTATACACGAGTTTTCTTTTCTCTACATCCTCGTCAACACTTGTTATCTCTCATCTTTTTGATGATAGCCATGCTAACAAGTGTGATGTTGTGATCAATTTTCATCTCCATGATGATCAGAGATGCTGAGCACTTTCTCATGTACCCGTTGGCCATTTAAAATAGGCATATATCATACTTTGTTAGAAATAAGGTTCCAGAACTTATAGGAGACATTGGGGAAAAATGTCTCACTTAGATATTTAGATGAGCTTAATAATAAGTAAATTCCAAATATATCAAGTAAGTGCATACGAAATAGAAAAAAGGAGAACAGAGAAAGCAACTCTGAGGAACATTGTTTTAGGGATGAGGAAGGGAGACGGGACTGGAAATATAATCAGGGAGAAAAATCATCATAAAGGAAGAAGACAAATAGGTGCCAGTGATTATCAGAGAAGAAATTAGAAGATATGAGGCAGTTGAGGTGATGAAATACAACAAAGTCAGGGACTTTAAAAATTTCCCCAAGGATTTTGAGATTTAGAGGGTGCTTGGTTGACTTAGTCAAGAGAATCCAGTGAAACAGTGGAATGGAAGACAAATATCTATGGATATGTGAATGATGGGTAATTAACAAGTAAGATTAAAACCTCTGTTTTAGATTTAAGTGCTTTGTCATGAAGAGAAGGATACAGTTTTAGCTCTAGAGAACATAGAGGAAAAAATCTTTATGAATATTGCAGTGATGTGATCGTGTTTATATCTGACTATGTTGCAGGAAGGAGTGTTAAGCTAGGTGATGGAAGAAGGTTCCCAAATGGTAAGGGAAGAAGTGCAAGACACAAGGACAGGGTCTGGCCTTGTGAAAAAGTGGCCATCTTCCCTTGAGATCATAAAGGTTCAAGTGAGACTGATTAACCAAAATGAGTGCCTTTTTTATTTGAGGAGATAAGAAAGATAAAATTATTCATCTTGAATGACTGTCATTAGTACCACTGCCAAATAATGAGGAATATCTAGAGTGTAAAAGTGGATTTGAAGGGATGCCAGATTTTCAGATAGTCTTGGAAATGAAAAGAGAGAGAAAAGTAATATGTATAAGATTTTCAGCACAACACATTTCCTGACCAAGGCAAATAAGATAGGAAGCTGGCTCGTTTTCCTAACATATCATTTAAATATACATTTAGTGGTGACAAGGGAAGTGAAAATAAGTCATTCTTTTCGATTTGACCAATTAAAAACCAAGTTAACTGACACCTTAGATGTCTCCTACAAATTGTCCCCTGAGTGACTCACCACGTGATTTTTAAAATTTGAACTTTAATTTTCACAATACTTTTATATATAATCAGAAAAAGATAGTTCATAAGTTTTAATGGGGGCATTTATAATTTCTTCATTTTTAAATTATATTCTTTGTGAATTAAGCAGATTTTAAAAACATTCAGTGATATCTTGATTTTATTTATTGCATGCTCTGATCCACCTAATATGTATTTACACTGTTTTGAACCATGCTGAATGCACAGTTCCCAGGAGAGTACCACTCAATAACTGTTTGTTGAAAATGGAACAGTACTATTGACACATTTAAGTATATTTAACAAGCTTTTCTGCTGTTGTTGTTGTTGTTTTCATTGGTTAATGTTTATTTAAAATGCTATGTATTGTACTTTTTCTCTACTATTTTTTATTGTTATCACTTTGCAATAAAATCAGAAAGATTTTAAAATTAGTAAGATAGTTTGCATATCATGTAAGAAATTAGAATTGGCCAAAGGTTGTAATCATTAATTTAATTACGATATAATAACTCAACATAAATTCATTTAAGTCAGATAAAGGTAGAGAATTTTATTTAATATTTTATAAAATATATACTCTTATCCTCTCACTGCTCATTAGTGAGGATGTATGCAGTTTTATCAAGAGCAGGTGGTACAGGGCTGGTGAGCTGTGACTGTGTGTTCGTTGGTACACTTCTTCAAGAAAGGTACCTGACATTAGCAGCGATCAGTTTGCAGTAACATCATGCAAGTTCTCAGCACATAAATTTAGAGCAGGTGGTTATTGCCATGAATCCATATACAATAATTTCCTTGGAGAACTGTATCAATTGTGAAACACAACATATATTTAAAATGTGCTCCCTTACTTGCATCCATTTTCCTGAACTATATTACATTTTCTCCTCCCATGACCATGAATTATAAACCAAAATTTACTTGATAGCAGTCTTCTGCTTTCTTCAGTAATAATGAATCGAATCAGTGCCATTCAGTATTTGAAAAAATTTTTGATACTGCAGTGTAAGAGGGGAAAAGTCTGGACCTAACTGGTTTATCTTCCAAAATTTGGTGCTGTTAACATAAATAAATAAATAGAACAAGGACTATAATATGCAAGCAGTAAAGGAAAACAACAGTATTGAGAAAAATAGGCCAACCTGATTCCATTTTAATCTCTCTCTCCAGAGAGTCAACTGGATTCCATTTTATTCTATACTTTATGTCATTCACAAGTAAAAAAGAATTTACCTTAACATGTAAACTTTAACTTGAAGTGTTCTATTAAAAAATGTTAATTTCAAAAAAAAAAAAAAAAAAAAATTTTATCTTCAATCTTTTAGCTTTAGGCCTTTATTTATCTAGTCTATATTGCACAAAACTGCTACAGCTATCATAAACACACATGCACACACACACTCACACATACACAACCTGGTTTTATAGATTTTGATCCCCATTGTTTTTTCACAATCTCTTAGCAATGGTCCAAGTCATTTACAAATTTGTTTCAATCCAATTTTACGATCTTATTTCTTTCCTCTCTCAATTTTTCCACTCTTCCTTTTGGCCACACTAATAACCCCTGGCTCCTACCATTTTGCAAACATCGTATGCTCTTTCACAGCTTCCAGTTCTGCAAGTACTTCTTCCTGGGATCTTAGTTCCTCTTTACTCCACCCTTCAAACTATAGATCCTTTAGGAAAACTAGATCAGATTTCCTCTGGAAAATTTGATTTCCTCCCAGGAATCAAGCTACCATATTGCTAGTTCCATGGAACTTTGTGTATACCTCTATCACTGACACTCATACACAAGTGTTTTTATGCTTTTTGTTTTAAAGATTGTTTATATATGTCTCTCAGCTTCTGGACTGTTTATATCTGAAACTGAGAGTCATGAGTTACTCATCCTTTCACATGACATTTTTGCTTTTGTCTGGCACCTTGTGTTTTTACCAGTTTATTGTTGATGATGGAATGAAAAATGAGTAAGCAAGTTGTGGTAAGCAGAATTCAAAAGATGCCCATTTTCTAAGAGTCCTATACCCTGCTTATTCAATTAAGCACAAATCTTGGTACCGCTGAGAAGGGACTTTGCAGATGAACTTAAGGTTGTTGCTCAGCTAATTCTAAAACAGGGAACTAGCCCTGTAGAAGATGGAGAGGACAGGAAAGGAGGCAGCAGGAAAGATCAGAAGGTTCAAAGCATGAAAGGACTTACTGTGATGGCACTGAAAGACAGAAGATGAGAGCTGTGAGGCAAGTTTTATGGGTGGCCTCTCCAAGTTGAAAATGACCTTGGCTTCTGAGCAGCAAGGAAACGGAAACCTGAGTGTTCTAACCAGATAGAACTGAGTTCTGCCAACAACTTGAATAAGCCTAGAAGACTCCAGACATTTCTAGAACATCAGAAAAGAACGCAGCCTTGCTGCCACCTAGATTTCAGCTTTATGAAAATGTTGTCAGAATTCTGACAGAAATATAAGTAGGTAATACAACTGTGGTAATGTATAGCGATAATAGAGAACTACTATAGAAATAATGACTTGTATTCCTTCTCCAGGAAAAAAAACAAAACAAAACAAAACAAAATATTGTTCATTCAGTGTTCCAGTTAAGACTCATTAAACTGGGTTCTATTCTATGGGCTAAAAATACAATGGTGAACAGGAAAAAGTCTGAGTCCTCATGGAGCTTAATTACATTTATCTTGCAATTCTGCTAATGGAATAAACCTTTTCTTCACTAATTATTTGCATGACAGCAAGTAACCCAGTGACTAATCAGCACACACTGGTGTGGAGAATCAAGGCCACCGTGATGACAACAGGTTTCTTATCTCTTACCACTTTTAACTTAAGATTCAGGTTCAAACATCTATCCCAGTAGCAGGTTCTCAGGAATCGATTTCCCTGTTGAATTGATTGCGTATTTTTCCCCTAAAGTCATTGTTATATTTTCAATGTTATTTTTGAAAAATTAGATTGCCCGTTGGAAGCAGCACTACTTAATCTTGTTACTGAGGTTTTATTTTCTCAATATTTATTCTTCTAAGTGATTTTGCAAAAACTGCCACGTGTACAAATACGGGATTTAATTTTCTTAAATTTCCATTAAATTCCACACTATATCAGCCCTTTTCTCCAAAAGCCACATTTAGTCAATAGTGTGCATAATCATGAAGTGGTAAATTCTCTGTAAGAGCAGGCATTTTTAAAAATATTAAGATGCTTTCCTTGCTTGACTTTCCAAAACAAAACTTTCATTCTGGTGGGCCCTAGATAACTGTTTTTGTTTTTGTGTTTTGTCTCTCTTGTATTAAACAGATGGGAAGAGGTTAAAAGTTAGGACATTCATATAAAGAGAAAGAGGAGCACAGAGATTATATAAGATTGGAAGTTAGAAATATTACAGAAATAATGTATAGGGTTTTGAGATTAAAAATAAGATAATGCCAAAGCCATCCTTTTGTTTGGAGAAAAAGACTTTCTAGAGTTATTTGCTCCACTTAATACATCAGAGGCCTGAGCTAGAGAACCCAGGTCATAGAGTTTACATCTGCTATAGAGAAGATTTCCTTTTGTCCCTGTCATCAGAACCTGGAAATTTGCTCCTAAGTAGAGGATGTACTAGAAGAGAAGGAAACAGGTGTGACCTGAACTTTAACTTTGTTTAAAATCCAGACTATACATGCTAGCCACAAATGCTGCTCTGGCCAAGAAGAAATGGGACATTGCCTTGGAAACCAGAGAGTTATAAACACACTTCAATAAGTCCCAAATCTTCCAAGGAATCCATATGTACACCCAGACATAGCTATAGAAAGAGCAGGGGAGGGAATGGAAGACAGAAACATCTAAGGCTAAAGGCTTTTCTTTTGTTTGTAAAAAGAAATAAAATCATTGAATTTTGGATCTGGCCAAGATTAAAATCAGCTTGAACTAAATGTTATACGAAAGTTGATGTTTTTTTTTTTTTTTTTTTTTTTTTCACTATTAACTAGCACATGGAGGATCATGACAGCACCAGATCAGTTATAGACCCAAAGGCACTGTAGGGGAAAAAAAAATTTTCCTTCTTCCATTCTAGGTTCTTTGGCTGACCTAATAATTAATTGGGCCTAAAACAGATTAACGAGAGAAAAGCAAATTTAATTTTGTACACATGGGAACCCCATAAAAATACGACTCTAAGAAGTGACCCAAGCAGGCAGTTTTTATATGCCTTTTAGACAAAGAAACAATAAATTTGTGCAGAATTGATAGGACAAAGGGTTTTGGGCTGAAAGTTGTAAATTACTGTGAAGGTCACAAGGTTGTTTATATAGTTTTCTTGGCCCTAAATTCCTTATTTTTGTTATAAGGATGGCTTCTGCCCTCCAGGTACAGGGAGGGTACCTTTCACCTGGGAGAGTTAATTCCTGCAGAATCAGAATTCACATGGGGTTAATTATAATGATAATACTAAAGTAAGCCAACAACAATTAATCATTTATTTGCCACATACATTCTTATATATATTATACTGATTCTTTCACTTAATCTTTATAGAAACTCCATCAACGCTGGTAATATGCTCATTTTTCAGAGAAGCCATCACTGAGTTAGTAAATGAAAGAATCAAGACTTTTATTCCTGGTTCAGAAAAGTTTCCATTAAGTTCAACACTTGACTTTACTCCAGATACGCTTCAATAAGTCCCACATGTTTAGGGATTTAAACAGTTGAAAACCTCAAAATTCAATAATTAAAGAAATTGATTTGTAATGCATAATACTGGGTCCCAGGGACCATGTCCAGTATCACATACTTTTGGAAGTGATTCATCATTTAGTTTTTAAAAGATTCATCAAGGCAAGTTATACTTGTATACCGTAAACACTTATTTTCTTTGGTTAATTTTATAAAAGTCAAATTTTACCTCTAAGATATTCTCGGTTGAGTGATTTTAAATTTTTTTTCCCCTTTGATACCCAGAGATGGATGCATTTAAATATTTTCAAAGCAAATGTTTTTCTTGGAAGGTGCCAATCTAACCAAAATTTACACCTTGCTTAGTTTCTTGTCTCCACCTGCCCCTGCCGCTTCCACAAAAGCAAAACTCTCCTGGGTCTCTCCCATAAAGAACTGTAAGTTTGTCAAAGTCTCGTAATTTCCTTTTTGTCTATTTTAGAAAGACAGCTCTCAAACACAACATCTTTCTCATCCAACGTGTAACCTCACTTGTAACTATGAAAATTTTAATGTGGTTTAAGGGGAGGAAAAATATTATTTTCCCTCTACCCTACTAGGTTCTTGACTGTGACCCCCACCCAACTCTCGCCCCCTGTAATCAATTAATAGGAGAAAAACAGAGTTCAATTAACACATGGGAGATACCAAGATACCCAGGGAAATGGGGTCACTCCCAAAATGGCCAAGGCCACCACTTTAAACACCATTTCCAGCTAAAGACAAAAGGAAATGTTGGTGGGGGAGTGGAGTGGGGTGGGGGGTGGAAATCCAATTATGGGAGGTGACCAGGAAGAGCACAATAAACAAGGGTAAAACTATTATGCAGGTTTATATGGCTGCCTTCCCCTTTGGTATAAGCGTCTAGATTTAGTCATTTTTGTCTTCCTGGGACGGAGAAGGAGGCATCCTTACAAATGGAGATTTCCCTGATAAATATAAATGTCTCTTATAAAAGGGTAACTTCTGCCTGGTTTTCAGAGCTCTTCCTATGTCTGCTGTTTCTTAAAAATAATCAGCCTAAAATAATTCTATGCCAAAGAGACATATTTGGGGTGGCAAATTCTGCTCCCTTTCACGGCGAACTGAGGATTCTGTGGTTGCTAAATTAACAAAAGATTTGGAATACCACTTGTTATTACAGGGTTTAAAAAATATCAAACCAGTGTAGCAGTGTTTTTACAGGAGATAAGGTCCTTAATTAAACTTTGTTCTTGTTTTCACTATGCTTATAAAACTACCTGATTTATAAATATATTCTTGGCTTTTTCTCCTCACTAAAATTGTCTCATATTAACCAATTTAATTAGAAAGATAATATCCAGAGACTGAATTAATATGGATATTTGTTTTATTCATAATCCCATTGTATCATTTGAGCAAAATATAAATATTGATGTATTTTGTTCAGAATTCAAGATTATTCTAATAACATATCTAGACTACTGTTAAAGGGAAAACCACAGGCTCCAAATGGCATCCCTTGTTTTTCTATCATGCAGGTGATTCTTCTTTCTATGGGGGATGGAGAAGGCCTATGCGATAACTTGCCTCACTGGTATTGACCAGTAAATTCCAGACTGGTTGATTAAGATTATATCTCTGGGAGGAGCTGAAACAGCAATTAGGCCAGGTGTTAAAATTTACGTTTGGTATCATGTGCTTTAACACAAGTGACAAAATTTTGGGCCTGTGGTTTTTCTTTTTAATATATCACACCAAACTTATTACAGATATCAAGTATTCTCTCTTCTGGTTGACCCAACCTTGGCTAAATCAGATCCTTCAACTTCATCTCTTTGTGTTACTTCAACCTCAAATCATGACATTTCTCACAGTGAAAACCATAGATTACTGTTTTCTCTTCTACCCTCTAATTGTACATGCATTATGAGTGATTTACACATTCCTATGACACATTCCACTCCATGTTCTCTATCCTTTTAACAATTATGTTCTACATTTTCTTTTTCAGTCATTAGAGCCCAGGGCTGTGTTCTTGGACTTAAATTACTCTGAAATAAATTCAGATGATACAAATGAATTACTTCCTTGTAGAACAAAAATGAAGAAGTATTGGCAAATTTTCCCTTTTAATTTGATGCTACCAGTATACCAGTTATGAGATAAATCAAGATGGTCTCTTCATTTACCTTTTTCCTTATTTCTCATATGCTGCAGTCTCATATGATTTCCTTCTTGCTAATATGCTTAGATTTCATCATTTAATGTTGAAGCATTCTTTGAATAACATTCTCATAATTTTCTAGCATCTTTCAGCTTAGCAAAACTAGCAGTTGAATTACTGACCAGTTTTAGAGAAAAGTTATAAGCGAACAGATCAGCGAAACTTTGTCGTGTAACAAACAAGGCCTACAATTCCACCTGTTGATCTTACTCAGTTTTCCTGCTCTGTGCTCATTCCCATCTTCAAAAACAAATATTTCAATATTTGCCTTTCCTATCTCTTCTGTTTTCTCAGCAATAAGCTTTATATTTCCTATTCCATCAAATATAAAAATCAGAAGAGTTTTAAATTTTTTCTATCATTAACCTAAACACTACACAACATATATGTCCCGTTTCACCAACCCGTTGTGTTCCAGTTAAAAAGTTGTCCCTTCTACTATGTAAGTCAGTAGTTTTCCTCTATCCTGAATTTTTTTTTTTGTTCTAATATCTCATAATATTATGTGTTAACTTATCCAGTGTTTTCAAATCCTTTCTTTCTACTGGCTTGTTCCTACCTCCATCTAAATTCTCAATTCTCTCCCACAGAGAACACTCATCTTTGATCTCGTCTATGGTTAGCTATCAATTTTCTTTCTCTTCCCACTGAGTTTCCTTTGATATTATTGGTGTGGGCCTATTTTTTTCATTTTCATATACTTTTCTAATTCTCTGCTCCTAATATATACAAATACAATCGATTTTTTTTTGTGTTAGCCTGTATCCGTTGACTTTACTTAATACACTTGTAAATTCTACTGGTTTTATGGTACACTCCTCACTATTCTTTGTATACAGTATTGTTGTCTGTCAGAAGAGACTATTCTTTCTTTTCAAATTTCATGACTCTTAATTTATTTTCCCTTTTCTCATTAAAATGGCTAAGCTTAGAAGTATAATGCAGAACAGACGTGGTGAGAATGGGCACCCTTGCCTTAATTTCTAATTATGGAGAGTATAATTATTTTATAGCTAGACTGGAGTGAGGGCTATTAACTTACATCCAGAAATTCCTATATGTCTCCTTTTAACTGTTGACAAACTTGAAGACTATGGGATTTATGATATGTAGTTAAATTTCAAAATTCTCCTTGTAGCACCAGGGCCAACTTTATTTTTGATGGTTTTCACTTAACATAATTGGTTAGACAGTTCAGTTTAGCTGCATAACCAGAGAGGCATAAGCCAAGATCATCACCCCTCGCATATCTTGGTGGTTCAACCCAGAGGCGGAGTGTTCCGTGTCTATGTTATATAGAAGGACCTTGAAGAACTTGCACCTGAATCTCTCTCAGACCCCGTGCTGCCTGCACTCTCATTTTCTTTCTGCACTATATACTTTGCCTATAAATGGATCTTATGTGAATATGCTCTGTGGAGTTTTCTGAGTCCTTTCAAATATACAGACTTGAGAAATCTTTTCTCTATTTTATGGGAAAGCATTTAATTTTCACCATTAAGCATGATGTTAGTTGATGTTATCTTTTTCATGGATGCTATCAGGTTGAAGAATTTCCCTTATGTTTCTAGTTTCATGTTCATTTTTTAAAATATTGTCTTTGAAATAATCACACAATTTTTCTCATTTACTATTACGGTGAACTGCATTGTTTGATTTTTCAAATGCAAACTTTGCTTTATCAGGATAAAAACCTCTTCTTGTCATTGTATAGTATTCTATTTCTATACTGCTTAATTCAATTTGCTGATATTTTGTTGAGGACTTTTGCATCTATACTCTCATGAGTGATATTGGCCATGGGTTTTGTTTGTTTGCTTGCTTGCATTCCGTATCTCTGACAGGTTTTGTTTTTTATGGTTATGTTGGCCTTGTAAAATGAGTTAGGAAGTGTTCATTTCTTTTCTGTTTTCCAAGTCTTTGTGGAGACTTTGCACCATTTCTTCCTTTAATGTTTGATAGAATTCAGCACTGAAACCTGAGCTTGGTGTTTCTTAAAGGAAGTTTGTTGATAATTAGTTCAATTTTTTAATAGGTATAGGGTTACTTCTGGTTCTATAAATACCAACCAGTTAGGTAAAGGTGGTTGATAATGTTATTCATGTCTTCTATAATTTCACTAGCTTCTTTGACTATTGGTTCTAGTAATTGCTTAAAGCGGTGTTAAAATCCTTCAGTGGATTGGTGGAAATTTTTGATATCTCATTTTAATTTTGTTAAGTATTATTTCAAGTCTTTAGAAGTCATTATTGAGTGCATACACATATGGTTTTTGTGTCATCCTGAGCAATTCATCCTAATATCATTATGACATATCCATTTTTCTCTCTGGTAATACCTATTGTCTGGAAGTATATTTTGTCTGATATTGGCATGACAACTCTAGCCCTCTTATGCTTATAAATTTTATATTTTTGTGGCAATTAGACTTTAAGTATCTCTGCCTTTGTGGAAGTCTCATCCCTTAGCTATTGGAGTTTGAACCCTTCCCTTGCTTTTTAGCAATAGAATACAGCAAAGGTAATAAGGTGTATAAGATTGCATATATGTGACTTATATGTATGGCATCCATCTTGCTGGAATCTCTCTCATCCCACTTCTCAGCAGCTTTGAAGAAGCAAACTGGACTGAATTTTTACAACTGCAAGAAAAGAATTGTTCAAAGAGCCATGCTATAAAGAAAGCAGATCCTTCCCTAGGTGAGCCTCCACGTGGGATCCCATTTCTATGTGTGGCACGATGAGCACAGCTTTGTGGGACACAAAGCAGGACATCCAGCTAGGCTGTGTCTAAACTTCTGGCTCACAACAGTTGTGAGATAATAAATGTGTTGCTATACAATGCTACATTTGTGCGACTCTGTGACACAGCTATAGAAAATGAATGCGCTGTTACATCATTTATGCTCAACCTATTTGTGTCTTTATATTTTTGGTGTCTCTCTGTAGCAAAGAGCTGGAGCTTGTTCTGTTATTTATTGTGAAGCGTTTCTTAAATGGTGACTCAGGTCCGTGTTTCTTCTCAGTTGTGGTGCAGCCATTTTGAAACACGGGTCCTAAGGTTTCAGTGGCAGACAGAGGAATAGAAGAGAAAGGGGCTTTTAACTGCTTTTGCTTAGAAGTGACGTGTTTCAACTCCGTACAGTGCATTAGCCAGAAATAGTCACATGAGACTGGGGATTGCAGGGGAACAAAGAGAACCTATACAAAGCCATCTCTACACCAAGATGCTTAACAGGAAACCACTGGAAATAATTTTAGAATTATTAATTTCACAAATTTTATTGTGTGTTTTTGGATGTCCTAGTGGATATAATTAAGCAATGAAGAAAAAAAATTATAATTATTGCAAATAAAAGAATAACATAATCCTTAAACTATTTGGAAATGAGAGGTTCATATAAGAGGAAAACAGATGAAAAATCAATCACTTCATGGAGATTATTTGCTCAATTCCTCCTTTTTCTTAACTCCAGTCCAATCAAGATGCAATGTAATCCCCATTAATCTCATCAACTAGTTTGTTCAGTGTCTATTCTTTGTTTCAATATATATTGATTCCTCAGTAGTAACATACATATGTACAAATATATTCCTTTATATTTTTATATGAATATATTATTCTTTAATCACATATTCACTACAAATGCATACACACAGTGAATATATAATCTTGGTTTTACTTTCTACATTATTTATCAGTTTTCTTGGATGGTTTGTTTTATATAATTTATTTTTTATATTTTGTATTTTCAACCTCTGAATTTTTGAGTTCCCCAGAGCTCAAATGCAGACTCTGTTCCTCTTTCTCTATAATATCTCTAGATGATCTGATCCAGACTTATGGCTTTAAATGTTATCTAAAAGTAAGTTGTTTTGAAATTTATATCTCGTAGTTGAAGGCTTTACCCTGGAAGCTTTTAGAATTTCCTCTTTACGATTACTGTTCAAAATTTCATCAAAATGTACCAGACAGAAAAAGTGGAAAATTACATGATATCATTTATATGTGGGATATAAACCTTAAAGCGACAAATGAACAGGACAAACAGAGACTCATGGACATGGACTATAGACTAGTGGTTACCAGAGGGTAGGGGGTGGGGGAAGAGAGGAGATAGATGGGGTAAAGGGGGCAAATATGTGGTGACAGAAGGCAATCTAACTATGGGAGGTGAACACACAGCGTAAATATATATATGTCTTATTGTTAAAGTGTACAGCTGAAACTTACTGGATTTTGTTAACCAATGTCACCATAAAAAATAAATTAATTAATTTTAAAAATATACCTTTGTATGAGTCTTTTTTAAATTTATTTTTACTGCTCAGAAACACCAAACCCTTAGAACATGAAGACTTTTTCCTTTTCCTAGATTAAGGAAAAAAATTTTATTTTATTTTTAAATGGAATTCCTCTTCTCCATTTATGTTGCTCTCTAAGTTCAAATTTCCTATTGCAATGCAAATATAGTAAAATATATGTATCTTTCACTTTATAATCTTTTCTTAATTTTTATACAAGATGCTATTATGTTTTTTAAAGGGTACATTGTTCTTGGATCTGGTAATACTGGTTATGAT
>CM053501.1:97974127-97992519 GCA_028627145.1 Eidolon dupreanum
AAAAAAAAAAAAAACTAAATCAAATACAGTTCTATAAAAAACCCCAAATATTTATAAAGTCTGTATAACTCTGCTTATAGTTGATAATCTCTAAATCATATTAATTGGTTTAAAATGGCAGCATTAATTTTTTTTCAATCCTTGCTTTTTGCTAGTGGTAATTTTCTCAAATAGAAACATGCCACGCTTCTTAAAAATAAGTAATTAAATAAAGCCTTCTATGACTTTATTGCTGAAATATTAAAGTTTATTAGCATACTGCTTGAGATTCTTTACAAAGTATTCTGAACAAACCTTAGAGGCCTCACCTGCCATTAAGCTTAGGCATCCTTGCCACAATCTATAAGTGCATGATTACTGAACGCATCATACTCACTTTTCTTTATGGCTCTAGCCATGCTACAAGTCTTACTGATAAGACTTCTCTAAGGAAAGAAATATTACTTATCTTTAGGATAAAGAACAGAGATCTGTGTGCAAGAGAAAAAAGGTAGATATTGAAATGGCAGGAGATGAGAGAAAAGAGAAAGGCCATTGTAGGCTAAGCTTGCTCTTCTCTTATGTTTTCTTTTTGTTCCCCTTCCCTTCCCTTCCTTTTCCTTCCCTTCCCTTCCCTTCCTTTCCCTTCCTTTCCCTTCCCTTCCCTTCCCTTCCCTTCCCTTCCCTTCCCTTCCCTTCCCTTCCCTTCCCTTCCCTTCCCTTCCCTTCCCTCTCCTCCCTCTCCTCCCTCTCCCCTCCTTTCTCTCTCTCTCTCTCTCTCTCTCTCTCTCTCTCTCTCAATTTGAGAATTCATGGGAGAGAAGAGAAAGGAGGGAGAGAGAAAATCTATATCTATATCACAAAATATAGGCAAGAGAGAAGTTTAATTCCTTTTTGGTACTTCTCAAGAGATTAGAATAATTAAATCTTTAAATTGCTTCCCAGTTTAAAAAAAAAAGAAATAATATTAATTGATGGCAAATAAAAGATTATGAAATTACTCTCTCATAATATCAAAAAATAAACACAGACTACCATCTCAGAGGAACAATCAATTTGATCAACTGTTTGGAAGGAATTTCTCATAAGCTATTTTATCACAACTACTACTTTCAATCTACATAAGTTATTCAAATATTTAAAAAGAAATAAATTATTTCGTTGTAATTATTTTGTTGAACTTGGCTTAGTTATGAATGTAGTGCACAGTTTTGTCTTGTTTTTTACTTTTATTTTTTAATAGTCTCAAATGTCATAGAACTAGCTAATCTTATATGCAATGGAAATATAGAATGATATGTTAAAAAGAAAAAAAAAAGAAAAAAAGAATCCAGTTAAATATTTAGGGACTTTTTCATCAAATTATCCATTCAATCAATGTTTGCTGAACTTTTACCATCCATCCATGTATAGATATACGTGTGCTTACCATTTGAAGTCATTAAGGTATACATATAAGATTTCTTTTATGCCTTTGAGAAGCTTGCTCTTCTGTAAATGAAATCATTATGGGGTAATCACTGTTAATACAAAGAAAATATGAATGCTACACTTACTGAACTTTTGGTGTAATGGGGAAGTTTGATAAGTTCTTGAATAACAATATCGAAATATAAAATACCGTGAAAATACAGATAAAGTGCTGAGATGCCATTGGGATAAAGAAAGAGCTTACAGGTTATTTGACTCGATGACTGTGGTTTGGTGACATCAAATCACATTTTTTTTCCCCAATAGCAAATTTAATAAAGAGAAAACCTACAGAAAGAGCAAAGAAGAAATTTAAAAATCTTCCTGTTTTCAGCATCATTGAAAGTTTTTCATAAGTTAATGGGGATCTCTCTTATGTGTGCTTACACTTCAAGGCAGCCAATGGTGTTGACACTGAAGCTTCCTACAGTAAATCAGAGATGAAAAGTTAAGATATGAAAAGAAAAGAAAAATGTCCTGCTAATTGTAAATAAGGTTAGAGGATTCTTAGTCTTAAACCAATTATGTATGTTACAAGAGTTTCTATGTGCATATAATAACTAACTTCCATACTCCCTAGAGAACGCCCACAGACAGATGAGAGTTCTGCTTGTTACACACCCTTTCAACATCTACTGCTTTTAGTATTTTTAGGTTTTCTGATGAATATGTAGGCTACTGTGACTCTAAATTGCATTTCTTTGATGACCAATGGTGTTGAGCATCTTTTCATGTGCTTATTGGTCATTTGCATATTTTAATGAAGTGTTTGCTCGAAGTGTTTGCTCAAATTGTTTGCCCATTTGAGGAGTTTTGTTTTTTATCATTAGTTTATTTGTATATCCTAAGTGGCAGCCCTTTTTTAGACACATGTGGTGCATATGTTTTCTCTCAGAATGTGGCTTTCTTACTGACTCATTTTGTTAAGAGTGACTTTTGATGAGCAAAATTGTTTGGTCTTGATGAAGTCTAAGTTATTCATTTTTTCTTAAGGTTTTCTTTAAGTTTCTTTACTATATTCTGTGTACTAAGAAAACTGCTCACACCCAATTATGCATGTTATTTTTTCTAAACATATTATCGCTCAGATTTTAAATTTAGGTTATGATCTATTTTTTCCATATGCTATCAGGTAGAGTTTGAGGTTAACCTTATTCCATATAGATGCCTTCTTTCTACAAAATATTTATTGAAAAGACTTTTCTTTTTAGGCTGCTTTGGATTCTGTTTCAAGTATCAAGTGGTCATGTAAATATAGCTCTACTTCTGTTTTATCTATTTGATTCTTTTGATCTGTTTTTCAGTCCTTGTGTCAATCTTGTACTATCTTGATTAGTAGAGATTTATTGTAATTCTTGAAGTCAGACAGTATAAATTGACCATCTGTGTCAAATTCTTTTTGTTCGTGACTGCTTTGGAAATTTTTGGTTTTCTGGATTTCCATACACGTTTTAGGAACAATTTGCCAAGTTCTGCAAAAAAAAAATCTGCTGGGTATATGATTGGGATTATGATCATTCTGCAGATTATTTTGGAGAGAAATTGCATTTTACAGCATTAAAACAGTGAACACAGCACATATCCACTTTCATTTAGGTCTTCTTAAATATCCCTAAGCAATGTTTTGTAGTTTCTATTGTAGATATCTTACCCATTTTTTGTTAAGTTTATTCATATGTAACATTATTTGACACTGTTTAAATGTATGCGCATTCTGGGTTTTGCCCTTCACAGTAGCCAAAGGGGCAGAAGTAAACGTGATGCAAGCAGAGGCTGGGAAAACATCCGCTTCTGCTGGAATTCTCCCGCTGGGCGAAAGGAGACTGAGCTAGCCCTCTGGGTCACTGGCTGAGGAGTTCGCTCCTTGGCTGTCACTGTTCCTCTAGCTGATCCTGACACACCCTTGGCACACACAACTATACAGCCTCACAGGACTTGACCTCTTGGACTCTTCTAGAAAACACACACACACACACACACACACAACCGCTTTTCTGTCTACACTCTGAGAAGTGAAAGTGAACCTCAAAGTTGCCTCTTTTCTCTGTTCAATTGGAGGAAGAAGCTCTCACTTTTTGAAACTTTCCAGTATCATATATGGGTGCATTTAAATAAATGCCAAAGCTAGAAGAAGAGTTAGAAATAGCTGGTGATACTTTTTTGCCTTAGGATAGCTGGATATACAAAACTCAGTCAAAGGCAGGTCCAGGTCTATGGACACTTCAGTCAATAGATTCTGATACAATGGATCTTCTCATATTTCTTAGGATTGGGACTGATCCTCCTTTAAAACCACATGTAATAAGAAACAGGACGTTATCTGACAAGATCTCCCATCTTTTTTGTGCCTGCTACTTCCTTAGGTCCCTTAAAAGTTTCTTCAATCTCTGCAGTATTATTACCCTCTTATCCTTCTACTTTTCTAAGTCTGCTGATCGCAAAATTACTTATTTCCTTGCCTTTACAGACCAAAGACCTTTATATTTTATGCCCATTAGCTGTTTTCCAGTGCCCCCAGCATCCTTCTTTCCTTCTCTTTCTTGTATATCCACTCTGGTATTCTGTCAAATAGCAATTTTCTCGGGTTTTTCACCTGTACTCTGAAGAACTAATTTATGTGAAATCTATGACTTCAGTTGATACTGAAGTATCAGTACAGCTCTGAAATGTTTCTTTCTTTGACCCAATTATCTCTTCTATTTCTCCTCTCTCCTCCCTCCCCTCTCCCCTCCCTCCTCTCTTTCTCCAGTTAGTAGCTGAGATAATTTCTTTCCCACATCTTCCTCAGTGGCTCCATATCTGTCCATTAGGTGTCCTATGGTCATCCATTCCTGCTTGCTCTATACACATCTTAACCCATTTTTGTCTATGTATCTTATCATTTTTGTTCATCTCAGAGAATGGTATAATCACTTACTGAATCCCCCAGACTAGACGCCTGTGATTAACCATAGATCTCTACTCTCCCCTCATGACAAAATATCAAATTTTTAAACTAGATCTTTAAATTAGACTTCGTCCATCTCCCTCTCCTCCCTCTCTCTCTCTCTCTCTCTCTCTCTCTCTCTCAATACCTTCAGGTCCACAGTATAGAGAATTTCTATTTTCTTCCTTGGCCCCAAATGTACAATATGGGTTAATTACTATTGTTCAAGGTAATGAAAAAAAAAAAACAAGTAAAACTATTCTAAGTGTAAAATTAAATTATTACCTATATGATTTTCTTAGGGGATCTGAAAATATAATTGCAAAGGTAAAAAGATGTTGTGATATTTTAGATTAAAGATTTCTATTTCCCTTTTTTATACAGCTGTTTTTATAGGTAAAACATTTCTGTTTCTCTTTTATGAGACAGCATGGCTCCACAATCTCTGCCCTCTCAACGACACATAATGCCGTTTCTGCTTTCGGTACCCTTAAGCAAAACTATTATCCCTGTTGGGAAAACAGCAAGTTAGCATTTTTGATGTAATTCTTTGAGTTGATAAGTATTGTATTTTACTTGGAGGCATTTTCTTTCTCGGTATTTTATGCAATTACAAGCTGAGGGAAAAAACCATAAAATTACCAGACGAAGTAAAATATCAGTCCTGTGGATCTGCCTTGAGGTAGCGTGATGAACGATTTTCCTTCTGACACGGATGTCATGTAGCATTAGCAAAATGGCCTAAAGTGACTTCGTTTATTGTTTTATTGAAGTAATATAAGACTAGCTAGACATTAAAAACAAGGATTCACAATTATCATATCATCTGTGAAATACTCATTTTTGAGGGTTGTATATTACTGTTGACAGTGGCAAAAACTCCTTACTAATTTACGAGTCATGGATTGTTGCTTTTTTATTTTCCCTTTCGGATAACTTTTCTGCCATTAAATTGAAATGTAATGTTCACCAAAATTTAATCAACGTATCAAAGACTCTCATCTATTTTTTAATAAAAACAGCATTCCTACCCTTAAATAAGCAGCTGGTAGTCTTTAAAGATTCATATAATCACTTTATCACTTAATACTAATTTATTCTTAGTAAGAATTCACATTTTTAAATTTACAGGTTTAGCGTCTGAACTGTCATGGCACAATAGGGCGTGGCTGAGCTGGAGTTGTAGAAAAGGAGACAATACAAAAATTACAATAGAACAAAGACTGCTCAAATAAGATATTGAAATGGTCTAGAAAATGGCATATTTGTTTCTGTCAAAAGGGTGTGTGTGTGTGTGTGTGTGTGTGTGTGTGTATTTCTCCCACACAGAGGGAAAAAAGTAGAAAATAAGGATAAAATTGGAGAAAAGGCACAGAAGAGGCACTGAGTCTTCCCCAAGTATAATTTCATGATTAATGAATCGCATAAATATATGATCATATTAAATATTTTAAAACTAATTATTAAAGGAGTACAAATATACAAAGGTTAATAGTTTAAAATAGTGAATTATAAAACTTAAATATTTTTATTAAAGCATAGTTGGCATACAATATAATTATTAGTTACAGGTGTACAACATAGTGATTTGACATTGATATACTTTACGATGTAATCACCCCGACAAGTTTACTAACCACCTGTCACCACTCAAAGTTATTATGATATTATTGACTTTATTCCTTATGCTATACAGTATATCTCTATGATTTATTTATTTTATAACTGGAAGGTTTACCTTTTATTACCCTTCACCTTTTCCACCTATCACCCCACCTAAACTGTAAAATATTTAAAATGTTAAACAAAATCTTAAATATTAAAGCTACTGGCGTCAAAACAGAGTATAAGCACTTAAAAGTAGAAAAGAAAATCAAAGAAAAACACATTGGGGAACACGATGGAAAAAAAGATGCTGAAATATAAAGTATAATAGCTTCAAAATGGGAAAAAACGGAAGCAGTGTTATGAGAAAAAATATTTTAAGAAAAAAAGGAAGGAAGGAAGGAAGGAAGGAAGGAAGGAAGGAAGGAAGGAAGGAAGGAAGGAAGGAAGGAAGGAAGGAAGGAAGAGAGAGAGAGAGAAAAGGACTCATAGAAGGCAGGCAAATGTTAAAATCTTAACCAGTTTTCCAGACTAGACTGAAATGCACCTCACAGCCAGTATCTTCATGGCAGAGAAGGTAAATGGTCTACATCCTTCTCATTTGCCTCTTAGGTGTGGCAGATGATTTACCTGAAATGGAGCCCATTCTGTATTTCTAGCACAGAGGACCACACTCTTGTCAGAAAGAGAGACTTTCATTTTAGAAACTTAACTCAAGAATCTTCTACTGCCTTAAAGTATAGAAAGTCCCTGATCTTGATATGTTAAACAGCAACAAAGGAAATCCACCAAAAAACCCTTTCTCGTGGAATAAAAAGTTTATCTCCTTGTTTCCTTTTTATTACAATTTGAGCAGAAGTACTTTCTGTAGGTTTTCTTTTTCCTTTCCTTTCCTATTTTTTTTTTTTTTTTTACTTCCAATGTGTTAAACTCTAGTGAATACTGCATAAATTGATTGTGATTGTAGTAGAAATCCTTTTAGCTGGGTTTAAGTCTTGATTTATACTTTTAATTATATATTGCTTCCTGAAATAGTCTCATTAAATGCTGAGTCCATAAGCTTATCTTTATGAAGTACTTCAAGCTATAGCTAAGCCTTTTAACCCTCAAGGAAATAGATGAAAGAGTGGAGGATTCTGTCAGGAATGTTTGAAAGATATTTACAATGCATACCTTCGATCCTTAGGTTTCTGTATCAAGCAGCAAGATATTAAAAACTATTTTCTGGACTCCATTTTATTATTGTTGTGTGGGTACGTGTGTGGTGAAAGATTTCCATTTAGATCGTTAGTTAAGATATTCAAAGCTTTTCATTTCAGTTTTAACCCAAGTTACTAATCTATGGAATTAGTTTCCCAGGGCTGCCATAAAGTAGCACATACTGGGTTGCCTAAAACAATAGGCATTTATTCTTTCATAGTTCTAGAGGCTAGAAGTTCAGAATCAAGGTGTTGGCATGACCATCCTCCCCTGCTCCATGGATAATTTCTGGCAATCCTTGACCTTGCTTGACTTGAAGCTGCATCACTGCCATCTCTACTATCACTGTCACCGTAGCCTTCTCACTTGTCTCCGTGACTCTGTCTTTTCCTCTTCTTCTAAGGGTGCCAGTCATTGGGTTTTGGATCTATCATTATCCAGTATGATGACCTCATCTTAATTAATTACATTGGAAGGAACTTTTTTCCAATTGAGGTCACATTCTGAGGTTCTGGGTGGACTTGAATTTGTCTGGAGAGGGGCTTTATTCTACCTAGTATACCTGCTATGTATAAAATAAGGAGATTAAGACATTAAAAAAGTATATTTACAACTTCACTTGGGATGCATGTTTTTGAGAAGAGGGAGAGAACCCCACTGTAAAACTTCTCTGGCATTCTTTCAAGGTCCCCAATTAAGAAGGATCAAGGTCGTGGTCACAGAGGTAGCTCTTCTCTTCCCAGAGGGAGCAAGTTTGGACAAATGCCCAATGGCTGATGTTCTTCAATCAGTTTACATTGTTAATAAGACTAATCTTTGCAGAATTTCTTCATTAATAGATGAAGTCTCTATGAAGTCTCCAGGAAAGTCATTTTAGCAAAGAGAGACATGCTTATTTTCAAACTAAAACTTAATATTTTTTGGCAAATTGAAGTTCTGCTTTTCATATTCATTCTCTTTGTGAGTAGCTTGTAGACTCTTGTGCTCATGTTATGAATGATTGTAGGCATCCATAGGATTCCTTGAGCAACAGGGCCAATGTTATTCACTTATGTACTCACAAAATTCACAAGATTTTTCTACATAGCAAGTGCTCCATATATATCTACCATGGATATGTGAAAGGGTGGATGAATCATGACAGTTTATTACACTCTCCCCTTCTCCCATAACCACTTATACTATTTTTTTCTTTTTCTTTTGTTGAAATGGATATCACTGGATATGGTTCAAAGTACTTTATATTATGAAATGAGTTATAGGTTTTTTCATCACACAATTTAATCAAATATATAAATATGTACATGATAGTATTTTTCATATTGGTGACTTCATTACCTAACAGTTGCCATTAATTATATTTAAGTGTATGTGGTTCTAAGTACTGAACCCAGTTATGATGGAGGACAATTGAAATATAGTGCTCATATGTGAATTTTGAATCTCTTCCTTAGCCTAATCAGACTCTTAGGTTAGATAGCCCATTTATAGTAAAACAGCATAAACCCACATTCTCTTCAACATTGTTTTTGCTAATGTTGACCCATGCCATTATGAATTAAACTTTTCTTAAATCAGTTATATATATTCAGTTCTTGGACTCTGATAGCTTTTTGTGTGGGGAAGGGAGCCGAGAGCAGAGTTATGTTTTATCAAGCATCTCTGGAATGACTTGAAGTCCACAAAGTAATCATACCACCAACTGATATTAGCCAAAGGAGTCTCGCTCCTGATCAAATTCTTGGCATAAAACATGGAAACTCTTTGCAGTCTACCAATTCTCACTTAAGTTGGGTAAGGTTAGAGAATGGTCTCAAACTAGTCAGCTGGTAAATCCTCTGGCTCTATCATCTAATATTGGCTTTCTGTTCTTATTGTTATATCATCATTCACCACAATACATTTTTTTCCTGCTGCTAAGAACTCCAGAAAGTCCCCATAGAAACTGGGAAACGTGATTTTTTCCTTATTAAAATAATCAAATTCATACAAATGGTCACTTAAAAATGAATAATATTTTATATCCATTTTGATTTATATATAGATGAGAAAAAATTCCATGATAACCAACATGGTACCCTTTGCATTATCTTGATTTTTTTGACATTGAGGATGTGTCACCTTGTCATGCACACATAAACACAGACACACATGCACAGTCACATGCTCCACATATAATGCTTTTAACTCTGAGAAAATTATTGATAGGTAGAGAGCACATCTTTGAGAATGAAATTATTAATGCATATGCCCATTTAGAAGTGTTTTGTATTGTGCTAACAGGTACTTCATACACGCAGAGTTCCAAAAAAGGAGTTCCTTAATGAATAAAGGAATACATGAACAATGGACTGCTGTCCTTTATTCTAAAAATTATTTGAAACCTAGAGGGTGAGGCTGTTAAAACACTCTTTGAAAGAATACAGAGAATTCATCATAATTTTGTCCTAAATATGTTGTGTTGGTAGCCTTTCTCAATCACGCTATCCCCAGATAAAGAGAACGATATATTTGATTTTGAGGCTTCTTACAGTTCTAACGTATATATGCATTACTTATAGAAACTATATGATTTATTAAGTTTAAATTTAAATAGGAATCTTCAAGTTTAACATAACTCTCATAAAAAATTTTGTATATATATTTTTTGTGTCCAGGATTACCTATTGAAAAATGAAATGAAGCAATTCCAGTTTGAACACAAATAACCTTTAAATATGATTATAGGTTCAAATCGATTGTGGTCTTTCCATTTTATATTCTTTATTCACATATGTGTTTGCTTCTGAGTTTTGTAGCCTGAAGTAATTTGTAGATTTAGCATGGTCTGATGGGTATACAGAAAGACAGAAAGATCAATGGGTAGAAATCTCTATATCCTTTATATCTTTGTGATATCGCCATTAAATGTATGATGATTTCATATTCATATTTCTTTGATTAAAATAAGATCTGTTTTCTGAATATCGATCTACAAATTGTCTATGTGTATATTTCAAGCACTCTGAGTTGTCTACTATGGCTAAATTTTTTCTAGCCATAGTCATTTTAATATTTACAGAGAATAAAGTAGCTTCAAATATTGTATGTATAATTGGAAAATAAATGGCCCATTATTTTTTTGATGGGCTATGTTGACATGAACATTTAATCAGTGGACTATTCTGTGTATCGATTACGTTCTACTGAACTATCATTAAAACAAGAATGTTTTATTTCATGTTATTTTATTTTTTCCAAAGTATCCTTATCTTAATTGTTAAAGTAATGGATAATGTATAGATTCTTGTACTTATTGCATTGATGGATATTCTGTTTATAAAATTATCATCTCACACTTTCATCCTGTTTCTTTCTATATTTAGGCTTTTCATGCCATTGATGATGTAGCTATTTTGTTTACTCTTTGTAAATGTGATTTAAATATGAATAAAGTTTACTGAAATTGAATTTTACCTAATAACTTAAAAGTAAGTAATGAAAAAGACTGAAACAGATCAAGCAACTTGGACAGTGATTAAGACATGGGCTTTGGAGTTAGACTGCTAGTGTTTGAAACTTGCTTCCCCTCTTACCAGCTGGATGACCTGGAGCAAATTACTTAATCTCTCTGGCCAGTGTCCTATCCATGACAATGGGGTTAATAGCAACTAGATGCTATTATTTTGAAGGTCAAATGAGTTAGAGTAGATAATTTAATAGAACATGGACCATAACAGAGTTTCACAAGATTTTAAAAAATTTCCCATGAATTCAGTAATGAAATATATATTTGATACCTATAGCAGTGGACCGTCATAATTTGTCTTTCTTTTATTAGCTTAAAGTTTATTTGTCAAATTAAAGTTACAGTATGTGAGAAAACAAAATAAGACTAACAATTTTAGTAACTAAAAGGGCAGAAGAAACAAACCTTTAGTAATCATCTTTCTTGGGCCAAGTGTTAGTCATTACTCATTATGTTTCACTTCTAAAAAATGAGTGAAGTCTAGTAACTGACAACAAAGACAGTATAACCTAATTAAGAGAGAATAAAGTATTTTATAAATTACAGTTCTCTCTTGACAATGTGAATTAGGAAAGACAAATGTATTAACAATCTGTTGAGAGGAATGAATGGCAGAGAGGTAGGAAAAAATTGAAATCAAAAGCATAGGGTTTAATCAATGCTTATTCTATTAAAGGAAAAGATATCACTTGCTTTGTCTTCTGTGGGTCGGCAGTAAAATATTAAATTAAACAAGTAGATTTGAAGTAGATAATGAAGAGCTTTAAAGGACTCTTTTGGAATTTTAACCATGTTCTTTCGGCATTTTTTTTAAAAAGCAGAATTTTTTCCAGGAAATGAAATCATTACTGTTTACGTATACCCATGATATTTAGGTTGAGTGATGAAACTAGTGTAAAATTAAAGACTATTTAAAGGCATATGCATTAAAAAAAATAACAAAACCATGAAATAAGAAAGCAATTATTTAACAAAATGCATTTAAAAGACATAAAAATTCAAAACTAGTAATAGAAGAAAACAGTGAACTCATATGTTCCTAGTGATACTGTAAATCAATATGATCTAGAAAAACCTCATAAAAATAGTCATAAATTCAATAATTTATTTTGTCCTACTAACTCCACTTTGGGTAATATCTGTGTATTTTATGTATAGATTCACACACACATTCCTATGCATAAAGCTAAATGTGTGTATGTATGTATAAGTTATATGTATATGTATACATGCACATATAGCAATGTAATATAACATATTGTTATATATCGTATATGAATATACCACATTATACAATATATAAATTCATCTATCACTACATAATTTATGAAAACACAAAGTAATTTATAACTGATTAGTATTTTAGTATTTATTATTGCTTAAAATAATGCACTATAAACAGTAATATTCACTGCAGTCATGCAGATTTGAGAAAAACGTGTGTGCTGGTTACGGTTATATATATTGGAAAAAAATAAGTTGGTTAAAATATTACAAAAAAAAAATGTACTCAATGATCAGAACTACTAAAAATGATGAGGAGATAAAAGGAGACTTGACTTGGGTGCTGAACACACAATGCAATATATATATGCTGTATTATTGAATTGTATACTTGAAACCTCTATAATTTTATTAACTAATGTCACTCCAATAAATTTAATTAAAAATAATGAGAAAATACATTTTATATTGTTATTTTCATTACTGTGTCATTTTTACTTTAAATAATAAGAAAATGTCCATTAAATATTATATATAATAATGTATTCTGAATACCAGACAGGTGAGCTTGTTAAAAATGTAAACCACATTTTATCACTCAGATTTATCTTTATGTCCCAGAACCTTGGACAATGCCTGCTCGTGGTGAATACTTAATAAATACCTTTAAGAATAAACTAATAAGTGCTAGCACAATGACCAAAGATGAGTGTTGGAAGGATGTTGACAGAGTGTAGATACGGGAGATACTATATAAGTAATACTTGTATCTGATACATGAGGCAATCAGAAAAAGAGGGATAACCTCATTGTTATCTACCATGGTGGGAAACACGAGAGGATGAAGTTGAGAACATGCCCTTTTTTTCTAACAATGATTTAGAGATAATGGAACCATATGTGAAATTTCCAGGGGGTTGATGCAAATTCTGGACTAAAGCTCAGAGAGTGGTTATCCACAGATTTGGGAGTTACCCATATACTCAATGAACAAGAAAGAGGTGACAGGGGTAAATGTGTAGAGAAAGTGGAGATAGATTGATATATAGGCGATATGGACATGAGATAGATTTAAAATTTAAATTTGATTTGACAAGAATAAGCCATGGTACAGAGTCTAGAGAAAAGATCAGACCTGAGAGGATATTTCAAGGTCAGAGGCTGCGTTCATGAATATCAAATGTTACAAGGAGTGATGGATAAGCAGAAGCGGGTGATATTAACTCATTGTCTTCCTTCATCATAAGAGTTTACTGAATAGGCACAAAGAGGTGTTTGTTGTCTTTTACTTTAAACAGATAATTGGTAATGAAAGAGAAATAAAATGAAGGACAATTGTTGATGATAACATTTTTTAGTCTTGTGTACTGATTCAGAGGGGCCAAAAATCAGAGGAGAGTCTCTGGACTTCCAAAGGAAAAATCAAGGATAATTGATGAAGGAAGGCCTAGAGGAAGTGGGTGGGAAAGGTTTCATTTCACCCAAAACAGATTTCCCCAATATGTGAAATGATTTCAACGGAAGCAGAAGATAAATTGGCCTCCTTGCCTATGAGAGCCTAAAAATCAAGCTTTCCTGCCATACATTTGGTTTATTAGACAGAAGGAGATATGTGGCACATTGTTCAAACTCTTAACATAAAAACCATGTATTCAGAACATATCAAGGAGAAAACCAATTATGCTGTATTGAAAGCAAACGAGCTGTGAAGCTGGTCCAGAAATAAAAAGGAAAAAAAAATCAGGTAGAGTGACAAAAATTATGAATATATGAAAGATAAAAATGTGCAGGAAGCTGGGGGGGTAATGGCTGATTCATTGAGTCACATTTTTAGTTGCCTATTTAAAACGCTAAAATTTATGTTAGCCCAGGAGTTGTTTAATTTTAAAGATAATTGCACTTTATTTCATCATTAGAAGCAATTCAGTTTTACTTCTAAGTTCTCATGAGCCTCATGATGAAGTATAAGATTTGAATATTTCTGTTTGCTTCTCTCTCTTTCTCGCTCTTCTTCCTTCCTTCCTTCCCTTCTTTCTTCCTTCCCACCCTCCTTTCCACCTCTCTCCTTTTGCTTTAAGATCAGTGAATCACTGGAAGGGCATCACTTTATATTCTTTATCACTCTACCTTCTTTTTAATTAATTAGTTTATTTTTTAAAGCTATACATGATACTATTAGGTAATTCAGATAATCCAGAATGTTACCAATTAAGATCCCTGCTCAACAGAAGGAATAGGTGCAAGATTTTAGTTCATTTCTTGCTTTTAAAGAAGGGAAAGATAGTTCAATTTTTAACTTTTTAATGAAGTGTCATAATATTTTCATAGTGGCTAGAATAATTTATATTCTCATCAACAGTGCACACACAGTTTCCTTTTTCTCCACATCTTTGCTAGTATTTGTTGTCTCTTGTCTTTTTGATGATAGCCATTCTAATAGGTGTGAGGTGATATCTTGTGGTTTTGATTGGCATTTCCCTAATAATTAGTGATATCGAGCACTTTTTGTGTACCTGTTGACCATTGTATGTCTTCTTTAGAAAAATTCAGTTCCTCAGCCCATTTTTTAATCAGGTTGTTTGTTTTTCTGCTATTGAGTGCTAAGAGTTTTTTTTTATAAATGTGAAGTTTTTGTAAATATATTCTCTCAGTCTTTAGGTTGCATTATTTTGTCAATTATTTATTTTTTCTGTGCATAGGCTTGTTCGTTTGATATAGTCTCACTTATTTATTTTCGTTTTTGTTGTTTATGCTTTTGGTGTCATATCCAGGAAATTGCTGCCAGACCAATGTCAAAAAGCTTCTTCCTTTTTTTTTTTTTCCTCTAGGAGTTTCATAGTTTCAGTCTTATACTGAAATCTTTAATCCATTTTGCATTCATTTACGTGAGCAGTGTAAGATAGGGGTGTAATTTAATTATTCCGCATGCTACAAACTGCCTAAGTGCAATGGAAGATCTTTCCTCTAGTTAAGCCTCAAATGAGATGAGTTCCCAGCCCTGGACCACCTCTGGTCTGGATTCTCGCGAGAGATCCAAAAGCACATAATCTAGCTGAGATATCCCCAGGTTTCTGACACTCACACACTCTGACATAATAAATGGGTGTTATTTTATACAGCTAAGCTTGTGCCAATGCATTATGCAGCAAATGATACAGATTTCGTTACCTGGAAGTAAGGTGCTACCCTAACGAATACTTAAAAGCATTGGAGTGGCTTGGGAATGGGGCAGTGAGTGGACAGAGGCTGGGAAATTGTTGAAAAGTATGATGAAGTCTACATTTTCTTGAATAATTATAAATCAAGACTTTGAGGGCACTGCCAGTGATGGCTCAAAAAGTGAAGAACATTGTATATGAAAGGAGAGTAAAGATGATTCTTGCCGTGTACCAGCGGAGCGCTTAGAGAAATTCTCTTCCACGGTTATGTGGAAAGTAGGACATATAAGTATGAACCTGGTTATTTACCTAGGGAAATCCTGGAGCAAAGTGCTGTAGATGCCACCTGATTTGTTCTTTCTTTTTATAGTATAATGTTAGAGGAGAAGAAAATTTGAGGAAAGGACTGTTTAAAAGAATTTGATAATTTTTAAAATTCTGAGCTTTTCCAGATTTAAAAAAAGTGCTAACGTTAAAAAAATTGTTTTTAAAAACTGTAAGGAATACATAATCATTAAATAAAATGATAGAGGAAAACAAAAACTGAGGATATGCCTGCACAACCTTTTCCTAAAACCTCAAAAGATCAATTGAGAATTTAGTCACAAAACTGGTCCTTTAAAGAGATGGAGGTTTTGTCACAGAACATTTCAATCTGACAGTCAGGACTCTAGGAAGCTTAATCACTTTGCCTCTATTCCTCTCAGCATCTAGTCCCAGATGGAGGACTGTAGAAGTGATTTGTGAGTATAGCTCTTGTCTAATAAGTAAACTCCTCTGAAATCGACAGAAGATCCACACAGCTTTTGAGACAATTTTTTAGCAAAAACACTGCCAGCTAAGACTGGGGAAAAAAAATAGAGTAAAAAATGAAAAGGAGCTCTCAGACTTTGGAATTTCTACAGGCAGGAAGCCAGCTGATAAAACTACTTAGGCATCAATACACAGCAGAGGAAGGGTGACTGGGAGGTGGGAGGGAGAATGCAGCGTTAGGAGGGAGGATCATGGAGAATGATTCCTAGGCTGGGAAACTGAATCAAGAAGACATCTAACATTTCCCTGGCTCCACTTGAAAATTGCTACAGACCACTGAATTCTTCGTACCTTTATTGTTACCCTTTTGAACAGGAAGGGTAATGCCTGTTATCCTGACTGGTCTACCCCAGTGTGTGGATGAGAGTGGAACAGACAACTCGTCCTTTTCATTTGGCAAATTCACAGGGTGAGAAGAATTTCACCTGGGAGCCTCATCTTCACCTGGATCTGATTTGGGTGATGAGCACCTGAACTTAGAATGGATAGTTTAAAGGGATGGGACACTTGGGGACCTTGGGAGGAGGGGGAATGCATTCCCAAGGGAGGGACTTGAATCACTGGGAGCCAGAAGATGGACTGTGACAGGACTTGACCATGGCCCAAATTGTCCCTACTTCTTGTGTCCACATTCCTGTGCAATCTTCTTCCTTTAGGTGGGCACAGGACCTGGAAACTGTGTCCAATTGAAAATGTCAAAATGAGATGTCACTTCCATAAGCTATTTAACCTGTCCACACCTCCGTTTCTTCATCTGCTGATTGTCAATGCTTCTTGGGATGATTGAATTAAATATAATACAGGAACTTTATAAGGACTGTTTCTGGGCTTTCCAAAGACAATATACTCACATACACGATAAGTATTCAATAAGGATTAGCTGGTTCAGACCCTCATGCAACATCTGTCCTATCCTCCCATCCCTCATCCCTTGGTAATGATCATTTTAATTTATTTTATAAGTTTGGATTTTTTAGATTCCACATAAATAACATCATACAGTGATTAACTTTCTCTTCCTGACTTATCCCACTTAAAATATGCTTAGGGTTCATCCATGTCGTCACAAATTGCAGGATGTTCTTATATCTCAGGGCTGAATAATTTTCCAGTGAGTGTGTTTGTGTGTGTGTGTGTGTGTGTGTGTGTGTGTGTGTGTGCGTGTGTGTGTGCGTGTGCGTGTGTGTGTGTGTGTGTGTGTGTTTTATGTGTGTATACATCACATCTTTCTTACCCATTCATCTCTTGCTGGAGACTTAGGCTGTCTCCATGTCCTGGCTATTGTAATTAATGTTGCAGTAAACATGGGATTGCCAATATTTCTTTGATGGCATGTTTCCATTTCCTTTGGATATGTACCCAAAAGTTGAAATGCTGATCATATAGTAGGTTTATTTTTAATTTTTTTGAGGAATACCTATATTATTTTCCATAGTGGTTGAACCAGTTTGCATCTCCAAAGCCCTGGAGATCTAATGCGCAATATAGTAAATATAGACAATACTGTATTATAATTATCAAACTTGCTAAGAGACTGAAACTTAATGACTCTAACTAATTAAAACAAAAGATAATTATATAATGTGATAGAGAAGCTAATTACTGTTAAAATGGCAATCATGTTACAATACATAAAGGTATAAAATTAACACATTGCACATCTTAAATTTACACATTATTATATGTCAGTATATTTTTATTAAAGAACAGATAGTATTCTTTTAAGATAGTGCTATTATTGTTATTGTTATGTTTAAGTAATTTATGACATTTTAGACGGAATAAAAATGCAGACAGAAAACTAATTAAACAGACATATGATAAGTATCAAGAGGGAAGCATGGCTAAATTTAGCAGAAGAATTTTGGCAGCAATTGGTTGTATTAGAAAAAAATTCCAGAAAATGTTCCCATTTGCACCAGAGCCAAAGCAACGAACTTCATTTTGAAATAGGTTAACACAAGGGGTGGGTGTTCCCTTGAAGGGATGTAGAAAACAGTGGTCCTGGGTTGAATGTACAACAATTATATGCAGGGAAATAAACAGAAATTAAATTGAAAAGGTGATTTTAGAGGAGAAGTTCTGAAATAGCAGATTAAGGGGTGCAGATGTTATTTTGTATATATTAAAAAAAATGGGAACATGAAATTTCTTTAGTTCCCATAGCAAATTCGAAGTAATTGGCAAATGATTACTTATAGTACTCTGAAGGGAAGATTGGGTGTCTGTATCTTTGCAAACCTATATTCTAGCACTTTCCGTACTGTATTTTAATTTTGGAATCTTCTATATCTTTTAATAGTTTGTGAAAGGTAAATACTTTATTTTTATCACTATATTCCAAGGGTATGAAATTCTTTGGCTCTGGAGTCCATTGTAATATTAGTTAATGTTGAATGAAATCAGTATGCCCTGTTGTGAACATGGCTATAAAGGATGATCATAATGTTCTGGACAACTCAATCTGTCAATCTATAATAGTGTCTAGTACACTAAAAAAAAAAAAAAA
>CM053501.1:97993019-98037883 GCA_028627145.1 Eidolon dupreanum
TTTTTTTTTCCTGATTGTTTCATTCATTTAATTACATTCAAAGTTTTGAAATGAAAATTTCAGCATACACCTTTATATTTTTAGAACTTGCAGATACTTTAAAGTAAATAATTAAAGATACCATTTCATCAAAAAATGTAAACTCAGTTATAACTTTCCTTTTTAATCTCAATCTTTGGATTTAACATACAAATGAATTTTATTGGAACATAATAAATTAAAATAAGATAAATCCTTCCTATAAATTTTAGTTGAATTTAAATAAAATGCATGTATATCTATAAAAGAGTTGCTTTCATAGGGATAAGAAAATGTCCAAGCCTCTGATTACTTTAAAGTTTTGCTTTGAAATGCAAGAACTGAAATTTGCTTTATGCATTATATCTTGTGTAGAATTTTGACCAATCAGGATCTTAAGCTTCTATTTGTAACCAGACCATGACAAAAAGTAAGGATGCAGTAATGGTGTCAAAGTTCATGTGTGAGTAGATAAGACTGTAATTTTAACAGAGGGCTCTTTGATAGGATCAATGTGTGGAGTCCAGTTGCAGAATTAATATCATGTTTGTTTGTTTTATGAAGGCTTCACAGTTTCCTTTTAATGTTTTATTTTCGCCTCTTCATTCTTTGCCATGTACCTTGCCCTTTTTTCTTTCTGTTCTCAGTTTCCCTAATCAGTAGGGCTTATTTTTCCATACTGTTTCCCATGGGTGAATGTTTCCTATAAGACAATATATGTGGTTCTCAATGAAACACCTAAAAAAGTCTATTGTTAAGTAATATATACCACGGCTTCTTTATCCAATCATCCATTGAAGGGCCCTTTGGTTGTTTCTATGTCTTGGCCACTGTGAATAATGCTGCCATGAACATCAAGGTGCATTTATCTTTGTAGATAAATGTTTTCAAGGTTTTTTGGGTAAATACCCAGAAGAGGGATTGCTGAGTCATTTGGCAATTCTATTCTTAGTTTTTTGAGGAAACTCCATACTGTTTTCCATAGTGGCTGTACCAATTCACATTCCCACCAGTAGTGTATGAGGGTTCCTTTTTCCCCACAAACTCTCCAACACTTGTTATTACCTGTGTCCTGTTGATAACAACCATTCTAGCAGGTGTGAGGTGGTATCTCATTGTGGTTTTGCCCCAATAATTTTAATTAAAAAACTTGAATTACAAAACTTTATTTACGAAAAAAATAAAATGAAAAAAAGGCCTATTAAATAAAATTTGAAATTATTGTGTGTTTTATGCCATTAAATCAGCCTTTGAATAGATAAGTTATTTACTGGTTTTGTATTAGACACTTTGAAAACCACATAAAAAGTCAGCTGAACTTTATTAAATGGTTACTATGTACCACTTCACAGTGCTAAGTGCTGAGGCTTAAGCAAAACACAAAATTTGCTGAAGATCATGTTGCTAGCCAGAGGCAAAGCCAAAGGTCCCTGTCTATCCAACTTCGAATCCCTAATTCTTTTTTTTTAAAGTAGCATTGTTGATGTATGACTTCTACTTATTTCTACTATAAGAATTTCTGTCCCTTATGGAAAGTTCCTTTTGTTTCTGTGCCTGGGCTTCAGTGGCAGAATAAGTATTCTAAACTGAAGTTTTGGTGGGAAAATATTTCGTGTAAGGCCTAAGAATGCCAATTTTATACTCACAGAAATTTCATGAAAGTTTTATTTGAAACAAGCAGACTGCCTTTCACAATCTACGGTTATACTCTTTACCATTTCATGACCCCTCTTATGATTATATATGATTATTATATGTTACTGTGTAGGGTTGTGATTCTACCAATCATTTTGATTGTGGACAGAATTTAAATTATAAATACACCTAAATTTTTAACTATTTTTTGTTTATATATTCTATCAATGTACCTTTTAGCCAAGCTTGTAGATAAACTGACACAATGAATAAGAACAAGATCTATGGGTTTTCAATGTTTTTATACTTGTATCTACACTAGAACTTGGCTATGTAGTTTTGACAGGCATACTAAAAGCACAGAGGTGAGGCTGATTGATAACAGTTATCATGATGATATCAACTATGTCAGTAAGAGGAGACTTTTCAAGCTTTAACCTGAGAAGAGAACTGTCAAAAAGTCCTTCAAGGTATCGGTGACTACTCAGTTACAGGCAACAAAATCTGTCATCCACACCGGTTTAAAATTGGGATGTGGCTATCGTGAATATTATTATTAGGAGAGATATTAATTATAATGATTCTGAGTGTTTATAATAACTTAAGTACTTCTTTTCAATTGTTGCAGAATAATGATTTGAAAGAATGGAGCAGAAATGAATGTTCAAAAAGTGATTAGGTGAGCAGTTATTGTAAGAGAGGCAGGAATTCTGAATATGGGAAAACGTCACAGATTGGGAGCATATTCAGATTCTAGGAACAAAAGAGTAGAGGAAGTTTAGATGCAGGTATTTTTTTTTCCCTTTGACTACTGTTCAACTCTAACCATTCAATTACCCCACTACGTTTTTCTAAAATACACATTGTCAGTTGTTTTAATATCAGTGAACTTATTCAATCAGCAATCTACTGGCATAACCCTACTATCATAGACAGGAATCTTTCAAATACCGGACCCCTGCAAATTCAGCAGAGCACCTTAGTAAGTTTATGATCAACACATTTACATCAAGAGCTTAATTTGGATAAATGATGGAAAGCAAAATTAATGTGCTAAAAAAAAAAAGTAAGAGCCACATTAGGGGTTAAGGCTGATGAATGCATAGTGCAGGAGAAATGAATAGCGAAGACGACATTAATTGAGGGCTTAAGAGAGACAAGTGCCAGCACAAACAAACCGAAAACAACCAACTCTGTGAGTAAAATGTTTGACATTCAGTTTTAGTTGCTGACTGTGTTGTGATGTACTCTGAATTCTGTTACTTCAAAACTTCAGTAAGAGTTTGTTGCGTAAATAAGCAGTATGTTCATAAAATACATGTGTAAAAAGAAAAGGAGTAGAAACGTTACTACTAGGCAATATATTAATTTGAATAATTCTGCGTTCCTACAGTAACTTCTTAAATCCTTCCTTTCAATTATTGCAATGGCATAAAAAAATTCCAAATTCAATGAGGCCAATCATGTACCAGAATTCGAAGGTATAAGAATTTATCATTATAGTAAAAGGGTATAACCCTTCTGAGGATGCCCCTGGATCATTAATTACAGGAGACTCAAATATTACATCTGAAGATCAAAGGGAATGATGTCCCCAAAGCAGGTTTCTCCAGGCACCAAATACGTGGGTTATAAGTGCACACGTACACAATGGCACACTTGTCCATATGTGTTACAAGAATGGCACACCCACCAGGCTCACTAGTAAAAACAACTTTATGAAAGAGGATTTATCTGACTTTTTGGTACACAGAGATGCCCAGAAACGGTCTTAGAAAAGATGAAAAGTAACGAATGACTGGTCCTTTATCATCTTATGACTTAAAGTGTGGTCTGCAGAGTGGCATCACTGGCATCAACTGGAGCTTGGAGAAAATGTACGATCTCCAGCCCTGACCCCAGGCCGAAGAATCACGATCTGAAATTTATCAAGATACCAAGTGACTCGAAGGCACATGAAAGTTTCAAAAGCACCACTCATTTTAGTTGCTTATTATTGTGTAACAAACCATTCTAAAGTTTAATGGCTTAAGATAAGATAGATTATGTTATTGAGTTGATTGGTCTCTTTGGTGTCTTTTAGGCGGCTGCAGTTAGATAGTGGTTTATGCTGAAACATGCAAAATGGCCGCACTCAAGAATCTGTAGTTAGCAGGAGCAGCTGGAAATGTAAGATCTCTCTCTCTCTCTCTCTCTCCTCTCCTCTCCTCTCCTCTCCTCTCCTTTCCTCTCCCCTCTCCCCTCTCCCCCCTCTCCCCCCTCTCCTCTCCTCTCCTCTCCTCTCCTCTCCTCTCCTCTTCTTTCTCCCTCCCTCCCTCCCCCTGCCTCTCTTTCTGTTTCTCCCTGTGGTATCTTGGGCTTCTTTTCAAAACAGATATCAAAGACTATTCCAAAGAAAAACAAGCTTCAATATATGAGTGTCAAAATGCTTCTAAGTCACATCATATTTGTATATCTCCAGACCAAAATCAGAGTCCATGTGGGAGGCAATAGTTCAAGGCTTTGAATTTCAGTGTCACGGTTTATGAAGGACCACTGAATTAATAGTCCTCCCCACTGCTCTCAACAATCTCAATTCACTAGTTTCCATGGTATCATCAGTTTATGATGCCAGTCAAAGTAGCAATAGCATCACTCCATTACATACTTTTCCTGTAGTCAAGTATGAAGCACCAAATGAATGAAATGCTTATACTGACCAAAGTATACATGATAAGAAGAGATTTTGAGGGCTGGTTTTTCCTTTCTCTGCAACCTATATCTAACCTTAAACAAAACAAAACAACAAACAATGCAGTCACTAGGACCAGTAAACATCACCAAATCAGTGAGTCAGCTTATTAGACTTCCCTCTGCTGGTCATTACTAGACTACAGAAAACCATGGAGCAGTACCTAGAAGAGTATGTTTTGCGATACCAACTTCTGATTAATATGTGGTATTCCTCATGAAAAAATGGTATTCTTAGAGCTAAAATTCACACATATCAATTTTTTAAATAGTAGATGGTTGACAATTTTGCATCTGGCAATCAAAATAATGAAGACATGTAACACCCCCATTTTCTCATTATTAAGATTCATGTAAGGCCCAGGTATAAATAAATATATTTAAAAAATTCTAAAAGTTTTTTTTTATCATTTTAATGGTAAATAAATATGAATTTGATTAGAAGAATTAAGCTGGCCAAAAACAAGTATGGCTAGTTGCTATAAAAATTAATTACATGTTCAGGACACTTATTTGGTCTATGAATGTAAAATAAGATAAAAAAGAGCTCTCCACAATTATTGATCACATTATCTAATAAGAAAAGGGGAATGATATTGCATTATTTAACATAATCTGACTTCCACATAAGGGCTGCATTAAATTGAGTTGCCTTTAAGTCCAACGAGTGAGAACATGAAATCATTGGGTGACCCTCGCACTTAAAATCAGCAATAATTTTACATTAATGTCTACAAGTAATTTTGCAAGCCTGTCCAAGCACCAAATTCGCTTAATAGAAAGTCACAGCTCTAATACACTTTCGGAAAGTTTTATATTCTGTAATCAGAGTCGAGGGCACTAACGGGTCAGTGATGAGAAGCCTCTGTCACTGGTAAATTCATTGTTCCATGACCAGAGATAATGTTAAAATTTATACGCATGGAATAAGGACAGTTCCATTCATCTTTGTGGCCATAAATTATAATCACCAAACAACGCTCCTTCACGGAAATGCCTCTGTGAGACTTGTCCTACCTTGCATTCTTCTGGAAACCCGAATTATGGCTGCGACCCATATAGTTCTATTGCTAGAATAAGAAATCAAATGTTCTAATTTCTCAAATAGCAGATTTTTCAGTTCTCTAAGAAGCTGAAATGCAATGCATGGTATTCAATGATATAGGTCAATAATGGAAATCATAAAGATGCGAACTTCATGTAGAAAACTAGTAGCAAATGCTGAGACAACAGATAAAAGAAGCCAAGGCTTACGCTCCATGAAATCAAGGGAAGTCCTCCACTGAAAGACGTGGCCTTTGCTATTCTACTACTGCTCTCTCTGAGTTGGTGTACCTTTAAAAATGCTTTGAGGGTCTGTGGAAGAGGGGCGTTGAAACCGATGTGCTCTATCTCTGTGGGACCATCCTGAAACCTGTAGACATTTGTTTACCTATTATAATCAACCTCTGTGCAATGCACTTGGGTTGAAACACATTTGCAACATCTTAGGTGCATAGTATGTACACGGAAATGAATGAAATAGCAGAGCAGCTAGATGTTTGATAGAGAGAAATCAGAAAGAGGAAATCTTAGAGCCCTCCTAGGATCTTAAATCTGTGGATTAGGCAGCCTGTGCTAGTTTGCACTTATCCAGAGCAATCAGAGAAAAACATGAAACACAAAGGGTAAAAGAAAACCTCTGACCAAACATGAAAAAGAAGCTACACCGACCTAGAGTCAATTCCTAGCAAGGCAGGCTTAAAATCACAACTCACTCGTGGCAGTCTGAAAAACTGTGTACAAGGTCAAGCTTACACCTTTTCAGGACCAGTTAGAGATATAACATCCTAAGTCCCAGTCCCTTAGAATGTGACTATATTTGGTGATAGGGTCTTTCCAGAGGTAATCAAATTAAAGTGAGGTTAAATTCGTAGGGTGGTTCTTAATCCAGTAGACTGGTGTCCTTATTAAGAAAGGGCAATTTAGACATAGACATGAATAAATGGAAGATGATGTGAAGAGACATGAGGAAAAGACAGCCACCTCTAAGCCAAGAAGAAAGAACTGTGAAAGCACCTTCTCTTATAGTTCTAAGAAGAAACTAAGCCTGCCAATACTTGAGTTTGGGCTTCTGGCTTCCAGAACTGTAAGATAACAACTTTCTGTTGTTCAAGACACCTTGCCTGTGTATTTTGTTACAGGATTCCTAAGAAACTAACACGAAAGTATAAAAATCTGTAAACAGTTTGGACTTTGATTGTGGTCTCCCAGGCACACACACATATGCAATGATAAAGGAGAGATCTAACTGAACGAGGGGGCTTCCAGCACATTTGAAAAAACAATTGGCATATGTTGATCCAGGAGTCACCCTTAGACAGGCCAACGGGAACAAAGGGAAAAAAATCTGAGCAGGAATGTCAGAGGCTGTACAATGTGGGAAAACAGACTTCGTGGAATCAGCTCAATCTTGTTACTAAACAAATGAATGAAGAACTAAACAAAGAAAACAATATCAACACCTAGGGAGTAGTCATTATCTAGAGTTGCTAAAATATATTATTTAAAGTCTCCAATTTTATAAAAATATGAGACATGCAAAGAAAAAGGAAAATTTGAACCATACACAGAAAAAAAGAGCAGACAATAAGTATCATCGAGGTGGGCAATTGGTAGAATTAACAAAGGTTTCTTAACATCTGTTGTAAATATGTTCAAAGATCTAAAAGAAATCATGCTTAGAGAATTATAGGAAGGTAGGATGACAATGACTCACCATATTAGAAAATATGAATAAAGATAAATTATTTAAAAAAATAAATGGAAATTTTACATAGAAAAGTACAATAACTAAGATGAAAATTTCAATAGAGTAAGCTCAATAATAGATTTCAGTCGGCAGAAGAAAGAATCAGCAAACTCGAAGGTAAATCTGTCTCGAAGGTCACACAATCTACAAAAGGAGAGAAAAAGAATGAAGAAAAATGGACAGAGCCTCAGAGAAATGTCCACAAGTATATCATTCTATTTATATGAAGTAGTCATAATAGGCAGATTTATATGAACACAAGTATATTCATGTGGTTTGGGGTTCCACATGGAAGGAACTTGGGGGTCACTTCTCCATTCTACCAAAAAGTGAAAAGCTGAACAGACTGAAACATCGACAGCTCTTCTTGGAGAGGACACAGGGAAATTCACTGTTCCCAAGTTTGGAAAAACAGGTGAACAGAGAGAATTTCAGCTTAGAGGAGCAAAAACTCAAAACGGTTTCTACCATGGGAACCAGTACTGGGGTAGGAAAAACCGAACTATAATTGACAAATTGCTGGAAGCTCGATGTGAAGAAGTCTGAAAGTTAAAAACAGCAGGGGGACCCAGGCATAAGAGAGACCCCAAAATATTGTGATAGCTCACAATTATGAATTTACAAATCACATATCAATTTGTGTAATAAACCATCTATCAACAAATGGAGAAAAACTGACTAAATCAGCACTCATTTATGATAAAAAGAAAACTTTCAGTAAACTAAAAACAGAGGGGAACTTCCTCAGCCTGATAAATAATATCTATGAAATACCTATAGCTAACATCATACTTAATGAAAAACTCAAAGCTTTCTAACTAGGGTCATGTTCAAGGCAAAGACGCCCCCTCTTAGCACTCCTTTATAGCATTATACTGGAAGTCCTGGCTAATATAATATGACATGAAAAGAAAAGGAAAGGTGCAGAGATGGGAAATAAAAAGATAACTGTCTTTGTTCAGAGATGACATGGTCAACTATGTAGAAAATCTGAAAGAATCAACACAAAAACTCCTGGAATGAATAAGCTATTATAGCAAGGTTGCAGGATACGAGGTTATTATATAAAAGTCAATTACTTCCCTATATACCAGAAATGACTAGTAGAATTTGAATGAAAAAACATTATTTATATTAGCACCCTCCAAAATGAAACACTTAGGTATAAATCTAACAGTATGTACAAGATCAATATGAGCAAAATAACAAAACTCTAAGGAATTAAATCAAAGAACTAAATAAATGGAGACATATTTCATGCTAATGGATAGGAAGAGTTGTTATGTTCTTTCCAACTTGATCTATAGATTCAGTGCAATCCCAATAAAAATCCTGATAAGTTATTTTGCAGAATTAACAAACTGATGCTAAAGTTTATATGGGAAGGCAAAAGACCCAGAAGAGCTAGCACAATATTAAAGGAAAAGAACAAAGTTTGAAGACTAACACTTTATATGACTTATTATAAAGCTACAGTAATCAAGGTAGCATGATATTGGTGAAAAAATAGACAAACAGATCAACAGAACCGAATAGACAGCCCAGAAATAGATGCACATACATATAGTCAATTGATTTTTGACAAGGAACAAAGGTAATAATGGAGTAAAGTTTTTCAACAAATGATGGTGCTTTCGACAACTGTATATCTACATGCCAAAAAAATAATTCCAGATACAGACTTTACGTCTTTCAAATAATTAATCCAAAATAGATCACAAATCTAAATGTAAAAGAGAAAACTATACAAATCCTAAAAGTTAACAGCACAAAAACTTATAACCCTGGATATAATGATGACTCTTTAGATACAACATCAAGGCATGACCATGAAAGAAATAATTGATAAGCTGTACTTCATTAAAACTAAATACTTCTGTGCTATAAGATAATGTCAAGAGAATAAGATAAGCCACAGAGTAGGAGAAAATATTTGCAAAAGACACATGTAATAAAGGACCATTATCTTAAGCATTAAAAGAAATCTGAAAACTAAGTCAATAAGAAAACAACCTGATTAAAAAACAATTCGAAGACCTTAACAAACATCTTATCAATAAAAGATATACCGATGGCAAATAAAAAAGGTGTTCCCTATTAAATGCCATCAAGAAAATACAAAATAAACAACAATGAAATACCACAAAGCACCCATTGGAAAGGGCAAAATCCAGAGCAGTGACAACACCAAGTGGCTGGCAAGGATATGGAGCAACAGGAACTCTCATTCATTGCTGGTGGGAAGGCAGCACAGTGCAGCCACTTTGAAAGACAGTTTGGCAGTTTCTTAACAAACTAAACATACTGTTCTCATGTGATCCATCAATCACACTCCTTGGTATTTACCCAAAGGAGCTGAAAACTTGCATGTGAATGTTTATAGTGGCTCTATTCATAGTTACAAAAATTGGGACGCGATCAAGATGTCCTTCAGTAGGTGAACAGATAAATAAACTGTGGTCCATCCAGACAATTAACTATTATTCCAAGCTGAAAAAAAAAAAAAAGCTGTCAAGCTGTGAAAAGACAGAGAATAACCTTAAGTGCTTATACTAAGTGAAATAAGCCAATCTGACAAGAGTACATACTGTAGAATTCCAACTGTATGACATTCTGAAAAAAGCAAAACTATGAAGGTAGTAAAAGTATTGGAGGGTGCCAGTGGTTGCAAGAGAGAGGGATGAGCACAGATTTTGGGGGCAGGACGCCTCTCATGTATGGTACCATAATGGTTGATACATGTCTTGATACATTTTTCTAAACCCTTAGAATGTACAACACTAAAAGGGAGCCCTAATGTAAACTATAGACTCTGGATGATCATAATATATCAATGCAGGTTCATCGATTATGACAAATATACCACTCTAGCAGGGATAATGGGGGGCTGGTAATGAGGGAGGCTGTACACATGTAGGGAAATGGGGTATATGAGAAATCTGTATACTTTCCATTCAATTTAATTGCAAATCTAAAACTTTTAAAATAAATATAGCTTCTCAAAAAGTAGATTAGTGGTTGCTTAGGTCTGCGCTGGTTAGAGAGGAATGGATATTGAATGCTAGTTCGTAGGGGGCTTCCTTTTGGGCTTGATGAACGTTTTCTAAAATTAGAGTATGGAGATGGTTGCAAAACTCTGAGTATACTTCAAAATATTGAATTTTACACATTAAATGGGTGTATATAGAATTACATGTCAATAACGGTGTCAAAATGTAATGCATCTAATTAAAGTTAGGAAATGAAACAAATCTAGTTCATATAATTTAATTTAGAAATATAATACAGATGGTCACCAACTTATCATAATTCAACTTATTTTTTTTGACCTTACAATGGTGTGAAAGTCATATGTATTCAGTAGAAACCGTACTTCAAATTTTGAATTTTGCTCTTTTCCTGGGCTAGCAATATGTGGCTCCAGTCAGTCACACAACCATGAGGGTAAACAACTGTGTTGCTAGCGTTTTTTTTTTTTTTTGGTTATTGTGTTCCGAGCACATTTAAGGTAGGCTAGGCTAAGCTATGATGTTTGGTAGGTTAGATGTACTAAATGCATTTTTGACTTAAGATATTTTCAACTCGCAATGGATTTATTGGGCTATAACTCCACTGTAAGTCAAGAAGCAGCTATAATGTAAAATGCCCACTAACATTGTTTTTGCTATTGTTTTTATTTTATTTTTCAAGAAGTAGAAGGGAGAAAATAGGACAGAATCAGCAACTAAAAAAATGCCGAAGATTTTCCAAATATGTTGGAAGATAACCAGTTTATGAAAAATACAGATGCCAAGCAGTATACACAAAAAGAAAACCTAACCCAGGATGTTGCAGTACACTGGGGAACACCTAAGCAAAATCAAAACTTGCAAGATTCTTCACAGAAAACCATTTAATCCACAGTCTGACGATGGAATTGTGGATATAAACAATGGAAGTTAAAAACAGGGTGACAGTTATCTTCAAAAATCCTGCAATGAATGCCACTAAATAAATGATTGGGTACCAAGCAAATGTTCTTAATTTATTCTTTCAAAATGAAAACAAGAGGAGAACATTTTCAGGGAAACAAAACCTGAGAGAGAATTTGTGATGAACGTTTCTTCGGCACTGGTAATTTCCTCCCATCATGTGCAGATCACTTTTGAGCCAAAGAGTCCAAGGAACCCCTGCAGAGAACGTCAATTTCTTTTTTTTCCCTCTGTGGCTTGATCCTCTCTACTCTGGGCTGAAAATTAAGCCATTTTGACCTCCCTGCATTACAAACTCGACTCAGCAAGACCTCAAGGTTCTTTTGGTTCATGCTTCCTATGCCAGGTCTGGTAACTCTTTGCAGGTAGTAAGCTAGGACAGCCCCCTCAGCTGTCATTGTCCCCTTTTTGATTGTGCGATGTCTAAAGTCAATTGTTTCATATATCTTATTTGTTTTTTTAGTTGTCCATTCATATTTCTTTAATCTTTTTGTTTTCCAGAGAGGGTATAGTTCCATTTGATGTATTTTTAAGGTCACATGTTATTTTTTCTCTAATCTGCTATGAGCCTAAATAGTATTTTAAAAAATAAATTATTTTAACTTTGAAAATTTTATTTTTAAAAATGCATTGAAATTTCTTGATATCACTTATCTAAATCTATATTTTCCTTTATTCTTTAATTCTTTAAATATATGTGATAGCTGTTTTGGTCTTTATCTGCTAAACCAGTCCTTGGAGCTGCTCGAATCTCTTTCTATTGACTGCCTCTTTTCTTTAATATATATCTCATTTTCCTATGTCTTTCCATGTCTAATAATTTTGAGTTGAAAATTGGACATTGTTGAAAATACACCATAATAACTGCAGTTCTAGATGGCAGGTAATTTTCCTGAACTCAAACAGTAAAATTTTTCTTTCCTACATTTCACAGAAACTGATACCTATGCTCTTCTTAGAGTCTCCCACCATTGCTGTTATCTCAACCCTTTGGGGCGTCTTTCTGATTCCTGTGTAAATTACAGCTCTCTACCAGTCTCAGACAGTCAGCTGACATTTTAAAACCAGAGGGCTTCAGCTTTCTGCTTCCTGAGCTTCAGAGTTTTAGGAATGCACTCAGTTATAAAAACAAAAAACTCACACATCTCATGCCATGCAGCTCTGTCTTTCAAACTCTCTCTCCCTACTGATTCTGTCTGGCCCTGGCAACTCACTAACAGATTCATAATTTATATAATAGCCAGAGATCTGTGAAGAGTGTATGCTCACATTTTGTGGTGTTCTATGATATCCTTGCTACCAGAATTTTCCTCTTTAAATCCTCAACTGTAAACCCCCATTTCTGGCACCCTGAGCAGCTAAGTCTGTGTTATTCGCTATTTTCTGAATTCTTAGAAAAGTTTGGTGATAGCTCTCTTGCTGGAAAGCCTCAAAATCCTAATTCTATTCCCTCCAGCATTGCATTTTTGTGAAAGCAAACTCTCCACTGAATTCTGTCCTCTGTTGGATGTTTTCCACTGTCTTTACTGACTTACTTATTGTTTGTTTGTTTGTTTGTTTTTAAAAGAGCCACATAGTTTATTTAAACCAATTCACAGCCTTAACAGAAGCTTACAGAAAAAATAAACTTAATAATTCAAGTATGTCAATCTTATTTTACTGTATAAGAACTGGCTAATTATGAAAACTCAAAGAAGTCCTTACATTAGGAAATTAGAAAAACAACCATGTAAACCAAATGAAACTAAGATGAAGGAGCTAATGAATATAAATAGTGAAATTAATGAACTATACAAAAAAGTCAAATGGATAAATAAATTCAATAACTTGTTACTTCGAAAATACAAATTATTTATTAGAGAAACCACTGATTAGACTGATGTGAGAGAGAAAAGCAAAAATATGCAAAATTTGGAACGTTAAAGGAGAAATGTCACAAATGCATGAGTACTACTAATAATTATTATCCAAGCCCATGGCAACATATTGGAAACTTGAAGATAATATGAATATTCTTTGCAAAATATAAATTACCTGCAGTGAATCCTCTGGACTATATCATAAATGCACCTGAACCAGAGAATTTTACAAACAAGTTTTACCTGACTTTTGAGAAGCAAGTAATACCAATGTAAATTCTCCAGATAATATCTAAGGTTAGGAATCTCCTCAATTAATTTTATAATGGTAGCTTAGTATTAAGATATGTAAATAATATAGTTTAAGCTGAGGCCATAAAGACATAAATTCTATAACTCCCATTTTGTTGACAATAACTGAACAGGAAAGGTGACATGGTCCTTCAAGTTTAATAGGAAGAAACCAGAAGTGTAAGAGAAGCGTAGGACCTTAAACTTGGGGTTGAGTTAATGAGAGGAAGGAACAGGAAGGTGGAAGGACTTCACAACCTCTTTTTACAACACAGACCCTGGCACTTAACCTCGGTTTGGGTGCCAGTAGGAATAAGAGAGTGGAGAGGATGGTCTTATCATTTTTATTTTTACTACTTTCTTGACTTTAAGAACAATTACAAATGCATTCTTAATTAATCGTCTCTGTGGCAGTAAGTTTGATAAAAAGAGCAACACATTTCCTGAACTTGAAGGAAATTAAATTAACCCATGTGAAGAAGCAAATCTCCTCAAAGCGTATCAGACTCTTACTAAACTTCACTCCAACTCTCACGTTTAAAGAGCATAATTTCGGGGAGAAAAAAAAGACAGCATAAGGGGGAAAAAGACTAAATAAATGTGTGTCTTCCAATAACTCAGTATTTGGTAAGTAAGTGGCTGCCTATGTGCTAAGGCAAGAATGTTAAATAGGAAAAAACAAACAACAGACAACAACAACAAAACAACTGCTCAATCCAAATATATAATGAAAATTACAGTGCAATCGTGTAATTATTTTGGTTAGAGTGAATTTCATTTTTTTTCTTAACTGCATTTGAATTCAGTTTACAATGATATCATCTATATTAATAAAATTTCCCTGTGTTGTTAAATAATATGGTAAATTGCGTTCTATTCTACTCAAATTAGTTTCATAATGTTTCAAAGATTTATCTAAGGCATCATGTAGAAAGATGTGTCCTACTTTTAAAACTAATTTATGAGCACATGAAAAGCTAATCTTACATTTCTTATTATATAATATATCTTTACATACTCAGCTCCCCTCCTGTAAAGAGAAGATACTGCTTTTGAATAAAATTTTATAGAATTATTCTTGTAACTATCTTAAGAATAGGACAGCTGTGCACAATTAATGTTATTATGATAAATACTATGAGCATTTTATAACAAATTGTCGACTGCCATTATCTGCTACCAAAATAATTTATCACTTTTTAATTTCTTAATTCATAATGAAAAATTACCAACCTAATTAATCCCTCTTAAGATTACTGAATTCATTAGCTTTCGATTTGGTTCATTGGCTGGGCATATAAAACTATATTTTAAGCCAATAATCAACTGCTTTCCTGTGGAACAATGAACTTATGACAATGTTATTCATGTGAATATTTTCTGTATATTCATATAAACTTTAATTAACCTTACTGAACTTTAGGAATAAAAGTTAGCAATGTCCCTCCCCTGATATCTAATAAATGTGCAATCCAGACATTTTTATCCAGAATGCCAGTGGAGATTTTCTTATCTATTTTTTATCGTAACGATATTTTCCTTCCTATGCCTCATAGAAACTTCATTTTTCTAGCTTGTGTGAAAGATGCCCGTTTTCAACCTAACATGTCTCAATGTGGAAATTCAAATATCTATACTATGTATTAGTGTAAAACATTTTAAATGTGTGAGATTTCGCTCATATATTTGTCATGGAAATTATTAACTTAAGAATTTTTTGCATAGTCGCTGCCACCCCACCCACCCTAACATATAATGTGTGGCTTTGGCCACACATTTCTTTTTCTTCTGCATTCCACAAAGACATATCTACAAGTGTCAGAAAAGTTTCGGAGGCTTTTGTGATTCTAAAAAAAAATGGAGACAAAAGAGGCAATTAGTACAAATTCGTTCGTATAGAATTAGAAGTACAGAAAACATTCTCAAGGATTTTCTACATGAGGGTGACAACATGGCCACAGAGTATGAAGGAAGCATGCCGGCACGGGCATTCAACAGTGACATGTTTCTCTTTGTATGCAGCGTTTGAACTATGCTATAAAGTTTCTAACGTTAAAACGTAATTTCTTTGCTGCTGGGTTACAAATTTCTGAATAACACTCCTTTCTGTAGTTGAATCCTATGTCTCCCTGCCTCCACACATCACAGTGTGAAGATTTCCAACTGATAACTTGGTTTTCATTCTGGCAGGTAATTAATCGTACGTTATGTAAATGCGTCACTCTCAGATGAGAGGTTGGCAAACTGTGGGGGCACTTCACAGTTCACTGAAACAATGCCTTTATTCTTTCATTTAATTTTTCCGACGAGTCTGCACAGCATCGAGAAACACGTAATCTTTGTGACATTCCAAGAAAGCAGAACGACTAGTGTGTGTAAGATGTCCATCGGTTGGGGTTATAGCAGTCAATCCCGGAAACGAGGGTTGGAGCAGCACACCATCTGTTGAAACACCCTGGCACGGTGTCAAGTCACTGAAAGAAAATGTGGCTGGTGTGAGTGGCGGCCACCACGTCTTTCCAGTCCACTCTGCTCTGCTACACTCTTCAGGATCTGGGTAAGAATAAGAGACGACTCTGTTGCCCTGCAGTGTTCTCTCCTATTTAATTTTTACCCCATCACGATTTTTCCTTATAATTTAATGTATTTTGAAGTTTAATTTCCTAAGGTGACACAGAGAAAAGAGTTTACTAAGAGCATATTCCCTGGCTATGGCAAAATTTAAATGGCCAATGGAGACATTAAAACCATCATTCACATTTCCTGTGACTCTGCCATTTAAATGTATGCAGGAATGATAGTTTTTCTTTTTCTTTCTTTCTTTTTTTTTTTTTTTTCAGTTCTGTACTCTGGGTTTAGTCAGGGTGTTGCTTTGATGAAACTACATTTTAAAAATAGCATCTGAGATTTTCTTTCTCAGATGTTAAATTCTGACAATTCATGGAAATAAAGCAATGAGCCAACTATTTTTCATATGTGTTTGGAGGACTTTTAAGGAGTTAAGGACAATGAGAAAAACTTCATTGCCCAGGAAATGTCATGACTGTTTAGTGACAAAACCATTTTCCTTGCCATAAATTTGGTCATGAACAGGCATGTACCGTAAATCCGGCTATAGACAGACAATGTTTGTATGATATTTTTTGGAAAAGTCTTTATTATTTTCCTGAAAGATATTTTAGAAGCCGAATATTTATTTTTCACTAGATGTGATGGGAGAAATTATACGCCTTGATTACCGTGGTGGTCATCCTATAAGCGCCAGGTGAATTTACCCATAATGAACTGGGCAATGTAGCCAATCATTCCAACACAGAACAGCATGAATAAATAGAATTAGTCACAGATCCTGAGTAAATTGTGACATTCCGCAGCTATCAGCAATGGTCAAACTCTGAAAGCTAATTCTCAAAGTGAGTTTAACCACCATTCACCCAGAAGGTGTCCGACTTAACTCAGGTCTAATTCTGCCAAGATTGATAAACATACTCCCAAGGCCTTTACACAAAGATCCTTGCATTATGCCTCAATTATTCTGTACTAGAAAAACAGAATGTTTGACCTAAAAATGATTATATATCTTTTTATTTGAAAAATAGAGGTACAGTGGGAAAGGGAGTGAAACTCCATCGAATATTTTTACTTTGCAGGGTCCTTGTGTTATCCTTGCAATGCTACTTACCTAAGTTATCAAAACTCTGATTTACCAATGAGGAAAATGAATTTTCTCAAGATAGTTATCAAGTCAGTAAAATTAGTTCAGACGTAGAGTTTATTTACATTTTCACCTTACTTGTACGAAATAGCTTTCATCTCAATGACTGACCATGATCTACTCTCATCTGCCAGTGACAGTGGAGACAATGGTGGATTCTGTTAAATGGGTCTTACATATCAAATTGTTTTCAAATTGGTAGCTATTATTGAATTTCCATTAAACTGCAAACAAGTTTGAACGTATCTATCCTATCATTTCAGCTCTGTTCTAACTTTAAATATTTCCCATAGTAAAGTTATTAATATAAATAAAGTCAGAAATAGTAATGATATAAAAACCAGAGAAAATGGAATTTTATACATTATTTAGAAGGCTTTTTGGTTGTGATAGAATTTATCATAAATAGAAAACTGTATACATTTTTGCATTATTTATTCTATGGTATTGGAAACAAAGTTCTAGCATTTAATATTTATAACTGTACGACAGAAATGTGCATTGTAATGTCGCATATTTGTTGAATATAATAAAGTTAGCCCATATTATTGTCATGGAGTTTACGTCCATATCGTATCATTGAGTAAAAATGCAAGTCATGTTAATAAATAATTTAATAAAATATGTTAAATGGAAAATTTACATATTTAGTTATAACATATGTAAATGCACAGAATGTTGTTAAAGGTGGTAATGAGATATCATCATGTGGTCTTTTATAATTTTTTTGTATGTAAAGATGATTTTAAGGGCTCCGTCCTGTTTTTAAATTTATTCTCCCTAACAATGGCTCTTGTGTCTTTTCCTCACAAATCTCTTCAGAGAGCTAATGAAAGGGGCATAACTTTTCTCTCAGAGACCGTTTAAAAATATTACAGTGGCTAAGAAATTGGTCATAATTGCCAGCACCTAATGGAAGACTTACATGAGTATAGTAGCAAAACCAGGGTTACTAATGTGCTTATTCATTTATCCAGTAAAATAGCTAAGAGTTGACAATGTATCAGAAACTATTCTCAGAATTAATAAAGCAAAGTCTATAACCTCACAAAACATCTACAGTGGAGTAGATGATACAAATAAATAATTAAAAGCATATCGAAACGCTGGGTACTGGCAAGTGGAATAAATAAAAAGTGTCTGGATAATAAGTGATTGAGGAAATAATAAGAGATTAAGAGTGATGAAGGCTTTATTTTGGAGTAATTAGTACTAAAAAGACTGTAATTACTTGAAAATTGAGTAAAGACTTTTTAAAAGTAATAGGCTGATCTATGTCAAAGTGTAAATATGTAAATATTTCAGTGTATGCTTTTGGATTTTTTCTTTTGATGTACAGCACCGTCATGAAAAGACAAATTCCCATTTCAACCCCTCCTTGGACACAGCATAATTTGATGCTTTCCTCAAGATGTCATCCATTTTCTTTTCTAAAATAAAAATTTCCCTATTGGGGAAAATAAATCTATATACTTCATGAAGAGATGGAATGTCTACATTGATGAGTCACATGTCTCCCGCTGACCTGCCCGTTCATGGCTATTTTTGTTTGTTTATTTGTTTTTCATTTAAGGTTTTGTCCCATCCAATGTATCATGGTGCATGGAGGTGAAACAGGTGTGTCCATTGCTCATTTTTGTTACTTAAGAATGTATTCCTTCATTTTTTAAGAACATAAGTCATTTGGAGTATTCTTTTAGTCCCAATTTTTCGAGATTGATTAAAACTATTTGCTACTGTCTCACTGACTCTCTGCATTAGTTCTGTCACATTAATTTTTGATGAATGGATGTATCACATATATAATCTGTCCAACAACTGCTCTTTATTCCTTGACCTCATTTTCTGGTAATTTTTTTCATCATTCCAGATCAAACAGTCACTTCTACGGGCCTAATATACTGCCTCCAAATATCTTGATTTCAAAGTCCCATTCTCTTAACATTATCCACTTATTTTTACAAGTGAGTTTATATAAACACTGTTCAGCACGCATCAGGATTATTTGGAGGTTCTGCTAAGACCCAGGATAGGCTTTCCCTCCAGAGGGCTGATTCAGCAGTTCTAGGGAGGTGCCTTAGAATTTGTTTTTCTAGAAGTCCCCAGGTAGTACTAAGGCCGCTCGTCTGTAGATTACATTTTGAGAGCCACTGTTCTAGACAGCGACCTTTTCTCATCCCTACAAACACAGGAAGTGCCTGGAGTAACCTGACTCCCAAAATATGTGTCCTCTGTGCCTCACCTAACCAGCGTAAATGATCTGTCGTCTCGATTCACATTTTCTAATCAATTCATTACCCCCACCTTCTACAACGTTGAAATGTCATTTTCCTTTCTCAACTCCTTGTTACTAATTGCTCTTATGAAAATAAAATGGCATTAAGAAGGCCAAAGCTTTGAAACAGTGTAGTTACCAAGGAGAATTTCAGCAATAAAGAATGGATATAGTAGCCTAAAACTTACAGAGGCCTTGAGTAAAAAGGTAAATGTAAAATGGATCCTTGCACTACAGAGATTTTTCTTACTAAATTCCACTCGAAATGTGTCATTAGATGCTCTGGGGATAATAAAATAATTTTCAAAATCCAAAAGACTTTTTCAGATTAGGAGAAAACAGAGAATCAGGGATTGAATTTTTAATGTACAATTTGATTGCATTTGATTCTACAAAGTAATTATTAATATTCAACTAAGTACTTTAAGAAATTTTAATTATAACCATAATATCTAATCATTTTTAAAAATCTGACATGTATAAGGAATCAGCAATGTTTTTGATAAACAGGATATTTTTTTCTGCCATATGGTATGACATCAATATCATAGAATAATCATGCCATTAGGCAAAAGAATTTTCCCCAAAACTTGGTTTTGCTTTTTGTTGAGAATATTTGTCATAACTTTTCATCACATTTTATGGGCCTCAGGATAACTGTGACTTTTTTCAGTTTCTACAGAGAAGAGATCAACTTTGAATGATAAATCCATAATTTTATTCTATTTCTCTCCTTTTGCTACTAAAGTGAATGCTTGTTATGAAAATATAATTAATCCTTGTCTTAGGAAAATTCAATAAATTCATGAGAAAGAAGCTTTGTTTGAATGTTATACAGACATTTCATGTTGTTTCTATAAAATATACTTCAGACTTATCGCAGGTCTTGGGATCACTTTTACAAAAAATTCAGCTTTTACACATTCACCGTATGTGCATATTTTTCCTACCTTTTAATAGCCCTTAAAACTTGCCCAATGATTACAAGTTTGCATTTTGTCATCTTTTAATCCTGTTTATTTTTATAGTATATTATTATTTAAGTAAAAGTCAATGATAATGCTTTATTCCATTTACTACATATGATTATTATATAATGTAAAATTCATCACTACCTAAAAAAGTACAAATGCTTCCAATTAAACTTATATCAAAAATGTCGACATGAAATATGGGTTGTACAACTCTTAAACTAACTGACTCTAGTCTTTCGTTCACATGCAGTTGGTTTTATGTCCAGGACAGTCCTGACCTATGGAGCTGCTAACACTCAAGTCTTGAAGGGAAAGATGACATCAGCTACAGTCTTTTGGCTGCACAACAAAGAGACTTGGGCAATGAGAACCCTTTCCTGGGGTGATTTTGATGCTGTTTTGTTCCTGGAATCAGGAAGTACCTTGTCAGCAAGGGACTAACTCTTAAAAGTTCTGTGGATGTTGGACATCAGCCCTGGTCACCCACAACCCCACAAGTTCAACACCAAAGGCGCTTAAGTGGTCTACTTGCCCCCAAACGCAAGGTCTGTAACTCACTCTATAGATCGGAGTTCATAAGGACCTTTAAGACTCATTGCACATCCTTCTATGGAAAGGACTGCCAACTCTATGGAAGAGAACCCCGATAAAGAGAACATCATGAAAGTCGGGAAGGATTACACCATGGAAGACTCCATTGTTATGGAAAAAGTGATGAAAGCCATCAAGCCCGGAACAATAAATTCCTACTGGAGGAAATGGCTTCATAGGATTTAGGACAAAGCTGGTGGCAGAAATATGAGATTGAGGATATGGCAAAAAGAAGGTGGTAGTGGAGTGAAGGGTCTCAAGCAATGGATCTTAGAGAAACTGTAGAGCTAATAGGCATCACAGCAGAGGAACCAACAGAAGATGACTTGGTAGAGATTAGTGCTTCTGAATTAGGGCCAGACGATGAGGAAGAAGCCATGGAAAAAGCAGTGCCAGAAAACAAGCTGACATTAGGCAGTCTGGCAGAAGGGTTCCAATTACTCAAGTCTGCTTTCGACTTTTATTATGGTGTGGACATTCTATGATAAGAACACTGAAACTAAAGCAGACAGTGGAAGAAGGAGATTGATACCATATAAAAATATTTTTAGAGAAATGAAAGAGCAAAAGTCATACAGAAATAACGATATATTTCTCTAAGTTTACGCCAAGTGTGCCTGCGTCCCCTTTCACAAACTCCATCTCTTTGAACCCTGTCCCCGCTGAGATTGCAAGATCAGCCCCTCCCCTTCCCCTCCTTCTCAGCCTACTCAACATGAAAATAAGGATGAAGACCTTTATGATGATTCACTTCCGGTTAATAAATAGCAAATAATTACCATGTTGTACAGATAATAAACTTACCTGTAGTGTGTGTGAGTCTTCCTGTAATAACCTAATAACTGTAGAGCAAAAACTGTATGAGATGTTTTTGTGTCATCATCGTCTTCATCATCATCATCATCATCATCATCATCATCACATAAGTAGAGCACTGCGTGAAAGATTTGTGTGAAACTGGCTGTAGCCTATTCTCACATAGGCATAATTTTATATTTAATATAAAATTACTAATGTGTTAGTTTTCTTATTCTTTTGTAAATTTGCTTTCAAAGACTTACATTACTTCACAGTAAGCCTATCTCATAATCAGAGAAGAAACAGTGTTATCAGCCTACCTTCCCAAGTGTTTTTTTTTTATGTAACAACATTTCCAATGCTGTATTATGAATATGACTGTAATACTGTATTACCATGAACATTTTATAACGATTCATTCATTAGTGTATAGGCTAGGCTACCATGTAGTACTCATATCAATTATACTATAAAGCAATCCTATTGCTGCTGCTTCGTCATCAATGTATGAATGATTGTACCTGTAAATAAATATGAATTTATTTTGCCCATTTTCTTTTTATTTGTGATATCTAGTGTTAGTAATATATACAACGTCTACAGTATTTTGTATCATATAAGACAAGACTGATATGGATACTGACAGAAATAATCTTCTAAACAGACAAGGTATAATTTTGGTATTGATAAATACAGTACAATACTGGAAATGTATTCTCTTCCTCATAATTTTCTTAATAATATTTTCTTTTCTCTATCTTACTTTATTGCAAGAATACAGTATAAAATACATATAACATACAGAATATGTGTTAATCAACTATTTATGTTATCAGTAAGGCTTCTAGCCAACAGTAAGTCATTAGTAGTTAAATTTAGGGGGAGTCTAAATTTATATGAGACTTCCAACAGTGTGGTGGTCCATGCCTCTAACTTCTGTGTTGTTCAGAGGTCAAGTATAGTTTGAAATAACTAAGAAAGAAACCCTCATTAAATAAATCCATGGAGAGTAACTGAAAAAACACAGTTCTTCCAGAGCTTTTGCAAAATTGAAGAAGGTAATGTTTAATTAATCTTTCATTTCAAATTTGTGAACTACATAGGAATAGAACTACCACATAGATCGCAGAATGTTTGCTAGTCCACCAGCAATCTATAGTGCATAGCTAACAGCAGACACTAAACTTGAGCCATGAACGATCCAGTTGAGAAGACACACACCCAGCTAATTTTATTGAACCTGTCATTTGCCAAGACCGGAAAGTGCTGATTTTAAAAGAGACCAGTCCCTATCTTAAAGAAACTCAAATTAAGATAGAAAAATTGAAAGTAAAGCAAATAGATCTAGAGAAATTATCTCCTTAGGGATCTGGGTGTTTGTAAGTTGAGTTAGCATATGCCATTCACAGGTCCAAATTAGAGACCATGTGCAAGGGCAAACATTTTAAGAGGTTTTAGCACATTTGTGTATAATGAGGTAAAGTGTTCAATGGGACACGGAAGTAAGTTATGTAATGTAGTTTGGAGAGAGATGGAGCAGGATTAGAAAGTTGGTGCAAATGAATGAATTGGGAGTTTTATCTGCAACAGTAATAATAAAGGTTTGGGTTTAAGGTTTTGCGATGCATCTTTTTCTGCAATTTAATTGCAGTGTCTCAGCATTGCGATCAATGGTTATCATAGTTAGACCAAGAAGTAACAGCTCTATCATGTTGACTTCCAATATGCAATGAGTAAAGTTGCTCTAAGTGACTTCAACAAGCAAATCAGAGGTCCTTTCCTGTATGTGGTTCTTGCCTGTCAGGATAAATACACATGGGTATATGTGAGAAATACGAAAGCTTAATATATACAATTTGCTATGACGTGTTTCTCTTAAGCCATTTCATTTAATTGCTTGTGAATACTATTTCTAAGTGTTTCTCATCTTCCCAGCAGTTATCTGATAATAAATGGAAGTGATGCATTTTGTTTTGTTTTTCTTATTAGTATTCAGAATAAAGAGTTTAAATAATATTGGGACATAAGGGGAGATTTACAATAAGTAATAAGCTGGGCCTGTACCAGGAAAACATTATAACTAAACCTTTCCTTGCCATTTTCATAGATTAATAGGTCTACTCCCATTTTCCATTCTGAATAATAAATTGAAGTTTCACAATGAATTTGTGTAGTGACAATTCTAAAGTTGTCACTTTGGGAAAACATATGCTTGTAAAGAGGTTTGGCTGAAAGTCAAATGTAAGCTTTTCTGAGTTATTAGAGCCTTGGGATCTGTTCTAACACATAAAGTGCTTATGGGGAAAATATTTAAAATAAACATCCCAAGAACTGTGGTAAGGTTAAATGAATCTCCTCTGGTGACCTACCCCAGGAGTATATCAGTCACAGCTTTATAAAACCTGCAAGGCATCAAGGGGAAACCACAGAGCTGTAAAGAAGTAAGGAAAAAGAGCACTTTTAATCCCAAAGTGAAGTCCAAGCTACTCATAGTATCAAAATCACTTGCGCAGGAAGTGTTAAATTATGCATTTTTAAAATTGTGTCATGATGTGTAAAAAGTATTGAATTTGTATGCTTGCTCACTTGCCAAGCAAAAAAAAAAAAAAGACAAAATTTTTTTAGGTTAAGATTTCTAATTTATGTACATTTCATAGTTAAATATCAACCTCTCGTAGACTACCAATAGATTATAAATCTCAACTTTATATTAAAATACATGTGAAATATTTTATGAATGTACTTTAGTTGTAAATGTCCAGAACTATAATTTTCACACTATTTCATATTAACATTTTGGTTGTATACTCATTAATTATTAACTTCTGAGTGTAAGTGCCAGCAATGACTCTAACTGAAGAAGTTCCTCATTTGTTAGAATGGAGAGATGACTTTAAATCAAAGAAGTTAAAGGGTCATTTAACTAATTGGTTAATAGTCATTCATTTAAGATACTTTAATTAGACAAATATTGTTTCAATCATTAGAGTAAAAAATAGGAATGGAACCATTAGCAAGTACACATTTAAGTAAAAAAATGGCAAAAAAAACAGAGATAACTATTCAAATTTGAAACTTCTTTGTGTATTCAATTAAATATGTGAGTTGTACCAAATACAGACTGAAAGACTTAGTACTTTATGACTTTATTATGAATACTAAGGAAGTGTTGAGAATCATTGTTTTATTTGAAGTCACATTGAAAGAGATGTTTAAATTTGCAAGGAAGATAATGAAGATGGAGTCTCTTCCTGATTGAGTTTTAGGTAAAATGAGGAAAATGGGAAGATTTATCTGTAAAGATTATGGAGGATTCATGTATGTTTTTTTTTTCATGTAGACTGATCAAATTTACCAAGTTAAAATCCCTGTGAATCTAAAAGCATGTGAATTATCTGAAAACTCAGACTTTTTAATCAATGAACGCTTGCCATCATATTACACAAACTGGATTTCTGAGAAAAAAATCAGTTATGCCCTCTTTTGATATAAAATCAGGATAAGATCCTTAACGAAATAACAGGTGATATATAAAAGCTAGGAAGTACAAACGTTGGGAAAATCAGAATAAAACAAAATAGTATAGGTACAGGCCCAGCTCATTACTTATTGTAAATGACTGCATCATGTTTTCTTGTTGTAAGAGTTTTATTAAGTAGGTATCACTCTCATTTTTATACAGAGCCCTGAAGAGATTGGTAATTTGGCTGACCTTATATTCTAGAGTCATATGATAGTTTTAAAAACATGCTTGCAAATTAATTGACACTTCTGTCACTGAGAATCCCTTACCTTAAATTCTTGATGCATTTGAAACCTGTATAACCGGTAGAGTATAGGGACAATAACACATTGAGATTTCGAAGGCCAGAACAGAGGAGACTGCTATTTCAGCCTAGCTTCCTCGGATATATGATTGGAAAGAAGACAATTGCCATGTCAGAAACCCGACTCTCCGTGCTTGAGAGCTCATATGTAACCTCTCTGATAGCATCTCCTAGATGACAGAGCATCATCAGTGCTGCCGTGTAACTCACTCATCCTGGGTTTTCAGGTCACCTTAACCTGCAGATAACTGCAGACAGCTGACACCTGACTGCACCACATGAGAGACAGACAAGTGGGCACTGCCCAGACACGTTCTTCCCTAGTTCCCTGACTCCTGTAGGAAGAATTCTAAGAGGACTCCAAGTATACCCATGCTAGAATACACACCTGTATATTTCTCATCCTTTGAGCATGGGCAACAATTGTGAATATGATAGGATATTCACTCCCTTGAGTATACCATGTTCTATAAGACAAAGGTAATAAGACAGTCACTCTTATGATTATGCTACATTCTATAGGATTCTGTGGTAGAATAACGGAGAGAGAGAGTTTGTCTGCTGGCTTGGAAGATGGAATCTGCCTTGTGTGACCCTGAACAGAGGGCCCAGCTATTTTATGCCAAGACTCTTGACCCATAAGGGCTTTGCGATAATAAATGGCATTGTTTTAAGATCCTTAGTCTCTGGAAATTGCACAGCAATAAAAAATAAAAACACTGACTGGCCCACAAAATATTGGGAAAGGTAAGCTAGTTGTTTTAGGATGCTAAGTTTTTGTGATTTGTTACAGCCATTAGTAACTCGACTGAATTGGGGATGATTGGCAATATAGCAACAATGAAAGAGGAACAGTTCCTTCTGTTTAGCCTTCTGTTGAGAAATGGAGAACAGAGGTCATTCACCAGAGTCTACAACAATAAGAAAACAGGAATGAGGAGGGTATCGCTATAAGATTCAGATTGATTCAGGGAAATAGATCGTAGAGGTTAAGACAAGAAAAAAATGCAAGTCACATGTTTTTCTACGTATTTGCTTCTGGATTTGCCATAAAAACTTTTGAAAATTTTTTCTGCACGTTTGGGACAGAGAAGGCACTGAGTTCCCTAACTTGGGAACTTATGCTCTCTAGTTCCTTTAATTCTGCAAAATTTCTCCTGTATGGCTCTCTACACAATGTGCAAGGTCTATAAGGTCATGGAAGTCCTATAGATTTGACATACCAAAAGAGGAGCTTTCCTCATCCCCCATTCTGACATTATCTCATCACTCGTCCTCTGCATTTGTCCCAATAGGCTATTTCCACAGCTTCTATGGACAAAGCAACCTTGTTTTTATTGTCACTACCCCCAAAGTGTATTTGCTTATCAAGCGAAATCTCATCAGGCTTTCGGCACATATCTGTTCAAAAAATTAAGTGTTTAATAATATATGAGATTTAAATAGAAAAATTGGTTAAGCAGATGAGTTTTTTAGGGTATATAAAAAGATATTTGAGCTGAATTAACATATCACAGTTTGTTGTTGTCACATTCATTTTGTATGGCAGTTATAACAAACCACCACTAACTGGAGGGCTTAAAGAAAAATAAATGTATTCTTTCACATTTCTGACATCATGATAGCCAGGCATTGTTCACTCACTAAAGTCTCCAAAAGAGAATCTGCTTTATGTCACTCTCTCAGCTTCCGGCACCGCTGTCAAATACTACCTGTGGACACATCATTCCAGTCTCTGCCTCTGTTCACCCATGTGTTCACACTGTCTTCCCTCTGTGTGTCCCTCTATGCTTCTTCTCCTCTTCTTATAAGGACAGAGCCACATTGGAATAAGGGCCCACCTTCCTCCAGTATGACCTGATCATTATTGACATCTTCATTACACCTGCCAAGACCCTGTTTCCAAGTAAGCTCACACTCACTGTATATGGGTAAGGATTTGAATATATCTTTTTAGGGAACATAATTCAATCCATAACACACGTTATACATGTTGCCACGTGAAGCACAGTGTTAGGGCTTAGATGACATGCTGAATACATGGTCTGTACATGTAATGTACAGACAACTTGATAACTGGAGGATGGACAATACCACCAGCAGTTTAATTAAATCGTCACCACACTTCATCACATACACCTTCTCTCACTGGGGAGCTATCTATGTTCACCCTCAGTCAGCACTATGAAGTCATTTATGCAGTATTAAATTCCATTTTTATTACTGGTGTACTAAGAACCTATGCAAAACTTCTGACTATAGTTTCTTAAATATATTTTGAAGTTTCTATAATAGAGTAAAAAAAAGACAGTAGGGCAAGTGATAAAATGGGCAAAAACTGTAACAATCGCCTCAAAGCAAAGAATGTCAAAATAATAAACACACTGAATCATTTAAATACAAGCACATGGACACACATACACACACACACACACACACGTGTTTAAATATATAACTTGTACAAAAATGTATTTTGGTTTACTTATTATGAAATTTACATGGCACTGTATAAAAATATAAACATTTTTATTAATAAGGAAAGCTATACTCACTTTATCTGTATGAATTTTAACTCCTGTAATTATTCTCATCATTATTATTAGTCCAAATTCTCATTATTTTGAATCAAAATTTTTCCATGAGCACCTCATCTCTGGTCAATATACAGGCATACCATTTAAGTTTCTTACCTTGTGCGTTTTGTCTTAAAATTCTGTGAGTTCTAAATATTTGAAAATATGGACAGCATGACACAGGCAATCACGGGATGGGTCTTAGCTTCCTCATGGTGGAGCTTTGCCAAGTTGCAATGCTCCCTCTGAGCAAAGTAGGGGGATATGGAGAAATAACACATCGAATCCTAACGGTGCATTCACTGGACTAATCCCTGGACCATGTGTGTTTCACATATGGAAGACTTAGATATATGCAAGTTGGTGCTGTTTCTCTTGTCAGAAACACTTCTGTTTGTCTGAGGGAGACTTGGAAAATATACGACTGGTATTCCATAACTAATTCTGGATATGACACGTTTTTATTCCAAAGGGAAGGGACGCTAGTTGATGTCTGTTTATTTAAAGAAGAAATGCAGGAATACATAATTCAAAATGACTAGGATGCTCTTTTGTGTGTCCATAAATATTTGAGAGGAAAATGGGCTCCCACCCGTGTACACAAACACACACACAAAAGCACAATATGTAAATGGCTGGCTAGAGCTTCTGCCATCTTAACGGTATTGATAATCTTTTCAGGTCCTTGTTTTCACGGCGCTAAAGTTTATCTTGACTTTACAGCTTTCACATGTGTTTTGCCTGCCACTCTGCATTATTGTTATTTAAATGCTGCAATCATAATAGTTTTTGAAGCACTTTTTCCTATAAAATCTGTGATGTAAAATTAATTTTATTTACTTCAATTGTATTCTTTTTCCATTAGCATTTCAAGCTGTTAAGTGTCTCTGATGGAACTGTTTACTTTTAAAACCTACGAAAAGCAGTAGTTAAAAAACATAGCTTTCCCTTGTAAACTACTGCTATAGTATATTAAAGAACTAAACTCATTTTTGGATCATTAAACTTTAAATGTTAAATGAAACCAGCATTTACTTTTTCTGGAGAGAAATGTTTTTTTCTTCTTCTTTCATAATGATTACTACCCCATCTTTGCACAATTAATGAGGTTTTACTTTGTGGCTCTTGTGTGTATTGATTTAAAAATCTTTAATTGCTTCCTGCTAAGAACAATCGAGAAGAAATTGCTATTCTCTTCCTTTTTTTTCTTTTTTTTGCCATATATCAATCCTGAATAATCCATACAAGAAAGAAGTGTGATTCTAAAATATACTATGTATTAGAAATAGTGGCCTTTTGCCGATATAGATTATCTCCTGGCTAATATGCCAATTTAAATACAAACCAGGACCAGGATCAGATACAGAACTAGTTCTATTTAACATTTAATTAGAAAATATTCTTCCTGCCCACTCCCACAGAATGCATTTTTCGTGTTTGCCTTGTGACTTTGTGTGTGTGTGTGTGTGTGTGTGTGTGTGTGTAATGAGAACATAGCTATCTTATGGGCTTACTATAAAATAGGGAAAATCACATTTTAGTAATATTTTTCTTTTGCATTCCACTTATTTGGTAGAATGGAGGCAGGGTAGGGCAGAAACTAGATACCATCAGTTTTAGGTATATGAGAGGGAGAAAAAACACCAAATTCCCTTTACATACAGCTTTGGTCAGGTAGTACTTTATCCTGTGTCACAAACCTCTCTGTCATTCACCTTCCTTAGCATTGGAGAGGCCTCATAGTTCAGTTTAACTAATCATACCGCCAACTGGAGTGGCCGAATAATTGAATTTATCGTAAACCTCACCCTTCTCTTCACCTTTCTTTATATTTTAATTAATTAACTAATCAGGGAGGTCTTTGCATTTTTTTCTCCACTTTGGAAAGAACATTATGTTCAAAATTATTTATCTGTTGTTGATGATCAACTGTTTTCCCACTCCGGACTACTATAAATACAGCTGCTGTGAACGTTTCTTGCAGACATGTGTGCAATTTTTTTGGTACATACGCAAAGGTGCAATTGCTGGATTATTATTATCAATATTCATATTTGCAGCTGCATTAGAAAGAACCGAATTCTTTTCCAACTGGTTCTAATCATGTAATCATGTCCACTCTGCCCTAAATGCCTGCATAATGAATGGAGGAGAGGTTCAGTTGCTCTGTATCCTCACCAGCCCTTCCAAGTAACAGACTTCAGTCTTTGCTCATCTGCTGTGTGTGGAGTGTTTTGCTGATATTTCAATTTACATTTTCCTCTTAATAATGAGACGCACTTTTACATTTGTTCTTAGGCAACTTGCCTATTCCTCTATGTGAAGTGCCTATTTATATGTCTTGGTCTTTTTTTTAGGTGTCTTTTTCAGACTGAATTGTCAAAATCCACATATTTTGTTTCTGATTGTCCTGTCAGCAATATACGTGTAAATTTCTTAATTTCCTGGGCTTTTCTTTCCTTCATCGAGCTACCTCTAGTCTCAGGATGTGAGTGATGCTCTTCTCAGTCATAACAGCCCCTGTGACTGCATCCTCACCGTTCTGAATGACTCACTAAAATTTTCTTCTTAAGTTAGCCATTTTCTCATGCACATTCATTCCCTTCCTTTTTACTAAATCTTTTCTTTAGTTTTCCAAGATGCTTTAGTCCCAAGATCCTTTCTGCTATCAAACAAAGTCAAAATGGGGCCATATTGCATTTGAAATGGTTTCTGTCATTGATGGTCAGATTGTGGGTAAAGTACCTATGCGATGTTCCTTCACTCTCAACTGCTTAGATATGCATTTGTAATTTTGTTGTAAGTTTAAACTCGAGAATGTGAATTCATAAAATCTAAAAGTTTCATCTTGTTACAAGAACCTAAAAATACTGAATTTCATAATAAAGTACACCTAGAGTAGAAGTACATACCTATACATTGGTTTTGGGGCAAGAATGCAAAGCCTTGGGATGTAAGATCAATCGATTTATTTGTTTGTTTGTTTATTCATTCATTCATTTTAGTATATTTAGAGAAATTGTTATTGGCTATATATCATGTGTAAACAGAGCACTCAAACTTTAAGAATGCAAAAATAAATCTCAAGTCACCATTCAGCCCAGGTATAATGCAGTTTAGATTGGAGAAACTTTGGCTAGTGAAATCTGTAGGCCAAGACATTACAGGCTATGTATGAAAAATTAGAGGAGGTGGAAAGATGGAGAGTCTGGGGATCAAGAAAGAAATTGTGGAAGTAAAGACATCTGATCAGTCTAAATGACCACATTCAGGGATTTTGAGCAAAGGTAGCAAAGCTACCATTCAGTAAGGAAAAAACAGGCTAGGTTCAGAAAGCAAGTCTCCATGGTATGTGTATGTGTCTGAAATTTCATGCTGTAGAATAATAATTCAAACCTGAATGTACTCCCGAATCACGTGGAGGGCTCGTGTGACAAAAATTCTGGACCTGATCCTTTGAGCTTCTGATTTGGTGGTTCTGGAATAGGGCTTGAGATTTTAACCCCAATTTCCCAGTTAATTCTGGTCCTTCTGGTCTATGAATTTTACTTTTGAGAACCATTACTTTTTGAATTTTCATACCAGTAGCTCAATTTAGTAATTCTGCAAAATATAGATACGAAATAGAGAAAGGAGAGGGGTGGCAAACTCAATCACGATTGTTCAAGAGAGACTGGAAAAGAGCCTGAGCACTGTCAATAGATAAGAAGTGATAGGAGAGATTGAGAATTAGAAGATGTAAGGAAACGGCATTTTGGTTGGTTAGAAACATGGATGACAGAGTAATCCAGGATAACTTCAAAGCTTCTCGATTTTATGTGCGAATTTTTAGTCCATGTCCTGAAAAATTGGAATAAAGACAGAGGAACAAATTTCAGGGAGAAGATAATGACTTCAAATTTATATGTATTGATATAGAAATGTCCTTCAGGCAGTTGAATATTGAAATTTAAAGTTCAAAGACATTATGGAAGAGAATTGTATGTTTGGGAGTAATCTGTAAAGATGGTAGTTAATAATGACCCAAAAGGAGCAGGGAGGAGAATGATATTTAAAGAATGACAATGGAATGGGAGCCTTGGGGAAGACAGAGAAGATGCGCAAAGGAGCAGGTGTTGCAGAAGCCAAATGAGTAAACTCCAAAGCAGAGTAAGTAGTTTCAAAAAGTGGCAATATGGTGGTCATTGCTGAATTTGTTAGAATAATTTCTGAGGAAGTAAGAGGTAGAAGTCAGGATTTGAAGGAAGGAAGGATTAGGAGAATCTACTGCCCAGGACTATGACCTTAATGACAGCTGATTAAGAATGATTCTTTAAAATAGAGGTACTCTCTCTATTTATAAGGGTAAACAATTGATACGGCAATTGTTCAAAGGGCTGATGTTCAGCAGGGGCATACTGAGAATCAGGTTCAACAATCTGCATTTGATATTGCATAAACATCCCTATTTATGGAAAATTTGCATACGAAATACTTGAAACAATCAGCCTTCTGAGAAACTTGAGTACATATGTTGTAAATGCGGAACACCAGGGTAATTTCGACACAGTCTGCAACAGATTACTCTTAGATTTCATCCAATTAAGTTAGAACTAAATTGGTTTCTTTTTGCTTCGAGATCCTTCTGGAGTTAGGCTGTGGGAATTTTGATGATGTTCTTTACATAATCTACTCTACCTCCAGAAGCTGATATATCAAGATGCATTTGCTTATCTTACAATTAAAAGAAGGATATATATGTCTTACATTTGATTATGGCAATTTGCTCACCCTGTTTTGGCTCACTTAAGCAAAATTGAGGAGGGTAACAGGGACACCAGAAAGAGGTAGATCTAAATTATATTTATTTTTATATGTATATTTTCAGTGGCTCTATTGAAGCAAAATTAGCTATCTGTATAATTTGATTTCTTCCTGTTACTTTGTAGTTACTTTAGTATTGCTGAAATCCTCACTATCCTAAAGACTTTACTAATTTTTGAGAGTCCAATCTGCATTTATGTTTTACTGCCATCAAGTAGATGTTACATAGCAGGTGTTTTGCTAACTCTAATTACCCTAGAGGCACTGGGATTTGCTTGGCCCAGGTGCATAAAGATTATATGATTTAGGAATGAAAGCATCTAAACCTTATGTAATTTATTCAGAAATCAATAAGCAAAGTAAGATATATATAACTTAGCCAGGCTATCAAATCACAAGGCTAAGCCTGTCAATTTAATAGCAGCTATTTCATAATTAAATTACATTTTATTAAAGTTCTTAAATATTATTGTGTGTAATATATTTTTATTTGCCAATTAAAAATTATTGTGAAGACAATAACCAAATGACTATTTAATATATTTCTAATTCGTATATGACAAATATGCTTGTGTTAAATTTGAAGTGCTATTTAAAGTTTCTTTTGTTCAGCTTGAAAAGAACAACTGCAGAAAATTTCTGTCCTGAAATTAAATTTAAAATAAGCTAATATTAATCACTTTTTTCTAAAGAAGAACCAACAGAGGATACCTGTTCAGTGGCCATGGTTAAATTCTAATGGAAGACTATTTTACCTTTTATTTTTGGTTGAGCAACTTTAATGGTCTGGTGAGTCTCAAGACATTGTAGAGAGATTATTTTAATGGTGAAAATATTTGATTTTGAGAAAAATGTATATTTTGTACAAATTCCTAAAAATTTCAGTAGAGACACTACTAAGAAAAATAAAACTTAATGTGTATAATATACTTTGTAGAACCATGAAGAACCAAAACCAAATGCTGACTCAAGAATCACGAGACTGCATAAACCTTGGTTATTTCCTTGCACTTCAAGCCCTGTTCTGTTTAATGCTTCGTGACAGAGACTTTAACACCACTCCTGGCATGCGACACCAGAGAGTCGATGGAGAAAAAGATACCCTTTATTTCTATCATGACATTTCCACAATGTTTGCAGGCTAGTTAGGAGACATAGACTAGTAAATGCATCATCATCAAACAGTATGATAGGCTTTCTGATGGGTGATCGTGGCAGGGGAGCTTAGCAGAACAGGCTAAAAAGGCTTTGTGATCTGTCATAGTCCTAGCACTTAAAAGACTCACTGAACACAAGTGATTAACTACATTTTGTTCTAATGTTGTGTCCAGAGGGTGATAAAGTCAGGGCTGGATAACGTGGGTTTACTAGGTCCTTCTTGGGGATTAGAGAAACACGGTTTTGACCTGTGGATCATTTCCATGAAGTCTGAGCATCTTCAGAGATAGATACTTAGACTGGTATCCAAAACATATTCACTCAATGTCTGAAGAGAAACATTCGTTTCAGACCAACTCATTCATTTCACAGACAAGTAAATGGATCCAGATGAAAAACAAGATCCAAAACTCAAACCCTGATCTTTTCATTTCAAACACATTGCTTTTTATTTCCCACTTTGTAATCCTGCCCTCACACTTCTGATTATCGCAAGAAGAAATTACTTCCACTTGAAGTATTTTAGATTTTTACATGAATCATGACAAAGGAAAACTATCATTTATTCATTTCATCCTAAGGAAGTATGTTATAACAACAGTACTCTCAGTGGTCATATAAGTATCAGTAACATAGGTTCCATGAGAATTTTTTATGTTCCATGAGGAGAATTTTTTTCTGTAATATTCATTTTAAATCCCTTTTTATACATCGTATAACAATGAAAGCAAATGAAAAATTATTTATATGTATGTAGTTACTACCAGTACTCACATTAAAATATTACCTTATACAAAAGGGAATCATAAGTATTTGGAAGGTGCACTAAGATGTTTATATAATTTACACAAACTTTTTTATAGCTAAGATGTGAATTTTCCTTCTTTGTCTATTACTTCGTCAAATGTCTCAACAACAGGACCTGTTTGATATGTCTGTTCTCGTAGTCATAGAAACATATTACATTATTCATTTTGTTGTCTTAACACATTTTTTCCTTTTCTCCACATAACAAAAAGACAAGTAAATAATGTCTTCAATTTATCATAAACACAGACTTCTTTTTATATTATGTCCTGGCATAGGCTTCTTGTAAATGTTTTCTTGAAAAAGTAAATGTGGATGGAATAAATTTATTGAGTTATTAAAATTGCTAAAGCAGAATAATTTCAAAAAATGGAACTGACTGTTTTGGGGGCATGTTACTTTGTTTCCCCTTGATGTCGTCTATAAAATAAGAATAAACACTAAACCTAGGTGTGCAGAGCTAGGAAACTATTTGTAGATCAATATCCAGTTGTACATTTAATTTTATTTGCAGTCTGGTATCTCTGATTGATTGGCACATGTGATCTGGGTAAAGTCATGATTGCCCGTTAAATGAGGGAAATCTCATTGAATAAGTAAATATCCAAACAGCAAATATAAGTGTTATACAGAGGCTGGGTGATGATGAGTGATTAGCTGCACAAAGATGGGGCTGGAGAGTTGATGTAAGTGTTCTGTGTAGCACTGGATGACAGTCAGCTCTGATGATTCTTTCGAATAGAAGTAAGTGGCATTTGGTAATATTTCAGAAAAACATGAAAATAAAAACCTAATACGTAAAAATTGCGAAAGGATGTGTTCTTCCTATTTTATATAACAGGAGGGGAATTACATCAAGATTCTAATAAATATTCCGTTCTAATCGTTCACCAGATAGATTCCTATTTAGTGCATGTCTCCTAAACCACGTGCTTATAACATTTTCCAGGATCGATGAGCACATGTTGGAAACTAAGTCTTCGAGCCGGTTGCTGCTGCCAAATTTCTATTGGATTAAGTTGTCTCCTAAGGCTGAGTACATTCTCTATGTTAAAAATTGGATTTTCCTAAGCCAGGATGTAATGCTAAAGAGATTTATAAACAGCTGTTGGCTCTTCGTCTGTATAAAAAAAAAAAAAAAAACCACAAGAAAGTATCTAAATATTGAATAACCTTATTTCCTTTGTGGAGTTTTGTTGACTGAGATAAATAAACTTTGCTCCTAGCCAGTGTCCTTTAAGGTTAAGTGAGGTCTGTATTCCACCCATAGATTTTTAGTGATCTACGTAAGGAAATTACTGTATATCCAATGCAGAGTTTATTTTGCACAGTCTCTTTTTAAATAAAGATATCTCTATTTCAGCAATTATTTGTTAAGTTCCTGTTGTGTTCAGTGTACTGTGCTATATGGTGGGGTAATGCTGAGATCACAACAACACGTGTATCCTAACTAAAACCTTTATGCCATATTAACCTAGACAAGCTCAGTTAAATTGTGATATATATGTATATATATATATATATATATATATATATATCTCACAATATCGGTATATCTTAGGTCATTTCAGAAACAAACATACCATCTGTTAGCTTTCTTTTGCCAAGTAAATTACAGAATACATTGTATGTATATTAAGAAGCTTTTTATTATATCTCTTAATTTAATCACTTCACCAATATGCTTAGAACACTTACTGTGAACAAGGCACTGAAAGAATCTATCTGGGCTTAGAAAGACATTTGAACAAAAGTGGCTTATTTAGGGAGCTTGTACTCTTAAGAAATTTCAGAAGATCCTCTGAAACCCTAAATCCTTTGAAAGAGCTCTCGGGTCACACAAAGATTAGGTCCTGTGTTGAGATAGGTTGTGACTTGATGAAGAGACTGCATCATACCCTTTTTCCATCTAGATTTTGAATCAGTTGTGAAACAGAGTATGCATAAGAAGATATTGAACAAAATAGTACCTTTATTACCAGTACAGCTGACTAGAAAATATTGCTTGTACAAGAAATTAAAATGAACTCTCTATGCATTTCCACTTGAACTGAACTTGGCTTCAGCCATTCGTGCCTTAGTGATCTTAGCCCAAGGAAGAGAAGAAAACCTGGGCAGTCAGAGAGAAGAAAATCCAGAGAAAAAGCACACTGTGAGCTGGTCTCCAGCGAAGGACAGCTATTTCCTCCAGGAAAATAGATAGGAAATAACTTTATGACAATAGAATAGAATGGGAAAAAGAGGATTCTTTCTGGAAAAAAAAATCTATATATTTAGAGCAAGATAAATCAGAAAACTCAAACCAAGTTAAATGTCAAAATTTGTAGGAGTAAAGCAGCAAGAGCCATTGGAAATATTATAGTTATTTGTTACTTTCATGACTTTAATAAAATAGGTCCAAAATTAGGGAAAGAACAAGAGAATATACTCTGTGAGAATAACCAAGATGTTACTTCTCTCCATTCTAACTACATGTTCCAAAGATATGAATAATTCCTTTAATTTAAAAGTCTCGTAAAAAGACTTTTAAATTACAAATAATCCAATCACTTAAAGGAATAAATGCTTTTTAAAAAATTACAATTTGTAGGGACATTGCCACAGATAAAGTATCACCTTTAAAAATCTAGTTTTTTAAAAATCAACTAAAATTGTATAACTTTACAACTAGAACTGATGATAAACCAATATATTTTATCCTCTTGATTTAAAATGCGAGAAAAAGAGAACTTCCTGAAAAATTTGAATTACCCCAAATTTTACAGCTAAGCTTGTAGAAAATTTGGGTGAAGTCCCCGTTAAATATATTTGAAATAATGGCATACTTGGATATTTAATTTCTAAAGCTCTAATGAAAATAGAGTTTAAAGTCAGAAATTTGTATATATAATGAAAAAGAATGAAAAAATTGTAAAAGAAAGAAAAGAAAAAAGGAAGGAACAAAGGAAGGGAGATAGGGAAGGAGAGAAGGAAAAGACAAAAAGAAATAGAGAAAAAGAGAGGAAAAAAGCGTGATAACTAATGGGCATATAGGTTATAAAAGAGATAAATGTAACTGACTTTTTTTAAGGGGGGGAAAATCTACAGAATCTCTTCTGTGCCTGCATACATCAAATCAGAATTCCTTTCCCATGGTCATGTCTACCATCTAAGCTAAGTGAGACAGAATCCTAGAATGGCAGAGATGGAGTTCTCTAAGAGAGCCTAGATTTACCGATTTGTTTGAGGTGGTTCAGCTCAACAAACCAAGTTATATGCTGGAAAGAAAATGTCAAAATGACTTATGAAAACGAAGAGGCCCTGAATACTTGTTCTGCTATCTTATGAGAGATGAATTCCCTTGATATCTAGAAAATAAAAGAACTGCTTCTTTAGCGATCGAGAAGGCAGAAAGAGAAGGTTAGAATCCAGTTGTAATTTTTTTAGCAGACCTTGGGCACTTCGCTCAAACTTTGAACTAAAAATATTTTGTCTTTGTCATGGAGAGAATTAGAATACTTAATACAAAGCTGCCGTGATAATCAAGTAGGGGAATATATGGGCGGCGCTGGAAGAAGGCACAAATACAAAAGAGTTTAGTGATGAGAGACGAATTTATAAGGGAAGTGAAATCCAAATTCTATGTGATGGGGTGTGTCATCCCCATGGGGCTTGGCTTATTACCATTAGTGTAACTAAGGTTCCCTTGAGATTTTTACTTAGAGTAACACATAAGCATTTTCCTGAAGGGCAGTGAGGAAGGGAAATTACCTCTACAGACCTAGTTATGAGTGATGCTTCCATTAGCCACTTTGCCTTACGGGAAAGATGGTGACAGTGACTTCTGGCGGTCACTAGACGTTTGGCTGAATAATCAAGCAAACTTGTAGAAAGTACAAGGAAAGAAAATCGGTTACATGGAGTCCTAGGAATAAACTTTACGGATGAACCTCTTGGGATGAATGAGGGTAAAAGGCTCTTTTTGTCCTGTGTGTATCTCACTAAGGCATTGATTTCAGTGAATGTTCACAGTTGGTTCGAGAGGACCTATCTGCGGATGTAAGGCAGCTTCTTCCCACAGCCTCTCTTTTTTGTCGCCTGATGATCACATGAATGAGGTGGCCGTCAGGGCAGGTATGGAGGTTGTACAATGTGTCAGCAATGTCTGATCTGCTCAGCCATTGCAGAGACTGACACTGAGTGGCTAACAGGGCATCATGCATGAGAGAACTGGCCATTCTCCGGGTGGCAGACTAATTACAGTGGTCCCTTCATATAGGAAGGGCAGCAATTTATTTTCATTGGAAAATATAGCTGCTCTGCATATGGATTTGTCTTTCTTTCTTTCAGTTCTTCTGCTAACCTCCTCTCCATGAACTAAAATAATGTCATTTTAATTAACATATATTTCCACAGGTGGGAACTTATTTTACAGAAAGTGCAGCATCCACTCATTCATTCTGTCTGTCTCTCCATATATGAGAAACATTTTAGATGTAGCATTATAACCATCCATGTTTCCCTGTCCCTGATTTTGACCTTAGCCATAAATAGAAGAGTATAATTATAAGAGTAACAAGATTAAGACTAAGTAATCCTCCCTCTGTCTACATTATTCACCTTGTAAATTCTATGGAATTTACAGCTGTTCACTTAGATTGTCTTTAGGGAGAGTTTGGCTGGTTAATAATTTGGTACTTGAGTAGATAAAAGATGAAATCAGTTTTAACTGCCACTTTCTTGCTAATAAACCAAGTGACCATTATAAATTGTGGTTCATAAAATATTGTTAGAAAATCAAAAACAAAATCCAAGAGAAAATAGTGACACATTCCTAAATTTAACAAATACAAAGATCAATTCTATCCTTATTTTAATTAACTTTAAAATATAGCATTTAATAGAAGAATGTGGACTCAGTTATCAAGGAAAAAAGACAAGGACAAAAGTAAGATACCTTGGCTTATGAGGATTTCTGTAAGAGGAAACGCAGAGGTGTATATCTCTGAGAATAATTAAATAAGTTATTTCTCTCGATTTTGGAGTCAATATTTTGTAATTTTTTTTCTTTGAGAAATTTAGGAAACAGTAATATTCAGACTTTCATACCATAATAAATGTGGAACGATTTATCCAAAAAATTTTCCACAGCTACATCAAGTGTCAGACCCATTAATGTTTTACACATCTTTTGAAAATATGACAATTATCTTTTAAACGAATTCAGCGGTGGGAATACAACACGTTCTAAAAGACACGAGTCAGTTTTCAGTAGAATGTTTGCTATCATTACCTTTATGTTATATTCAATTCACTAGATAAACTTAAAAAATTTCTGAGTTTTTACATCATTCGATGCATAGTTTGGAAACAGGAATGTTGGTCGTATGTCGATGTATATATGTACTGAATTACAAACCTACGAATTTATCTTATCTTTTGACAGTTGTTCAAATCTCTATGCAATCCCCCTTTCGTTCAGCTTAGGCTCTGTATGATGCGTCCCTTGCTTATCTTTCCAGCCTCTCTGCACTTCTGTTTTACCCTGCCTCTGCTCCAACCACTGGACCATACTGCTTCTCACACTCAACTCTGTCATCCCAGGAACAATTTCCTGCAAAGAGGGCCATTCTTCAGGACCAAACTTGAACATCTCAAAAGTGATGATGACCATCTATACATCCTTTGAGACTCAGTTCTTCCAGTGAGGCTTCCTTAAAATTTTCCACCAATAACCTTTCCCAAATACAAAGGTCTAGTGTAGGATCACAATGACCTAGGGTCCAATTATGAACTGTATCATCTAAACCTCTACGATCCTCAGTTTCCTCCCATCTAAAACAGAGGCATTGTGGGAACGGTGCATAGTAGACACCAAAAATATACAGCTCTTATTAATAATAGAATGTTATACACCAGTATAATGTGTCTAAAACATGCCATATGTATTTTTATTGTACCATTCATGATGATTTTGAGATTCGGATCATTTTGGTCTTAATGGTCTATGGACAACTCCTAATGTTATAGAATGCATCATATATTTTTAAAAATGTTATGGTCTAATTTAAAATATCATCTATAAATGTGACAAATATATTCAAATATAAACAAATAATAAAGGTGACCACAATGAAACCCTGTATTTAACACAATAAAAATATACAGCTACAGTACCTTACAGATAACCCTGCATGTATCTATATACAGTTCACTTTTTTCTTCCTTCCTTTCTTCCTTTTTCCCTTCCTTCCTTCCTCCCTCTTTTCCTTCCTTCTCTCCCTCCCTCTCTCTCTATACATGCATGTACATATGACCTTTATATTTGTATCTACATCTACCTACATATGTATATTTTGATCCACATAGAAAATAATGTTATGTAAAATATATTATGTGCAGATATACATCTCACAAGATTTATCTTAGTGGATCATTCTGATTTATAAATGAGTTTATAAATGTTTTAATTTACTTGCAAGTTGGAAGAGCAACTTGCCTAGTGGCTATCTTACAGTAAGTACTTTGTTATCCAAATATATTGTAGCTGTTATGACAATCATGATAATAATCATTAGGATTATTTTAAAATATTAATGCATATCAAAATTTCTAGGTAAAAATGGTATCCCTATAATATGGAAGATTATCAATATTATTATAAAAATGGTATATTTTTATCTATGTTCTTTCTGAAAGACTGTCACCTTAAATTATTACATTTTCTCTATGACTGCTTTTGTGATCTTTTACAGTCTTTTGTTTGATTTAGATTTTATATCCTTTTGCTTTATATGTAGGGAATTTCCAACACAGAAATCAAATGAAAACTTCTATACATTTTTCTGTCAATTGCAATACTAAACTCTAATTTCTTTAATTTGCATGAAGTTCTGTTTTAGTTACTGTGTGGAAGCTAAAAAATATATTAAATAAAATGGTAATAAATGAGTGGAAAATATAGAGACAGACGTCCATATATTTGATAATGTGTCTCCCCAAATTCATATGTTGAAATCCTAACTCCCACTGTGATGGTCTAAGAGACACAGTCTTTGGGAGGTAATTTATGTCATGAGCACAAAGCTTTCGTTAATGGGATTAGTACCCTTATAAGAGACCTCAGTGGGTTCTCTTACTTTCTGCCATGTGAGGATACAGGAAATCAGTTTTCTGACTGAACCAGAAAAGAAGGCTCTCACTACAGCCTGACCATGCTGGCACCCTGACCTCTAACTTCTGGCCACCAGAACTGTAATAAATAAATTTTTATTGTTTATAAATCCCTCTTACATGATAGTTTGTGATGGCAGCCGGAACTAAGACACAGGGCAGAGTTAAATTTGAAATGGTAATATATTGTCTTTTCTTTTTACCCTCTGCTTTATTGAAGTATAATTGACAAATATTATATGTATTGAAGGTACAATGCGGTGTTAATATCATTAATGCATCGTGAAATTATGACAATCAAGCTAATTAACATATCTATCACCTCCCATAGTCATGATTTTTTTTTTGTGGTGAGAACATTTAAGATAGACTCTTAGCTAATATCAAGTGTAGAAAAACATTGTCTTTCTAATCATTTAGGTATCTAAAACGAATCAATCTTTACTTTGCATTATGCAAAACAGTCAATCCTAGATAAATTGTATAGCTAAATATAAAAAGTAAAACAATAATGATTCTAGAAGAGTATATAGAAGAACATTTCTATTGCCTTGGGGTGGGGGAAAGTTTACATTTTCTGATCTTTAACTCTTGGATTAGATTAAGATAAAGAATTATTTCTTTAATTAAAAAAAATCATTAAGAAAAAAATATCTCACAGCAAAAGAAGATATTTGCAGCTTGGATCCCTAACTAAGGACTTGTACTCAGATAATAAAAACACAACAAATCAATAGGAAAAAATTAGAAAAAAACCTGTAGAAAAATGGGCAAAAGTCTTAATAAGGCAATCCACAAAAAAGTACAGTAGCTCTTCTTTTAATTCATGCTTTTACTTTCTGTGGTTTCAGTTACTCACTGTCAACTATGGTCTAAAAATAGTAAGTGGAAAATTCCAGAAATAAACAATTTATAGGTTTTAAATTGCACCCCATTCTGAGTAGTGCGATGACGTTTTGTGCTGTTCCTCTTTGCTCTTCTTGAGATATGAAAAAATAATCCGTTTGTCCAATGTATTTACACTATAAACACTGCCTGCACATTAGCCCTCAGTAGCGCTCTGGGTTACCAGATCAGTAATCATAGAGAAAGACCACATTCAACGTACATTTTATTACAGTACATTGTTATAATTGTTCTCTTTATTATTAGTCATTGTTGTTAATCTCTTAATGCACCTAATTTATAAATTAAGCTTTATCATAGGTATGTGCATGTAGAAAAAAATAGTATACATCGGGTTCAGTCTCAGCATCCACTGGGGTCTTGGAATATATTCCCCACAGATAAGGATGGACTACTGTATATTAAACTAGCTAAAAACTATATGAAAAGGTACTTTATTAATCATCATGGAAATGCAAATTAAAACACAATAAAAATAAGCTATGCAGACATCAGAGTAACTAAAGTGAAAAAGATATATCTTTTTGGTGTCCTGATACCATATCTGATGTGGGAGTGTTACCGTGGGAGCCATCAGAGTTCTGCTAACACACACACCTCTAGGTCCTTATCAGTGGTGAGGATATGAATTTCAACACAGTGAATATGATAAATATTCATTTATTAAAAGCACAGAATGAGGTAGAAGACGGGTCAGGCCTAAAACTGGTTGCCCATGTGGAAATGAGGTCATGTACCCCTATGGCGGGCACGGGTTACAGCCAGGGAAGAAGGAGAGTTGTAATCCCAGTGGAGGGAGAGGTCTGTGTTATGTTTGGGCCATGATGGGTGGTTACAAAGGCGTTCTTAGGTGATTGGCAAGTGAAGTTATTTTGATTGACACCTAGCTGCTATATAACTCTTCATCAAGTGCTCATGTGCTTACCCAGAATTTAGTCTGTTAGATTCATGAACTTCCACGCGTAAACATGGTATTATAATAAAGCATAAATTGTGGATAAGTTAGAGTAGTATCCTCTGCACATGTGTCTGTAGACGAATTAGGCCAGCGAAGATTACGACCCGCCCATCCTGTGTCTCTGGGGATGCAGGAGAAATTCTCTAACTACCAATAGGGTGGCATTTGGATAGTCTCTGGGCTGGGCCCCTATTCCTTTGTTCTCCTGTCACTCATGTCTGACTAGCTACCTAACGGGGATTGGTTCCTCATGCTAAAACACCAGGTAATTCTTGGACACCAGAAAGGTTCACCCCGCCCCCCCGCCCTCCTTTTCACTTCAGATGCCAGTTGCAAGCCTAGGTTGTCACCTGAGCTTCTTCTGACCCATTGCCTACAGATTGGAGGTTCCAAGAACTCCGCCTTTGAACTTAATTCTGATGTCAGTTGCAAGTCCGGGTTGTTACCTGTACTTCTGACCCATTGGTTATAAATCAGAGATTTCCACAACCCCCTCCTTGGGTTTGATTAATTTGCTAGAGTGGCTCACAGAACTCGAAGAAACACTTTACTTACTAGATCACCAGTTTATTATCAACGGATATAACTCAGGGGTAGCTAGATGGAAAAGATGCATTGGGAGAGGTGTGGGGAAAGACCATGGAGCTCCCATGCCCTCTTCAGGTGCACTACTGTCCCCCAAATGTCCACGTGTTCCTCAACCTGGAAGCTCTTCAAATCCAGTCCTTTTGGGTTTTTATGGAGGCCTCTTACATAGGCACGGCTGATTAACTCATTAGCAATTGGTGTCAGAATCACCCTCCAGCCCTTCTCCCACCCCAGGAGATCAGGGCCCTGGGACTGAAAGTTCCAACCCCTCTAGTCATATGGCTGGTCTTTCTGGTGACTAGTCCCTATCCTTAGGTGATTTAAGGTCATTGCAAAAGTCACCTCATTAATACAACAAAAGGTGCCTTTATCACTCTCTTCACTTAAGAAATTCCAAGGGTTTTAAGAATTCCGTGCTAGAAACTGGGACAAAGACCAAATATA
>CM053501.1:98038383-98065027 GCA_028627145.1 Eidolon dupreanum
GCAGAAGGAGTGGAACCTTTCTGGCTGAAGTCCTCAGTCCCTAGGTCTTTGCCAGGTGCTTGCCATCAGTGACAGGGGGACATCCTATAGTTTCCCTATTTCAGAATAGGTTAGAAGAAATGTCACTAGAAGCATCTTGATTGTGCTATTGCTTTTTCTTTCCTTCCCCAACTCTTAAAGGTGTTTATACTTTCTTCAGGGGGGGTGGTGTGTGTGTGTGTGTGTGTGTGTGTGTGTGAAATTTTCTATTCTTCTATATGAAAATTGAAAACAAAACACAAACAAAACAAAACAAAACCTTGCCCAGAGCTATCAATCCTTCAAAGTACAACTTATCAAGCCCCCCTCCACGCCCCCCCACCCCGCCATCCTCAACAATATTCTGAGTTACAGGGAGGCATGGGAGCTTTGCAACTGGGGATACACTGTTTATAAAACCTTTGACAACACATTTTCTAGGAAAATCTTTCCCCTTGTGCCTGTTGCTACACAAGTGAATGCTACACAAGTCTACAAGCTGAATGCTACAAAAGCCTCCTCAATTTTCATGCATTCTTAATGCTTTTTAGCAGCTTCCAGGGAAATAAATCCCAGTGCATGTTTCTACTTTGCTTTTTTAAAATAGACTTTATTTTTTAGAGCAGTTTAGATTCATAGCAAACTTGAAGAGAAGGTACAGAGTTCCCAGATACTCACTCCCTGACCCCAAATATAAATAGCCTTCTCCACTATTAAAATCCCTCATCAGAGTGGTACATTTGCTACAATCAATGAACCTATATTGATTCATCATTATTATCCAAAGTCCATAGTTTAGAGTTCACTCTCCCAATTGTACATTTTAAGGGGGTTGAACAAATGTATAATGACATATATTCACTATTATAGCATCATACAGAGTAGTTTCACTGCTCTATAAAAATCCCCTTTACTCTGCCTACTCATCCCTAACCCCTAACAACCACTGAGACTTCCACAATCTCCATAGTTTTGACTTTTCTGGAATGTCATATAGTTGAAACAATACAGTATTGAACCCTTCCAGATTGGTTTCTTTCACTTAGCAATGCAAATTTAAGGTTTCTCTCTGTCTTTTCATGGCTTCATTGCTTATTTCTTTTTAGTGCTGAATAATATTTCATTGTCTGTATGCACTGCAGAATATTTTTTCATTCATACAATGAAGGGTATCTTGGTTGCTTCCAAGTTTTGTCAATTATGAATAAAGCTGCTCTAAAATATCTGTGTGCAGGTTTCGTGTAAACATGTTTTCAATTCCTCTGTGTAAACACCAAGGAGTAGATTGCTGGATCCTATGAGAAGTGTATGCTTAATTTTATAGAAAACTATCAGACTATATTCCAAAGTAGCATTTTATATTCTCAACACATTGCCTTTTAAAGTTTTTTTTTTTGGCAGTATTGTCTCTTGTTTTGTTCAAGTTTTCTCTTCTCCATCTAAAGGTTCCAAGCTTCCTTAAAGTTATATTATACATTTTATATTTTATCTTTGTGTATCCTGAAAGTAGCGTGTCTGTAGCATAATAAGTACTGAGGACTTGTTACTTAACAATTGTGTTACAAACAATAAAATTATGTTTCATATCAAATGGAAAAAAACATGGCTTTTTAGTATCTGTCATGTTTCATACTTAACAAAAGATTATGCTACACAATAATTCTTATAATTTCAATAATTTCATCAGACTTTTTTTTATCCCAAAATGAGTTATTTATCAAATTCATGTCATATCAGCCGATATGGTATAACTTCCTAAAAATAATCCAGATTATAATTTTTAAAATTTGTTTAAACATCATATTTTTTTCTATCAAAGTAATTATTCTATTTTAGCTCATGTGCTTTTTTAATCATGAAATCTCTTTAAAATAAATGTATCAAAAGTCAGTAATTAGTGGCACATTGAAATATGTCACTGTTGACTTTATTGTCTGAATTATCCTTTCTTTTACATTTTATTTCAATAACAATAGTATGTAGATGTATGATTCTTGTATATCTCATTTTATCCCCACATCTTGCTGATCAAGTTTGATTTTAATCTGAAACTTTATTGATTAAACTGGCTCTGTTATATAAACTTTGTGTTCAATGCTTCAAAAATTATTCTAAATTAAAATTCAATAATAAACATTTCAAATGTAAATGCAAACAAACCTACACTTCAGATCACCCTAATTTGTATGCCTTCTATAACTTTGAGTAAAAAAGTAAGACTAGACATAGGGTTTCCCAAAATGTGAAAGATATTAAGAAATGAATCAAGATGGGAAATGCAAGATTCTATCACCAGAAACTCTGAGAAACTGCCTTCCAATGGACACGATTTACCCTCTGGGAAGCACATGATTTTTCATTTGTGTATAAAAAGGAAATAACATAAATTTTAACTATTTTTCTCATCATATTTTATTTGGCTTTTAAAACAAACAGTATGTTGGTAATATGGCATATAAATATAAAATCTATGTACATATTAAGGACTCATGCACAAAAATTTTTACTGATTGCGTGAACAATCAAAATGGAGAACTGTGTTTAGCTGATCTTAACTACACCATTAGCTTCACCTTCACAGAGTCTGTGTCTGACCAATGTCTACCATGTTAGATATATAGTAATTAATTAATTAATTATTCACTTTTTGATAAAGTTTCTGTAGCTAAAAAAGTTTCAGGAATAAATGACTGTAAGCTTATTTGAAAGTTAAGTGTTTTTGAAAATTCTTCTCCATACATATTTTGCTTAGGATACCCTGTGTTGACCTAAGCTTCTCAGGGATGTATATTTTAAAAAACATAAACTGGATAAAATTTTTTCAAATCTATTGTCCAATTTTCACATATATACCCTTTAGACTATTCATATACTTGCCACAAACTCATAGAAATGACTTGGGTTTGAATATTGTCTATCAGTATGTACCTTGCTCCCCCAAAATTTTGGAAAACTAAAATACCACAAATTTGTCTTATCTCACATTTTCCACCCTTTCAAACCATGCTATGGTCATATACCAAAAACTTTATTGAGCTTTTATGAATTCTTCTTTTTCTTTGCCCTGAGCTCATGAAAAACACTAATAATTTACGATATGATGACAGGAATAGAATGCCACTGCATCCTAATGGCATGAAATCATAATTATAAGTGTTTGTCATGAAAACCACAGTGGTAAATAAGCATATTTTGTACTCTGTAAAAGGGAATTTGAAATTAGCTCTGAGCTGTACATAGCCTGGTATTTTAATTAACAATAGAAACAATAACACCATTTATAAAAGCAATATTGTATTAGCAGTTTATTTAATTTTAATTGCATGTCCTTTCTCTCACTATGCCTAAGGGCTTATTTTAAAGACTGTGCTTGTTATTTTACCATAGAATAGAATACGATATATTCATTCTTGGAAAATGCTCATTATAATGAAATTAGAGAAAAGTTGCTACCTTTTTGAAGCATACCATAGATTTTCAAACTTAGTTCCATCTGAATTCTAGTTTAAAATATACTTTGTAAATGTTCTATCTTGTAGTAGAGTGTCTTTTTCTTTCTCTAAAATTAGAGGATTCTTACTAAATTTCAGTTATTGAAATGTCCCTGTGCACAATGATTGAAAGCGATAAGTTGATATTAAATGAAAACACTGTATCCTCATAACTTGGAATAATAATTACAAGATATTAATTGTTATTGTTATTACCTATGTTTCTGTTTATATGTAGTTTATGTTATGTTCAGTCATGACATATCCAATTTCAACAGACTATAATGTACACTTGAATATTGTCATAAATTATAAATTACCATGACCTATCCATATTTGATGGTTCTAAAGCAAATATGCAAAATAAGAAATGAGATATAACACAAATGAGCATTAACATTTAGAATTTAAAAAAGTAACAGAAAAGTGAAATGTTTTGAATACTGCAATATTTCACTATTTAAAATGAGGGCAAAATAGGCAAAATACAAATTCTGAGTTGTGCTATATTCCCAATGAAATTTTTTTTTGCTTTGAAATATCAATAAAAAGGTGTAGATTATCTATGCAAATAGGCTGACTAGAAATATCCTCCCAAGATATTAATAACTCATCAAAGGAAAAACTCACTTATGTATTAAAACTTGATTTAGACAAGTCAATCTATTGCCAGAACATGAAAGATATCTCTTCTTTCGGTAAAGGAAAATTTCAGCCTATAAAAGAGTTTTTAAATACTTTTTAAAAGAATAGTTTTAGATGTATATAAAAATTGCAAAGATGGTAACAAAAGTGGCTCTATGCCATGCATAGAGTTTTCCTTGCTAACATCTTACATTAATATGGTATATTTGTCACAGCGAACCAATATTGATACATTATTTTTTAACTAAAATCTATACTTTATTCACGTTTCCTTAGTTTCTACGAAGTGTCCTTCTGTTGTAGAATCCTACCCAGTATACACATTACATTTAGTCTTCATATCTCTTTAGTCCCTTGTCTTGGCTATGACAGTCTCCTAGAATTTCCTTAATTTTTGTAACCTTGACAGATTTGTGGAGTATCAGGTATTTTTTGTGGACTGTCTCCATCAGATTTGTTTGATATTTTTTCTCGTGATTAGACAGTGTTCTGAGATTCTGAGAAGAATGAGGTAAAATGTCATTCTCATATTATGTTAAGGGTACAAACTACCATCACTGTTGATTTTAACTTCGATCAGCTTCAGTGTGGTAGTGTTTGCTGTAATATAAAATTTCCAATACTTGTTACTCAGTTGTTCCAGTTTTGACCACCAGAAATACCTTCTGTTGATTCCCGTTGACATACCGTCATGTGTGTGTGTGTGTGTGTGTGTGTGTGTGTGTGTGTGTGTGTGTGTGTGTGTGTGTGTATACGTAGCGGGTGGTCTTACTTTTTGGTGTTATAAGATGCTCCAAAATCATCTTCTGTATTTCCTGCTCAATCCTAGTATCAGCTATTTTACTAAGGACACCTGGTTCTTTTTATTGGAGAATGGTATTAAAAACAAGGTTTGAGAACTAGATGTGCTTGCTCTTACTGAGGTATTGTTACTTATAGGTCCTGTCAGCTGACAAAGCAAGGACATATAAATGTACACCAACCTGTATATAGACACATATCTACAAACATCTCTGTATGTATCCACGTGCCAATATTAGGATAAACTATACTTTATACTTGTCTAAAAGTATAATCCAACCATAATCCTTTACTCTATAATGATCCTAGCCTTTTCTACTTACTTATCTGTAACATCCCATCCAACAGTGGGAAAACTGATTCCCATCATTTCATCATTTGTCATTCATTTACTTAATTGTTTATTTCTTATATACATTCTACATTCCATTCCATGAATCGATATATTCTTAGTGCTGTAAACTTCTGCGGATTTTGTCAAGTGTCTTATAACTGCCACTAAACTATCATACAGCATAGTTTTATCACTGTAAAACATTCCCCATTCTTCATCTAGTTAAACTCTTCCCCTAACGCCCAACCTCCACACAAATACTGAACTTTTTTATAATCTCTATGGTTTTACCTTTTGAAGATGGTCAGCTACATAGATTCGCACTGTGCATGGCCTTTCAGATTGGCTTTCATCGTGTGGCCATAAGAATTTAAGATCTGTACATGTTTTTGAATGATATACTATTGCTTAATAGTGTATCATTTTATGGATTTACCACTATCTAATTCTCTGTTCTCCTGTGAAGGACAGGGTCATTGCTTCTAGCTTTTAGAGATTATGAATGAAGCTTCTATTAGTATTTGCATGCAGATTTTTATGTGGGTATGTTTTCCTACTTATAGGATCAATATCTAGGAGTGTGATTGCTTGATCATATGGTAAGCCTCTATTTAGTTTTGTAAAAATCTGTCAAACTGTCTTTAAGATTGCTGTAGCATTTTTCCATTTCCACCAGCATGAAAAAGAGTTCCCTTCTCTGCATCCTTACTAGCATTTGTTGTGGCCACTATGGAAGACAGTATGAACAGGGAATGCTGTTAGCATTAATGTAATAGCTAGGTGGAGAGACAGAGGAAAGAGCAATTAGGGGGATCGTTGCATAAACTATATAAATGCCTAAACAATGTACTGTATACTTGAAGCTAACAAAATAAAACTTTAAAAAATTAAAACTAGAACTATCTTATGACTGAGCAATTCCACTTCTGAGTATTTATCGGAAGAATTCCAAAACACTAATTTGAAAAGCTATATGCATCCCTACATTCATTGCAACATTATTCACAATAGCCAAGATATGGAAGCAATTTTTGCTGTATTTTCATGGCATTTATGGAGGAGCAGATCTCACACTCTATCATTCCCACTAGTGGCATCTCACTATATGTAAATTAAAATAATTATTAATAAAATTAGAAAATCTTTAGGTATTGGGTAGAACCAAATGTTAAAACTGTTCAAGCAGTGCTTAAATGCAAAACTTTTGTACTGATTAGCAACTGTTAACAGAGAATTGGTTGATATTATCTTATCAAAAATGATGTATAACCAATTGTTATTGGCTTTGAATTTAAGCAATATTTAATTTTTAATTTTACCAATTTCATAGCAAATTAACTCATATTATATCCTTAAAAGACTGAATATATATATTTTTTAATTACAAAAAAAGACTGAAATAAACTCTAATGTTTTAAACTAAGGGTTTTGACTAAGCATTAAGTCTCAACATTCCCTTTTATAAATTTATTTCTCTGGACAACATACAAAATATGGAAGATTTTTTTCCTCAGACAAAAAATTAATAAGACCACTTTCATTATATACTGACCATCCACCATGTCAATGTTCCTTGGCCCTTGGCTGTTCAAGTTTATACATACCAGATAACCTGGCATTATTTATCTTCTGTGTGTGCCTGTCTTATGAGATAATAAGAGATACAATATTCTCTATCTCTGTATCTTCATTATCTATTTATCTATCTATCTATCTATCTATCTATCATCATGATCATCTATCATCTATCTATCATCTATCTATCTATCTATCATCTATCTATCCATCATCTATCTATCACCTATCATTATGTATCATCTATCTCTTCTTATTTCTTTATTTTCATAGTGTTTAGCTCCCAAGAAAGAGTTTAACAAGAAGGTAGGGGGAGAGACATGAAGGTTGTGGGTACTGTATTAGTTTTACTTTTATTTCTACTCTTACGTCTCACCACAAATTCAATGTCTTCATACAACAAAAATTCATTCCTAAAATTTCAAGTCGGATATCTAGGAAAAATCTCACTGAACTAAAATCAAGGTTTCAGCAATCTTGTTTTTGCTTGTTTGTTTGTTGGTTTGTTTTCCTGAAGGCTTGAGGGCAGGACCAATTTCCTGCTTATTTGGATTGTTGGTAGAATTTAGTTCCTTGGAATTGTAGCACTATGTCCCTGTGTCAGTTCTGGCTGTCAGCTGAGGACGGTAATCTGCATCTATAATTTGATGCATTTCTTGCCTAATGGGTGTTTTTCTCCATCTTCAAAGCCAGAAAAAGCAATTTTTGTTCTTATGTCATATTTCTCCAAACTAACCAAGAAATATTCTTTGCTTTTAAGGAACTACATGATTACCTAAGTCCACTTGGATAATCCAGAATAATTTTGCCTTCTCAAGGACCATATACTTGATCACATCTGAAAAGTTCCCTATACCGTGCAAGGTAATACATTCACCAGCTCTGGAGATTAGAATATGTACATCCTCAGGTAGGGGGCACCATTTTACCTATCATAGTGACAAACTAATAACACATTTTTATTGAATTATGGAAATGTATGCCCATGAATTAAAGCTTTATTTGCAGGAACAGAGAATGAATAAGAGTCTTACTAGAAATTCACCCTGAAGAATGCAGTTCCTCTTACGTTAATGAATTATTGAAATGTCAGAAAATCAGATGTGTTAGGTAGGGTTTAAACTATTCTCTGTTCCACATACCTGCAGTAGAAGGAAATCAGGCCAATGATGGGGACATTGCTCAGATTTGCATAATTCAATCTGTCACTCAGGTACAGATCTGAGAATGTGATAGGAATATAGTCAAAACAGAAGAGAGGGTGAATAAACCTCTCCTCCCTCATCTGCTGGAAATTACCCTACTGAAGTTGTGAAATTAAGCAACGAAACAACAAATATGGAAACCACGAAGAACAGACTGAAGACCCAGGAATACGCTAGCACTTTCTGAAGGCGTAGGGGGCTGCAAAAAGGCAATGATCTAAGATCACGAACTAGAGCAACAAAAATAAATAAATGTTCAAGAAGTATGCTTTTTACCCTGAAGATGCAAAAGAAAACAACCACTAAAGAAGTTTAAAAACTGAATAAAATGAAAATGTAAAGGATTGGAAGAGAACTTAAAAACTAGGGCTGAATTAAACCTGCTTTGCAGATTAAACATGTATAACATGTTGAGTTCAGTTTCTCTCAAATATTTCCAAACTATTTTTGTACAAGTTAAATTTTAAACACATATATTTATTAATACAAAAACTCCCATGGTTAATTTTGAGAAGGATATGATAAATTATGTAATGTGTCTAAAAGAAGAACAATGTGAAGGTGAACTATAAAGAAATTACCACTAATTTATCTAGTTTAAATTACTATCATGGAAAATCACCTATTTTCTTTACACATTCTAAAATTAAAGTGTTTGAAAGAATTATTTTCTTTTAGAGTACTGCTTTGTTATCTATTGTAAGTTGTAAAGCATTCACAAAAAAAGGACTTTTATCTGTGGCTTTTAAGAGAAGCTTAAGTAATGTATCCTGATCTCTTTATTCACATAGATGTCCTCTACAGGTTATATATTAATTAAGGAAAATTAATGATACCTGAGTTGCTCTTATGCAAATTAAATGTATCATTCTACAAGTGAAGAAATTGTTATAGTGCCTCTAATTCAGAGAGGCACTTTACAACATCAGCTGTAAATTTTCTAGATTCTCAACAGATATTATTTCTTATGACTTCTATTAATGGTATCAGAAGTTGGATTACAAATTTTAGTTTCATGCTTTAAAAAGGCATTTCCAATTAAGATTTTGTTGTCTGATATTAAGGCTATACTTTTGAAATAGAATTAATTCTGACAATTAGTTTAATAGTTTCTTCTCAGGATAAAGAACATGTAGAATATAGCTCTATTTGTATACATACTAACTAGAATGCTTAGTAATCATGACAAACCAGGAAGGGAAAATGCTACGGCTGAGTTATGGATATAAACCTGTGTAGACATGCAAGGCATGTAAACAACGCCGTATTATCTCTTTGGAGACATAGAGGGCTTTAATTTGAATATGGTATAATTTCTGGTAGATTATGTGTGTTTGATAAAAGCCTCAAGAGCGTATATAAGTTTGTGATATTGTGATTTCGGTGGTTAAGGTAAAATAAACACTTGTTTGAAGGGTTTTAGATAAAATTTTGTAAAAATCCAGAGAAGCTGACTTCTCACCATAAAATAGGCAAAACTTACTTCGTCCAGGAGTTAACTGTGTTGCACTTGAATGACTTCAACAGCTCTACAGCCAAGTTTCACCACCTCTACACTCTCCAGAAATCCATCCAAAGATCAATATTTCCAAAAATATATTTCAACAGGCTGCTTCATCAAATAAAATATGCTCTTCACACTGAATTGCACTATTATTGAATATGCATGGTCCCTATCATCTCTTTCTATAACGAAATTTTAAGAAACATTAATAGTTAGAGAACAGTTAATGTTAACAGTTAACCGCTGCTGCCAGGTGCTAGTTGTGTGACCTTGAGCAAGTCACTAACATTTGTTTCCCCATTTGTAAACTATTAAAAATACCAGTACAAATTTAATAGAGTGTTATGTTACTTAAATTACTTAGTACAGTTAACCTGACTTGAAAAATGCCTGAAAAATGGTAGGCATCGTGATATTAGTGATTTTATAATCACAATAATTATTGACATCATTATGTAGATGATAAAGTCTAAATACAATCTTGTATTACCATATTTTTTATTATTAACATATTGCAAAGTGCTTTGTACACATCACATTTTAAAACGGTTATTTAATTAAAAATTTAAGAAACAATTATATTTTAAGAAATAAAACACAAGAAACAAAAGTCATTTTTGATTATAAATACTTTGTTAAAAAACATAAGGATCCTTCACGATAGCATGACCAGCAATTAAAGAAAAGTTAAATTAGAACAGCTTCAGACATGCATGTAAATGACTATATTTGCATATATTAAAGCTATCTAAATATTTTACTTCAAATTTCAAATAACCTAATATTTAAAGTTAATTACAAATTTCATTTACATATTTCCTAAAGTTGGGATTTCCCCAATAAACCATCCTTTATGTTCTGAAATTCTGAATTTAGAGGCTTTTATTTTGGAGCTTACGACTTTTATAACTTCAACTAACAAACCAAGCATATGACACCCTAACTTTCTGTAGTCCTTTTGGAGTTACAATTATATGATAATATGTTGAGTATTTACATATGAAACCCATAACTTCAAAATTAACCTACCCCTACATCCGGTATATGATACAAATTTCATCTTCTGCCTTCTCTAGTACCACTGTATCATCAGTTATTCATTCCTAAAATCTTAAAGGCCTATTTTATTTCTTCTTTCTTGCACCAAATTTGAATTACTTACCATGTACTATCAAGTCTTCCTTTAGTGTCTATTATTCTTAACTTTATTTCCATACCTATTTTCTTTACCTATTATGTGAAATCACTCCATTGATTACTAATTCCCTTTTCTTCATGTTCTATGCATTTTAGTTTACGTTTATAGCACTGAAAATTAGTCTTTAGATATTCATTTCTCCGAACCACTTCCATGCTTGCTCATAAGCCTTCAGCAACTCTGTAGAACTAACATACAGGGCCCAAGCCATGTGTTTGTACTAATAGTTCAAAGAGACCCTGAACGAGATTTTGTTCCACTGAATCTTTGTTTATGCATTTCCTGCTCTTTGAAATTTCTTCCAGCCTATAACCTTATAAAAAAAAATCCTCTCTCCTCATTCATTTATTCATTTATTTAAGAATAATTTATGGAACCATCTAGCTTCCTGGCTTCCTTACTGCTCCTCAGACTCACCAAACACATCTTTGTCCCAGGACTATTTTACCTGCCTATAGAGATTTCCATAGACCCTTCCCTCTCTCCCTCCAGATTTCTGCTCACCTGTCACCTCATCATGGAGACCATCCTTTGTCTTCCTCCCATCCTCTCCCAAAGTGTAAAGAACATCTTCCTACTCTATGGCTTTATGGCTTATCATTGCAATATTTTTTTCCTTGTCAGAGTTTTCAACATCTGACATTGTATAATATATTTATTTGAGAAAGCATGTTGTCAATCTTCCCCTCCAAAATATATGCTCTGGGAGACAAGGAATTTCGTCTGTTTTGCTCCCTGATTCATCCTCAGTGCTGTAGGTAGGTTTTCAACATGCTGAGTGTTCGATAAAGACTTGTCGAATGCATGATGATGATCCAATATCGATGGCAGTAACTAGGATGCTAGGTGGATGCTTTTTATGAAGAAGATTTTGGTAAAACATCTCCTTCCAGTTCTAGAAAATTATACCCACATAGATTTTACTCTCATAGTTCCTTTTTACTCTACAAAGCTATACAGTTATCAGGCATGGTAGATTGGTGGGTCTTTCCACCGGTAATTTCTCCAACAATAAAAAGTGTGCCATTGAGTCTGTCTTGGCTTTAACTGGGCTGGTTAGGACTATAATAGCTCATTCAAGTCTCTCCCACTGGTCTTTTGCTATGATTGGTGAAAGCAGGTGTAACAAAGTATAAAAATTACTCAATTCGATTATCCCATAAACCTCTCAGTATGATAGAAAATCTTGACTTTCTAATTAGTGACCTTTTACTTCTCTTTCTAATATGAATTGGTATTCTCTTCGAGAGCTGCATTCTCTCTGTCCCAATCAGTGCTGTATGAGATTGTGAAACAAATGATGTTTAAAACCCTTGAAGTAGATCATTTCCTACCTGGAGTCCAACCAGACAAGAAATTTGCTCATTTTCTGTGAATAAGACACTTAAAGGTCAAAAATATTTCTCCAGGAAGTAGTAGGTCACTTCTTTTTTATTCAAATTATTTTCGGACTCATCTAGTGATTTCCAAAATTGGTGGCATACGAGAAAAGCTCTGAGATGATTTATATAAATAACACTCCAAAGACCCACCTATACCCACTAAATCAGAATCTTAACAGTGATGCTTAATAATATTTTGATAAACATATACATACAATATTAATAAACTGCCCCAGCCAATTTTTGCACCAGATTCAGCAAAATTGGATTTCAGATTGCGAGACCTAGTGGGTAGACATGTGCACGTTTTTAAAGTGATTTAATATACGCATAGTTATTGCAATGGTCTGATGATGCTTAAGATTCTCTTTCACCCAGCTCACACCAACAATCTGCGCCCTTTCCCAGGATTCCTGCACATTATTAAGGGCTTATGATCTCAAGGTCATGGTCTCTCAGTGTCCATGGGAATCAGAATATTATTCTTACCATGTGTCGGTACAGTTATCTCTTCGATATACGCCAAGTACAGATAAAAATCAAACTTTATTCCTCATTGTAAGCAAGTAAATATAGCTCAACCACATTTTTATTTTATAGTGTGCTAGTCTGTAAATTTTACTGAAGGTTCAAGGGTGAAAGGGCTTAACAGTGTCATTGTTCTGAGAGCACACAGCTGAGCAGCAGGACATGCTACGGTCAAGGTATCAGTAGGAATCCCTTTCCATCGTCTTTTGCGGCAAAAGATGCAGCCTAAGCCTCTTGCCTCATTACCTGATATGGCTGCTTCTGTTACCACTTCCTCCCGTCCCTGCAACACCCACAAAGTTCTGATGTTCCGTATATAATAATTAACCTTTACTTCCGTTTCATAGTCTTATAACACTTGCCCTTATGACCTCATTTGGAAACCAAAAATGGGTAAACAGCAGACTATGGGCCACATGTGTCTCAGCATTTGTTTATTTGTTTGCCGATTTTTAAATAAAGTTTGTTGGAAAATAACCACATCCATTTATTTATATACAGATCACGACTACTTTTGTTTTAAAAACCTAGAGTGAGTAGTTACAACAGAGACTGTGTAAACGGCAAGACTGTGGCCCTTTACCGATAAAAATATGTCAATCCCCAGCTAAGGGAATTCCATAAGTTTACCAGAGAGTTTCACTCTTTAACAAGGCTTATGGGCAGAATGTTGTTATAATTATTTTGTCCACTCATTTCACTTTCTCTCTAGGGAAGTATTTGCAATTCCTGAAAGCAGCATCTGTCCTCCAAATTCTCTTTTTGTGCCTTATGAGGGAGGGCAAAATATAAAAAACCTATTTTAAACATCAGGGACTTTGTCCAGGCTGTCCTATGAGGGTAAAGACACCACATGCTAAACAGTCCTTCCTTATGCGGGCAGCTTTCTTATTTTGCATCTTAAATGCAATGTAAATAAACCCAGCAGTAAGGAACTACTTATTCACTTCACCTAGAATTGCCGCTGTTAGTATCCCTCAGAGACAGCATCTTTCTCAGCACTAATCCTCCTTCTTTCCAGAAGTTTGGTCTCTAGTTCTTCATTTTTTGCTCTGGGTGTTGCAGTTGAAAAGAATCATGGTTAAATTAAGAGATGCTTAACACCACATTTCAGATTGTTGGCTGTACTTCCTTCCTCCTCCAACTCAACACTCAACCACATCTTCATTTCACTTGGAGGGAGGAGAGAGCAGTACTTTAAAGTCTCACTTGTAAATATTGCTTTGTGACTGTGCCCTATCACCTGGATACACAGACGTTTTTGTTTTGTTTTGTTTTGTTTAGTTTTTATACTCCCGTCAGGGAACCTGGCCCTCCACACACCATACCTCTTTAATCATAGCTGAGTATCCTGTAGTATCTGGGGGGCAGTAGGTCAAGTAGGGTTCCGAGAAAATCTATACATCTTGGATGACTGGGGTGGGGTTGCAGAAACATTTTAGGCTCAAAATTCCTAACATCAAGTTTAATTCTGATTGAGAGAGAAGGCTGCCTCTCTAGTCTACAGTTCTCTTTCACTCACAACCAGATTCCACTCTTGTATTTCTGAGATCCACAAATTAGAAAATAATATTAAGAAGTCTGAAGGAGTAAACGATTCCTAGAAATCTTTTATAAAGTCTGAAATTTATAGGATTAATTTATTGTAAATAGCTGTATCTCCTGAGCTCCAACTAAGCTTGGGTCATCCATCCACATGTCCTGAAGAAAAATTTCAGACTCACTCTTATGTTAAAGTTCCTCTGTTTAATATATGCAGAATTGTTCTCTCCTTCCTAGTGCATGGTCACACTTAGGCATAAGTGAGCAGATCCCTATGAACTTTAACCTACTTTAAAAACACACCAGGTGTTTTTAAGCTGGTTGACCACGGAAAATGAAGCATTTTTCAGCTTTCTGTTGTAAATGACCTCTCAAGTGGGCACATGGAGACTTTCTGTGAAGGCCTTTGCTTCCTTGGCTCACACATTGCAAGTTCTATCACACACCCTTGACTAAGTGCATTTGGCCATCTAAGAAGGACCACAGAATGGTCCTTTGTAGAAAAGTCTGTGGGAACTGTCTCCTCCGGGGAAGCTATTGTCTGGGTGTAACTTCTTCCTGTCTAGGACTACACAGGGCTCCTAATGGTCAACCTTGGGCTGCTGTTGGTCTCCAGCATCAATAGTAGAAAAGTTGAGCTGGACAGGAAGTGTGGCCCATGAGGCACATGATATATGTTCATCAACATGATGGACTGCAGCGACCTTCTGAGTGTTTCTGGTTCTCCTTCCCTCATTCCAAGTATCACGCACATTTGCTTGTTGCCAACTCTCACTGTAACCACACAAGGAAGAGGAATTTGGGAAACGTATTTTCCAGACTCAACTAAGTTATCATAACATCATCTATCACAGAAATAAAGTAGGAAACAAAGAGAGGACAAAAATATGATTGGATTTGGTTAGAGTTCTTCATGTAGCAGATAACAAAATAGAGCTCAGACTGTTTGAAGGCAAAAAATAGCTTTATGAAACACTTGGGAGATTCGGAGTAAATTTTAGTTAGCATTTATAAAACGCTGTGTAAGTTTTAAAACTTCGGTTTTACCATTATCAAATAAAGCATTTTTTTCTATTGAATCATTTTATTTTTTCTTTTGGTTCACAATCGTGGTTTTATTTCTGTTTAGTTCTCATTTTATCTTTGCTTAATTAAATTCATGTAACAATTATTTGACTAAGAAAATGCAAGAAAGCTGTAAGGAATATGTTTCTCACATGCGAGCTATTAGGATGTTATATATATATATTTTCTAATTCCTTATGTATTGAATCCCATTATTTTATATAAGAACAATGTAAGCTTTATTATGCCAGAGTATCACTTAGCACTACAATTTATTAATTCGTATTTTCAAAGTGGCTTGCTAACAATTATTAAGAAATATCAATGCAAATAACTAACAGAAATCAATTAAATTTTTCCATTATGCAAAATTAGTTCATTATTTTCAGCCACACTTTTGTGTTAAACAGCTTCTTCAAAAGAAAAAGGCTGTTTGCAGATGTTTTGCTTAACTCAGCACTTCTTCCTCATCTATATTCATGGCTTTTCTAGGGTCTGTGTGGTGAGATCTCAGGATTATGAGTCACAACCTTATTTTAGAAAGAATCCTATTTCATTCCATTGGTGAATATTGAAGCATGAAGTGATAAAATTTATAGGTATTATAGGGTGAAGCTTTGCTTGAAAAATATAGAGAATTTTGGACTCAGTGACCAGTTGAGAGTCACACCAAGAGGAGTTTTAAAGATTCACCAGTCTATGCTTTTGTGACTATGAAAAGCACTTCCATGATCAACTTTTTTTTTAACTGCAGGTCCACTGCCAGAATGGTATTTTTCCTTTCAAAAAATATACAATGAGTTGTCAGCTAATTTATTTCATATATTAAAGACTAACAAAATCATAAAATATGTTTAAGTATAAAATATGATGTAATAAATATATAGTGGTCTGGATTTACTTCAATAAGACACTATATTATTGCATTGAAAGGTTTTATTGTTTACACTCATAATAGTTTTAAAATATACATATTTTAATAACAAAGCTATTGCTTTTTATTGTATAAATAGTTCATGATGCTACACAATTATGATGCTATATAGTAATCCAATATTTTGGTAACAATTTCCTATTTAATTTTTATATTTTATTTAGGGAAAGAAATTATTAATCTCAACGTATACCTAGAGAGTATAAATCCAACACAACTTTAGCTAGCAGACGTCTGAATGAAAGGCTATCAAACACAGCCAATTCATTATATAAGAATTTTCTGGATGAAATATTTATTTCTATCATTATGATGGACAGCAATGGGTGTACTTGACAGAATAATTTCTAGTTAACTGGAAGCAATACATTTTTCTAAGAATCTATTCCAGACACATAAAATAGAAATAGCAGAGAACACTCATAAGCACTGTCTTTAGATTCAAAATAATACACTGATATGCACACAGTATTGCTGTTTTATTCTAAACTTCCGTCTGACAGTATTCTCTCTGCTTTGGACGTCTGCCACCACTTACTGACAGTTCACACTCTGTCAGCTGCTTTACTGTTCACCTGCATCCTTTCTTTAAAGAGTCATTAATAGTCAACCACAAGTGTTATTCATGGTCAATAAAGTTGGATGCATAAGAATAGCACTGCTCATCCAGCCTTAAAATGGAACTTAAGAACTGGAAGCTTCCAGCCGATGCAGACTGCCTTCAAAACTCACATTAGGATCTTCTGCCAAGCGAACTATGTAAAGTGCCCACTTTCCATCCATTACAGTGAACAAATACTTATTTAGTGCCCCATTTTTCAAGATCACGTGAGATTATCACTGGTTTGTTTTTGCTATTCAGGGACGTGTTTCTGGCCTTTAGCCTTGTCATTTAGACACATATCTGAAATACATTTAAAAACGAATCAATATGTAAAAGGTATTAATAGAGCTCTATGTCAAGTTCGCTTCTGCCTCACCACGTGCAGTTAGATCTGCCTGTCTGGACAATGGAACCAATTCAGATATGGCCCTTTCCCACCTCAATCACCTGTCCCAGTTCACCACAAATTCACACTGTCTCTACATTATATCACAGAGCCCCCTCCCCACAAAATGCCTCCTCGTTTATTTATCTCTGTGTTCCCTGTACTTGACACTTGGACACTACTAAACCCATGTTAGCAAAAATAATTAACTGGATTACAAATAACTTGATACAGGAGTAGCTATATTGGGGCAAATATACATATACATAAACATTTTGTATTTTTTACCTAAATAAAATTCCAAATAATATTCAAATCAGAGTATCTATAAATAATTATATCAATATATTTTAACTTGCCCATTGCTTTTAATGACATATTTTTATAGTATATAATTATATCATTATATATAGTTTATGATGACATCATTTTATAACTTACTATTTAAACTATTCTATTATATATGTTATAATAATGTAAAAATATTAGATATGCCATAGTGTGGTGCTATGTTAAAGACTCCAAACTTTTCAATCACACAAAAAATTGTCTGCATGAAGAAAAAAGACATTTTCTAGAACAATGTCGTCCTGTAAGACTTTCTGCAATTATGGAAATGTTTATAAATGTTTATATATCAGTGCTTTCCAAAAGAGTAGCAGTAGTCATGCGTAGTTATTAAACACTTGAACTATAACTAAGGCAACTAAAAAACTGATTTTTTATATTTTATATTAGTTTAATTTTAAATGTAAGTGTAGATAGCTATAAAAAGCTACTGACTACCCATCAGACAGGTCACTTTTAGAAATCAGAGGAAACAAAACTACTTCGACCACTTAAAATTTGGTAAATGAGAAATTATAAACAAGGCATTAAAACTGAAGGTCACAGAAAACTAAACCAAGAAAAAAATTTATAAAATAGATAAAAAAGAAAAATATTTTCTTGATTTATTGAATGCCAGAAAAATAATTTTTCTTTTAATTATTTGGAAAAACAGTTAAATTTCTTATTAGCTGTGCAAAAATCATCAGATGCCCACTGGCCTGTGATAAATATAAAACCACCAACATAATTAAAAATAATTCATCATTCAAAATAGATAACTTAAAAAAACAAGGAAGTAATTTAATGTTGGCTATTGTTTAAACTAACATATTTATTTAAATGACTTTTCACCATTTAAATAATTAAAATCTTTATTATTAATTCAAGATATTATTTGGTCTTAATCATAGGGATTAATTTAGTAGGACTTTGTAAAATGCTTTTGTTCATACAAAATCCTCTATATGTGTTTCAGTTATACTCATTAAACTTAAACCAACATGAATGCCTTAATTAAAACCTAAGACTTAAAGGTATAATTATATAATTTTAAAATCTGTAGTCATTTTAACCACTATAAATTGAAAATTACTCTGATGAATTGTTTGAGGGATAATTGTTTGATGGATTCAGTTTGAGGAATAAATTTCTATCCCTACATAAATATGGTAAAGACATCAATAAAATGCTAAATATTATTCACCAATATTGAATTATTGGGTGGAAACATTAATGTAATGACTAATATGTTTGACCCTCTATCTTGGATGTCAAAATTAAACAAACAGATAAAAACAAAACCTTCTAAGTTTAGAATCTATCAAAAAATAAGTCACAAGAAATAGTCTGATATATATCACTACGTCAGCCAGTAGGAACGTGTAATGATGGCAGAATGTAAAAAAATCTCTAGCCAGAAGAGCTTTAAAATATCTGCTACTGAGGCAACCTCTTTCACCATGTGGATGAAAGACGATATCCTTTTTACAGGAATTACACGCCCTTAGGTGAGGACTCTGAAAGTATCACACTATACCTTTTTCACTCCATCAGTGAACTAACCAAAGTCAGGCCCTGGGAAAAGCCAGAGGGGGAGAGATGAGACAGGAAAGTAACTACCCAGAGGCATGAGGCCAGAGAATCACAGATCCTCCAACAAGAAAGGCGAGAAACTTACAAACTGTGAATTTGTTGAATTATTGTCAAATTGTGTTTTAAGGTGTTTACTGAAAGTTGATTTTGATTTATAATTTTTCTTTACCATCAAAAGGATGCTGGTGTTTGGAGAGTGAAGGGTCTATTCTTTTTTTTTTTTTTTTTAATGTAGAATTGTACTTCTCTACTAAATTATCTAATGCCATACATCAGTGTTCTATTTGAATGAGGCTTTGTATCAAAGTAAATAAAAATAAAGTTTATCATGGAAAAAGAACCAAATATATTCTCTAAAAATTAAATGGTTTAGGGCTTACTGAAAGGAGAGATTATGCTAAGATTTTTAATTTTTTCTTTGCTGATACTTTAGCTGTTTCTTCTCCACCTTGCACTCTCCTTTTTACTTTCCTTTTCTTTCTTATGCCTGTTCTTTTCCTATATTTTCTCTTCTCTCTTTTCCTCCCTACCTCTTCTCCTCTCTCCTCTTCCTTTTTCTTCTTTTCTCTTTCCTCATTTTCTCATCTCTGTTTCTCTTCTCTCCAATTGGTCACCATCTCTCAAGTACACATACAGCCCACATTTCACAAATAATTAAAGTTTTCTGAAAAGTACATTTTTACTGCAATTCTAAATGAGAACAGTGGCAGATGAGCTAAAGGAATCACTAAGTGTAGCATCTCACCAGGCTTAGCCCCAAATGGCTCGCAGCCAGGGTCATAGCTTGAGCTGTTTACCTTCTGATTGACCCCCACTATTGCTGGGACAACTACAGGCCCAAAATGGCATCACTTGTGCTAAAGTCCATGATACCAAACCTAGATTTAATACCTGACCTAACTGCTGTTTCAGCCTCTTGCAGATATATAATCTTAACCAATCTGGAATTTTCTGTTTAACATCAGTGAAGTAATGATGAAGAGGGTCACACGGGCCCTCTCCATTGCTCTGCTCCTAGCCCACTGAAAAAAGTCAATCTGTGTAATAAAAAACCTATAGTTTCCTTCCCCCCCAAAGTTTTCCTGGTCTAAATATAACCCTGTTGTTTCTTTTGTTAATATCTCCCTTGTCTGACCTTTCTTCCTATTAAAACCTTCCATTTTGTACAACCCCATCTAGTTTCTAGAGGGGAAAGTGCCTGATTCATAAATCACATAATAAAGCCAACTTGATCTTCAACTTTACTCAGTTTAATTTTGTTCTTTAACAGTATCTTTTTTTTCTAACTTTTTCTGCTTTACTCTGTGTCTAGGAGTTTGATATCTATGAATTCCATCACACAGGGCATCCATTGGTTTTGACCAATGAGAATGACCAGCAGGACACTGAAGAGCGGAACAAAAACAGTTTAAGACATTTGTTCCTTACTTCCTCCCTAGTGGGCCACAGTTCCTACAGTGGTGAATTCCTCGATATATTATGAAAATGCCTCCTTTCTGGCCTCCTCCTCTCCAATGGTTACGATCTCAGAAGGTTTTGGTGGGCCTCTTCTCGTCACCATTCCTACTTGGTTCCCTTAGGTATGTTCATGCTTCTCTAAACAGTTTTTTCATTCAGTTATCTACAACAACTTTCTGTCATTGTGCCATCTGTTTCCTTCTGAGACCCTGACTAATAATGCCATTCACGCAGATTCCAGGAATGAAGTCTCGAAATGGATTTTTGAATTAAGTTGACCATCTACTTGATGAGTGAGATTTAGATATCCTCCTTATCAGATGAATAAGACACTGGACAGTGATGAGCCATAGCATGCAAATGGTCCTCCAGCATGAATAAAGGAATAAAGGAAAAACACTGAGAGATCAAGTGGCCACAGCACATAGTATCAATGACAGTAGTGATTTCAAAGATTATTGGAAGCATTGGCTTCATTTGATGCCTCCAAGGAGCATACAAAATGTAAAATGAAAATTAAAGCATAAATTCTCAGTTCCAGGAACAGGAAGAGAACCATTGAGGCTTCCCTTCTCCCCTCTCATTTTTAATGCAAGGTAAACTATTACCTTTGACTCAAAGCCAAACCCAGCTGTCACATGTCTGTACATGCCTTGCACTCTAAGATTTTTTAAAAATATATTTTAAATTCAAAAGAAAAATATTTTCTGACATAAAGGGACATGAAATTTTAATGTCTATGGTCATTACACAATTTTCATAGGAACAGGGTTGGGCTCATTTGTTTAGGTGATATCTATGGTTGCTTTATGCTACAATGACAAAAAATAGTTGCAGCAAAAAAAAAGTATGACTTGCAAGGCCTAAAATACTTACTATTTTAAAAAAAAGTGTGTGTGCTGACTTTGCTTTGAAGGAATCCCTTTTCTCCTATTTCAGGAATGCAGAAAAAGCTGAGTCAGGCCTAATGAATATTTGGAAGGTTTACAGAATTGGGTATTTGGCTAATACTGTCTCTGAAATTAATAATATGAGCTTGTCCCTTAACTAAAAAAGAAATGATGATAAAGAGGAAGAAGAAAAATTCAGTGTTTAATGTTGTCAAATCACTTTGTAAATTATATAAATGTCTAACTGCTATGCTGTATAACTAAAACTAATATAATATTGAATGTCAACCGTAATTGGAAAATAAAAATTAAAAAAGGACTCTACAGCAGTGGGAAAATAAATAAGAAAAGAAAAAGAGACAGAGAAAACTTGAACCTTTAAAGGAAAAATAATTGAATTTTGGAAAACTTGTATTAGCCACTATAAGCTTGACTGACTCAACACTTGACTTTTCTGATAAGATTGTGGTGATATTAATGAATGTGATTTTAAAAGCTTGTTTTTCATGGAATGCATCAACATATGCAATAACGGAATTACTCAGTGAGCCAGTATATTCCAAATTAGCAATGAATAATGTTACAAAACCATGCATTAGCAGGAGATCCATTTAAAATGCAAGATAGATCAATGGATTTTAATGTAAGAGACTGTAAAGTGTTTATGGATATGGCTTCCAATTTCACAGTCCAACTAACTATTAAGAAATTGTCACCTTTGAGTTCTGGTGTAGTGTCACAGAAAAATATCCATTATTATCTGAAAAGTAAATTAAAATCTTTCCCTTTTTCCAACTAAATATCTGTGAGGTCAAATTTTATTCACATACTTTAAAAAACAATGCATTACAACAAGCTGAATGCAAAGAAATGTTTATATAGAATTATATATATGTATATATACATATCATGTGTATGTGTTTGTATTTTTCAAAAACTCTTATCTCATTCTTTCTATCTTCCCTTACACTTCTGAAAATAGGAATCTTGTCTTTTTTTCTTCAGTGTATTTATTTTTCTATTTTAGTCTCTCTTTGATATTGTCAGGTTTTCTCAGATGTATGCTGACACTTAATGTGTTGTTCATATTTAAAACTGGGGCTTTACATTTCTCCTTTGCATATTTCAACCAACTGGTGATATCTGTTTAACAGTTTAGTGATCAGCTGGATCGATTATAGAGCTCCTCACTGCATTCCGAGGGTTCTACTGGAGAAGTAAACTGGGAATTCCAACCTTTGGTGTATGAGAGGGCGTCCTCTCTGTTGTGTGTTGGGTGCCTTCATTCTCAACTTTGCCTGGTATCACTTAGTTCAGAGAGCATTTGTTTTCCCCTAAGTTAAACCTTCTGTCTTTTGTTCTCCTGAGGAAGGGGTGCAGCAGAGATGGCGACAGAACCTGGTTATTTCCTGAGTTTAAAGTGTCTCCTATCTACATCTGACCTCGTAAGCTAAGCAGGGTCGGGCCTGATTAGTACTTGGATGGGAGACCACCTAGGAAGACCAGGTGCCACAGGCTTATAAATAAATAAATAAATAAATAAATAAATAAATAAATAAATAAATAAAGGGATTGTAAATGACAAGGTCCTTGCAATCTGTGAGGTCAACCAAGGGTTGCCTCGCCTAAAAAAATAAAATAAAATAAATAAATAATAATAATAATATGTCTCTTTATTTTAGCCACTCCCTTTACATCTCTTTCCTGAGGTACTTGGGACCACTGAATTTGAGTCTGGGGCGTTCCAAAGTGAAACTTTGTTTCTGCTCTCCTCACAACCAGTTTTGGTTACTTCTCTGCTTAATTAACAACTCAAAGCTTCCTTTCTATCTTTAATCCTTTGTTTAACGACAGTGTTTTCTTCTCTGAACCTTCCACCCAACGCTGCATAATAATTGTATTATAATCCAAGTTTACAATGTATAGACTCTTCTCAAAAAATTCAGTCACTGTGAGCACAATCATTACTAGGATAGAGTCATAGAATCTGCCGTTTATCCCTGAGGCATACTCCTCTCCTATCTGAGTCCCTTGTCACCACAAAATCAAGACGAGTCATATTAAAATTCTCCATAACAACAGAGAAAATCATATTATTATGAATCCAGAGAAACAGCAGCAGTAAATATATTTATGAGCTTAATTACGTGACAATAAATTAAGAATAATTTCCTTTTGCATCTGCACAATTAGTAGTCTAACATTTCACATAAACATGGATTTATGTAATCATTTTAATTAATTTAAATTCTGTTTCCCCCGTGGCTTCATTATGAAGGAAAAATAATTTTACACTTAACAGTAAGTTTCAATGTTCACTACTGATTTTTCCTAAGTAGAAACTTTCTATACTTCCGTGTTTATATGCTAATGCATTAGCAAATATAATGGGTCTGAAAATTAATGATTTACCTTACTGAAAGTTTCTTTTTTTCTAGAGAAATAATGGTTTGAAACTAGACAGTGACTTATATATATAAAGTATTAAGGCTTTCTTATTCATTTGGTTATTCAAGAAAAAGAAAAAGGATCTGAAAGTATAGGTAGCAAACAGCTAAACAACAATATATTTTTTTCTTCTTTTTTTGGTTGAAAACTATTATTTCTTCCTCAAATTTCCAAGGTTGTATAAACAGCTGCTGGAAAGAAGTATTGGGAGGAATTTTGTTGCTGGATCCAAGAACTTATCAAACCTAGGACTACAGAAGTCAGGATGCTGGGAACCTGGGTTGACCTGTATTTTCAATTAGCTAAATACTGACAGATAATCAGAGATTTATTTGTACCACAGAGGCCCACGCACAATATGAAGTATCTATGAAGGAAAAGTTGTGAGTTTTCCTCACTCTAACCAACAAATCATCTTTTATCTTGCTGTGCACTGCAATTCGTGAATATGTAAAAGCAAAATGATACAGTTGATTGAAAAACAAGCAGTAGGATAGTAGAAATTGGAGCCAAAAATGAAAGTCATGTATAGGTAGTTTAGAAATTCAACTTTTGTGAATGCAGAGCGAATGTGGGAAGCCCCTGCAGTTCACATGAATTAAGATACACCTATCAATCGAAGAAGGTGAGGAAAGAATGAAATTATCTTGAAATCCCAATGAAAAACATTTAGAACATGATAGAAATTAACTTTAGCAGCTGTCATTTGCTCATAGGATTTGCTAGCCCTAGTGAAAGTACGATAGTGATGTACCAAGAATTACATTTGTGAAAACTTTTATAAATAATTAATTTATAGTATAAAGTTGCCTAGAGTTTATCAACAAATTATAATATTTTTCATCTTTTGAATTTTAAGGAATTTTGAGGGATACTAAATTATATACTATTAAAGAGAGGAATATTCTGTGAAGTGACATATTTAAATAGGCTTGCTTCTTCTCTAAAATTATGGTAGATGCTCCCTATTCTAATACTGCCTGGTTAGATATCTATCTGTATCTCTGCCAGCCTTATAATTGTCATTGTATTCAGAGACAATTAATTATACATTACTTTAGAGATAACTCCCAATTTTAAATGTTTTGTTTAGGACAGACTTTTATACATTGCTAAATAAATTATTATGACATTTTTAACACATAAGTAATATATAGTTCTAATGTACCGCTCCATAGTTTTGCTTTTAAAATGCTGTTTTAAGTTACCTATTTTTAATTGTTTATAAATTGAATAAAAAAGGAAGAGAATTTGAATCTAACAGAGAGCTTTCTGAAGTAATTATTATTTATTTCCTATTATTTTTCTAACTTCATTACTTAATTCTCTTGTGTTTCCTATAAATAGGTAAATCATTAATGGCAAGTAATTATAATTGACAGTGTTTCTTTCTCAGCAATTTACATATCATGTTTGTCTGTTTCTTTAAATAGATTGGTTAATTTTTCCATAAGAAAATAAATAATTATGTAAAATAGGATTCAGTCATTTTTTATTATTGTCTATAATGTGAACATTTCTTCTATTTTATCATAAAATAGCCCAGACTTTCAAATATACTAATAACAGAAAATTGATTTTCTGGTTTATTAAGAATTTATTTTTTTTTAATTGGGATCTACCCTGATTTTTATTAATGTCAGTTTAAAATATATTGAGATCATCAAGCATCTTTTTTTTTCATTTAGAGTTAGTAAATAGTACAAATTAGATTATTAGAACTCTTAATTTTGAAACACATTTGAATACATAGAAAAATGTCAATTGCTCTTAATCTATCACACAATTCAAACAGTAGGATACTAAGTTATTCAAGATTCTTACAGTAATATCATAATGTGTTAGTAGCATATTATTTCTAATTGTTAAAAACAGAAAACAACCCAAATGTCCATCACTGTAGAATGTATAAATAAATTGCCATATAGTCCTGCAATGTAGTGCTACAAAGGAATGTATAAAATAAAGCACAATCTCAAAAACACAGCGTTTAGAAAAAGAAACCAGAAAGAAAGCAAGCATAAACATGATTCCACTAATTACAGATTTCTTAAGTAAATGAAACCAAACCATAGGGTTTAGGGATATTAAGGAATGCATCCTTAGGTGGTACTACAAAAGAATGGGAAATACTACAGTGAATAAATATCGTAAAATTCTGGGAAAAGAATGTAGCTAAAAGCTACAGTGTTCATGGAAGGTTCTGACAAATTTTAATTTTTTCTTCAGTTGGTGATTCTATCAGCTTTTACTTTATAATAATCCTCTAATGTGAATCCTTTTATGAGCATTTTTATATCTGGGTAACATTTCACAATATAAAACATTAAATAATCATCATACTTATCAAAAAATAAACTTAAGAGAAGGTATCCAATATACTGGATAAAATTTCAAACAACCTAAGAAGTTTAAAAATTGTTTGAGGTGGCAGATTACGGAAAAATTGTGCTTCACACATGCTTAAGATGAAAATATTTTTAGGAAATGATTAGGAGTGTAAGGATTCTTCCACATCTTTCAAAAGGAAAAATGGCACCGAAAGGATTAGGCCCTATAATATTACATAGTGATCCAGTAAAGTATCAACTACAATCAGAAAAAACTTTTCTACTCCCTTCCATACTACTTTCTGTTCATTTAAAACACAAAAGGACATTTCCTCTATTAACAATAAAATCAGCTACTGGAAGTTTATTCTGTAAAGTGTTGAG